>VZRQ01000839.1:424554-509659 GCA_013397975.1 Machaerirhynchus nigripectus
GAAAGGGAGGGAAGGGGAGGGGAGAGACAAAATATAAAATAGTTGCTGACTGTGTTGGTAATTCACACAGATAAGGGAGAGCAATGATCTCTTACCCAACCAGAAGAAAATCCTCAATTTTTGTCATATTTTTATATACTAAAAATAAAACATCCTTCATTATTTGTATTTACATCTGTTGTGTATAGGTATATCAGGTGAAAGGTGAGTTAGGTGTACAAGAGATGGCCACAGTAGTCCCTGCCCTTCATTGAAGAAGGCGGGACCAGGACAGCTTTAGATCTCTGCAAGCCTCCTTGAACAATCCAGCCAAAGGGACACGAAGAAGTTAATATAATATAAAGCAATTTTAGCCCTAATTTGCACCATTTGGTACCAGCCCATTCTCAGATTGTAAGATCATCCAGGGATTGGGAAGTACTATACCCCCTCAACACAGCTTCTCTGTAGTCCATCAGATCACCTCTGTCACAGCAAACTCTTAGGTACTTGGAAAAGGAAGTATTTTGTCCCTTTGAACCACTCTGAGAGAAGATCAGAAGCTAATCTAGACTTTTAAAAAATGTATATTTGTTTGCCCTCTGAAACTAGCACCAGACACTTGAAGTCACTTAGCTGAGAGAGGTATTTGCACAGTACTAGAATGGTTCAGAAATGTATTGTAGTTGAAATAAGTCATAAACTGTTATTGAATATATTCAAGAATGATATGCTAGGGATTCTTCAGTGGACTGCATTGATAATAACAATGATTTTAAATGTAAGAATTTTAACTTTCTGCAGCTGTAGGAACTATAACTTTCTGCAGCTATACAGCTGCCTTTTCAAATATTTTCATTTATTTTCCTCATCTAAGATTTACACAAAGCCTCCAAAAACCCAAACAGAATCCTTGAGTTGGTTTTCCACTGCTGACATTCTTTGACTAAATCTGTATATTGAATGTCATTCACTGCCAAAGGATTGCAAAAGGTCTTCTCTGAATATAGCAACCTTCAAATGTCTGTACAATACTTTAACTGCCCTTAATTTAGTAGCTGGACTGAAATAATTATCATGAACATCAAAAGGTTTCCAGAAATACATTCATTAAATATTTTTTCATCGCATTAAAAGGCAACTCCTGGCTTTATTAGCATAAGTTTTCTCTTTAATTGGGTGCTAATGATGGTGCTTTTTCAAGGATTTTCACAGCTAGTACCTTGGGGTAAGTAAACATATAAATAGCTCTGGTAAGCTTAGGGGCTGAAATCTCAGGTTAACAGCATCATTATAGAGAGGATATACAATTACAACTAGAAGTAATTCCTGAAATTATTGCGGGTGCTTTACATTTCCAAATGAATCTTAACATGACTGAAGTCATTAATATATGCCCAACCATTAAAGAAATAAAAGTTATTTTCTTACAGCTTCAGTCAAACTTCAAGTAACTGTTTACTGAATTTCAGTGATGCTTCTTTTTTTTTTCTTTACAGTGAACACAAAATTGGAAGGACTCCTCCAGCAGCAGCCTCTCAAACAATTGGAATGTGAAGAAACAAGATCTCAGAGGAACATCCTTAAATACACGTTTTGGTTTTTCATGTATTTAATTAAAGACCATTTACTCACTATATATATAGTCACAGCTGCTGTTTATTGGTGTCTTGAGTCCTATAAGTTACATTGCATTCTACTTTGTACCCAAAGATTCCAGGGAGGTGATCAAACTCCTCTTCTTCTTCATGACTTAAATGCATCGAGGCTAAGGCTCTTTCTTGCCTTTCCATTCTAGTAGTGCAGGAGGATATGGAGGAGTGAGAGCTGTCACTGATGACATTTAATGCGCAAGGTTTGTCAGTGATGGAGGGCTCTGAGTACTGGTCCTACCCTCCCTCGGTCTGATGGTAACACAAGCCATTACTCTTTAGGAAACCCATAGCAGCCTGCCGTCACTGACCTCCAGTATGCAAAGCACTGTCTTACACCAGGGACTCTCTCTGTTCTTGTTCTCAAAACATAATGACTTCTGCTTTGAGATTCCAGGGGAAGAACAAATCAAAAGTTATTAATGTGTTTTATGCACTGACCTTAAAGCAGTGACTTCAGATGGGAAAACATTACTTTTTAGTACACATTCTTTCCTACAAAAATGCTTCATTCCCTGTAGCAGACTTAAACTTTCCCCCACTCACATAAGGAAGAAAACAAGCAGCAAGTGAGCTACAATTCAGCTATTCTCCAGACATCGTAGGTCAGATTTGCCTTTATTACAGATTTTTAAATGCAAAATAACTGCCATTCATGTGAACTAGAAACTCTATTCTTCAGGAACTCTGACATTTTGATCTAGATAATAAACTGATTAGCCTATGAAATAGGAACAGAAGAAAAAGTAAATTAGAAAAGTTAATACTGAAAAAGTTCACCTTCATTTTTTTGTAGCTGTTTAGAGCATTTGATAGTCTACCTAAAATACTTAACATTTTCTTCATTAAATGAAAAAATGAGAATGATTCTTTTATTTCTCATCAAAAACTTCACTGACAGGAGTAAGTTGAAAGGAAACATCTGAGAGGTGACTTGGTGACTTGTTTCTCGACACAACATGAGGTGTTGGCAGGTGAGGGAGTACTCAGCATGTACACGGACTGACATTAAGGCAGCCTTCACCAGAAAAAAAAATGATACTTTCTTTGCACATGGAGTCTTGGCATTTCCAAGGTTGCTGCAGAATGTTTCCTGTGGTACTGAATCACAAATAAAGCATGAAAACTTATAATTAGTCCCATGCAACTTTTTAATAAGCCACATAAATATAGAACATGATTTTTGCAGGTCATTTCCCTAATGTTACTGTGAGACTACTAACAGTAACTCTCAATGCTGAAAATCTCACCATTCTAAAGCTTTTCTAGGGGCCAAAAAAAAAAAATCACAAATTTTAATGATTTTACTAAGCAAACTCATGTTGTGCTTTTTTTATTATTATTTTCAGTGTTGAAACAAAGCAACATTTCATTGTGACTAAAAAAAACCCTACTTCAAACCAATTGCCCTCTATCTTTGAATAAAGTGCAGTGGTAACAATTTGCCAGACTGAGACCTGAACCTTACTCTTTACAAAAGAAAAGTTTGCTCACTAGAGTCTTTGCGCTTTTAGCTATAGGAATGCATCACTTTCTTTAACAATGCCCTCTGGTCAGCTGGCTTTCTGCACTAGCATTCTGCTCCAGACAGTTGTGGGGAATATTAATCATGACAGTGTTTTACCTCCTACTGCCCTGACCTTCACTGGGGAAAGTGAAGATTTCAGAAACAGAATATCTGAAAAAGCAGATTAATTTGGGATGAATCCTCTTCATTTTGGTCCAGATCCCAAACCAGAATCAATCTAAATACTCTGCTGAAGGCAACAGAATTATGTTATTGAAACCAGTTGAATGTGTTCTGCCACAGCAGTCGCTGCATGCTGAGGAGAAATTTACTTTTCTGTTTGTTCTAGGATGCCTAAAATGTTAAAACCACGAAAGCAAATATATCAATATTATATGTAAATGTTACAATTTTGATTCTTTGGGAGTCGAACTAAAACTATCATGATTGGACACTTGCAAATTTGTCTGTAAATAAGGATTAATTTGATTCTCGCAGGCTAGTTCTCAGATAATTTTGCAAAGTGTCGTCTTCCTATAAGTGCTGGATTTTTCAGCACCGTACTAGTAAATACTGTGAATATATGAATATATCCAGTCTTGACCTCTTATTTTCAAGGAAGGTTCTAACTACAGCAAAAAGCACAGAAATATGTCTCTAATATTTAATGACATAAAAAATTTACACAGCAAGTTAAAAAGAAAACAAAACCAAACCTACAAGAGTCCCCACAAAACCCCTGAGTATCAAAAATAAACTAGTAATGCTCTGGAATACTGTTCATCATATTTTAGTTTTTGAGGCTGGCAATGCAGCAGTTTATCCCATTTAACAAATGAAGAAACTGAAGCAGGGTTTTGGATTGATCGGGTGAGGTGCTTTGAAAATGAGCCAAGTGTTAGGGTTCAGAGACAGGAGGGACCACTAAGGTTCCCAAAAGCCCCAGATAAAAGCTCGGATTATATTCATCTACCTTTCAGACTTTATCATCATGTAATGAGCTATTGCCTCAGAGAAAACTAATCAACTCTTGTCCTTTCAGGGTGAAAGGACAAGTAGTCACATTGTAGTGACAAGCTCTGTTTTGGAAAGCCAGAGACCGTCACTCTAAACCAGCATGCAGTTCTCCATGCCTTGTAACTCAGTGAAAAATCTCAGGAACAGATGATTAGCCAAATTTGTGTGAAAGTAATGTAATTTATGCCAGTGTAAATAATATAAAAAATCCTCACAGATTATTTAAATAAATGTGATACTGGAATTTGGCAAGAAGCTTTCAGACAGGAAAAAAGAAATTTAACTGGAAAGTGTATTAATGACCTCTATTTTTGACAAGGAATAAATCTTCATGAGACCTATCTCATCAATAGTTCGCAGCTTCCTCAAAAAGCAGCCGTGGTTGGGGCAGGAGCAGAACAAGCTGCCCCACTAATAAGCCTGAGCTCCTGTTTGAAGGAAGAGCAGTGCCCATGACAGGAGGTCGATAGAACTCTGACACAGAGGGGAGAGGGGCTGCATGCCTGACCCATGTAGTCACTGCTCAAGACCGAGGAGCACCTCCCCCCTAGGACACACTCCTGCACTGGCATGAGCCAGCACCTGCCGTGGGGGTCTCCAGTGTGCCGGAAGCTCAGGGCCCTGGATCAGCTCCTACCCTGCTTGGGAGTAAAAGGAGTGCCAGCTTCCGCCCTCCCTGTCTGATCTGTCACCAGATCCTGACTCAGCCATGGTCCTGAAAGTGAGCTGCTCCACTGTTTGTAAATGGTGATCAAGTCACATTTACACTCTCCAGGTTTTGCATATTTTGAGAAGCCTGAACCCTACACCTGTGTGGGAGTAACGCAGCTCTTCCCACGGGGGTGGTTCACCTTTGCAGGTTGAGGACAATTTCAGAAAAGCTGGAAGACCAGAAGCACCACAGCCCCTCAAGGTGCACATGCTGCTGTGGCTGCCACCATGGTGGGCGAGGAGCTTCCCAGCAAACTGGCACATGCACACGGTCCCTGTGCGCTCAGCTCCTGCCCCAACTTCAAAAGAAATAAAAATCTTTTGCTAAATGTTATTTTTTTCCCCCCTTCCTCCTTGTCTAGAGAAACCTCCCACAGTTTAACAGCAGGAACCAAGGCCCTGTATGGAAGAACTGCCAAGAGACACTTTGGAGCAGCAGTGCAGTAGGAACATACAACTGCACCCAACTCTGCATTTCCCGCAAAGTAAAACAAAGTGGTACTACAGTTTGGGTTTACAAGAACAAATGCTTTCCATGGTGTTGTTACACAAATCTCAGTTTGCAATACAATGGGTTTTTTACACAGTAATTAATTTTAGAAAACATTTTTTAAATTATAATACTTTTTATAATAGTTTCCCTGTGATAACCTAAAAATCCAGTCAGTTTCATGGCCTCTGAAGTGATTTCTCTTTTAATTTGCTTTTATTTTAAGCATAATTTATCTTGTACTTCTTAGTTTATGCAATAAATAAAGGATAATATTGATCCTGCATGTGTTTACTGCAGAGAAACCGTCTCATTTTAATTATTCTGCAAATAATACAGCTTTAAATGTAGAAATATAAGCCAGCAGTGTGTGCAAAGTTACAAGAAATGGTAAAAGAAGAGAAGAAGAGAAGAAACTCTCCCAGTGTATACACACTATTATGTTTCTTCAGGCAGTTTGGACTAAAAAAGAGCTCCTGCTGGGGCTTTTTAAGAATAAAAGCAATTAACACAAATAACTCTTGACTGTTTACATTCTCAAGACCTTATCTCTCTCTTATTAAAAGCAATTGGAAAACTCCCCATTACATCACAAGACTTAAACAAGACCTCTAATTTTTCTGTCAACTTTCTAGACTGTTATGTAGGTGTGTTGTTTTGCTGGCATTTGAGATAAAAAGAGAAATTACGTGGGTAGGTTTTCTCAGTATTTAGATTACCTTTTTTATGAACTTTTTACACAGTTACGGGGATCAGGTCTAATCTTCCTATTAGCATTTCTGAATCAGACCTTTCTTTAATAAGATTGAGATACTAAGGGAAAATTATTGTAGCCTATTCTAAATTTATCTCACAATCAGCTCTGTCAGTGGAAGACACTATAATTCAGAAATATTGCATTCTGGTAAGCTCTTTTTTTTTTTCCCAGAAATACTAGCTGAAATGTGCAAAACACAATTTTTTTTTATACATTCCTAACCAAAAAATATTGCAGGTGATGAATAAAGGTATGATATATTTGTTAAAATACTTTGTCCAATGTCTCACAAAGGCTTAATATCTCCAAAATTTATTTCAATTGGAATAGTAATAACCAAAATCATACAAAGTGGAAACTATCCAAGTAGCCATAAATAAATGACAATGAAGAATATAAAGGCTTTGATTTGTGGGAAGAAGTATTAAAGATTCAGGGTTTTTTTAAGTTCCTCTGGAAAACAGGTGGAAATTTGGAGGGGGAAAAAAAAGGGTATCTGGAGAAATTTGAAATTTGAAATTTGACATTTGATATCAAAAAGTGGTACAATTTAAGGCACTTTGGTCTTATCCCTCTGAGTAAGACTCATGTAGATCAAAACATGAAAAAAAAAAAGAGAAACCAGGAAAGCATTTACATCAGAGCAGATCAGGCTGATGGCACTGTCCTGTCACCATGTGACAGCACCCACGCCTGCCAGTCTGCCAACACCTCCTTTTTCTGGCAGTGCCAAGCCTAGAGCTGCCCAGAAGAGCTCTTGGCTGTTTGCACAGAGGTCAAGCATAGGATCAGAGCACCACTTCAGCCTATACTGTTCTCTCAGGCTACTGTAGTTTTTGTTCCCTTTTCTGAAGGACATGGAAGAATGAGCTGGATTTCTTCATTTCCTTTCCCAATCTTTATGCTTTTAACTAAGCCTGGTGATAGAGAAGTCACAATGGTCTTTGTCCACTTTATGCTCTAAAGAAAGGTAATAGAACCTCTTTTTGATGCTCAGAAGCCTTCAGTAACTCAAAAAATATAAATAAAATCTAACACAAGGAAAGGTAAAACTATTAATCTTGGTTTTGTTGGCTTTCTCTCAGATGAGTTCCCTTTCATATTTAATTCTTGAATTTTGACATTTCCGTATCCCAGACTCAAGCCTTGGAAAGATGAGATACCCTGAATAGTAATGAGTAGGTGCAGCTTGCTCACTGAATGAATACGGACAAATTACAAAATTAGTTGTGATTTTTTTCCACTAAGAATAGCAAATGAGAGTTTGTCATTGTCCAGGTATTGAAAAAATATTTTAAGCTGGAGTAAACAACTAGACAACCAGAATTCCAGGGCTGATACATGGCTGTGACCCTCATGCTCTGCATGTCATCCTTCAAATGCTTCTCAGGGACTCCTGCTGCCCCTTTCTGAAACCATTCACAGGAAGGCTGATTTATGCCCTAGGACAACACTACACCCTGCTAAACAGACAATTTTGAATTAGCATAATGCCTTCAAATCTTGGAGTGCCCAGGAGAGAGATGAGCAACTCCTTCTGGGGTGCACGTACACCACGGTGGTAACGCTGAGTTCACTGGAGACAGACAAGTTCTCAAAGCTGATAAGCTGTAAGTGTGGTGGCTTCTTGATGCTGAGGATCACAGATTAGGTCACTATTTTTAAGAAGATTATCAGAGGTTTTATTGCTCTGTTGGGGACAGGGTAAGGTAACGTATACTGAGCAGATAATGTGCAATATGTAGTTATGCTCGAGGCTTTTGTTTGAATTAAACATACAGAAGCCATTAAGAGGTGTTCCTACTTCTAAGCAGCCTCTATACTTTCAAAAAGGTTTTTTCTAAACTAGCTGCCTGAACGATAGTGTATAACACTGAGAACTGGTTATATCAAAGGAACGTGTTTCTGCACTGCTGGAGCTGCCAGTTTTGAGGGTACTGGGGCCCATCAGAACGTGCCTTAGGGTCGCTTGCAGTGCAGCCCCAGACATGAACACAGCACAACAGGCTTCAAACCTGCTCCTAAAGCTGGAAACAGCAGCAAAACTAGCAGAATCATTTGTGGATACACTTTCAGTCCAAGATTGCCATCTTGTGGACAGCAATTGCAGAAGAAAATTTTTAATATCTCAACTTGCCATCCTGTGATCAGTGGTGACAAATTTAGTGCACTCTAAAATAAAATTAACTACTTTTCAATGAATCTTTAAGATCTAAGCAAGGATGTTCAACTCTCCCAAAACAATCAGATAAATTTCAGTTTACAAAAAATTCGTAGTATCTGATAATAAATATTTTACAGCATCAACATTTTACAATTACAGGAACAGTTTTACATGCAAGAATTATCAATCCCTATGGGCTGGGGGATGAGGGAACTGAAAACAGCCCTGATGAGAATGACTTGGGGTGCTGGTGGATGAGAGGCCGGACGTGACCCAGCAATGTGCACTTGCAGCACAGAAAGCCAAACGTGTCCTTGGCTGTATCCAAAACAGCATGGCCAGCAGGGTGAGGGAGGGGATTCTGCCCCTCTACACAGCTCAGATGAGACCCCACTTGGAATGCTGTGTCCAGTTTTGGGGTCCCCAGCACAGGAAGTACATAGACCTGTTGGAGTGAGTCCAGAGGGCCACAGAGATGGTCAGAGGGCTGAAGCACCTCTGCTCTGAAGAAAGGCTGAGAGAGTTGGGGTTGTTCAGCCTGGAGACCTGATGTCCCTGATCATTTCAGGAAATCTGGACTAGATGACCTTTAGTGATCCCTTGCAACCCATAATATTCTATTCTAAGACTATGATTAATGTTTTATAAATTTAGATACAAAAATTTAATTGAACCTTTTAGAAGGTGACTTGGTAAGATAATATTCTCTCTCAACAGACTTTAGCTAGTAAAGCAGCTTTAATACAGGAAAACTGCGCACCTATCGAGTTACATATGTAGCTGATTCCTTTAAAAAGGTTAGTAGGCATAAATTATTTTACTTATTCAATATTTGGATCTAAAATATTTTAACATATCCACATCCTACTTAAATATATTGTAGAAGGGTGATTTAAAAACCCACAAAAACAAACAGTGTATTCTCCAGGAAAGACGTGTAATAAGGAAAGATTTTAAGCCCAGTTATCCGGACCAGACAGCATATATCCAATATACATGTATGATGCATATACGTGTGTTTGATTTACTTAGGTTTACCATTGCCATACTTTTGAAACTGCCTATTTTTAAGCGGACTGCCCTGCTGGGCTCAGATTGCTGGGCTTGGAAATCTCAGGCACTCAGACATTCCCTACAACAGGACACATCTGGAGAATGCAGGTTCATTATGGGGAACCCTGAGCCCCGCTCCCTGCTCTGTCATCTGCTACCAACAAGGCTATTTCATCCAGAGATAAAAGCTAAGAGCACTGTTTTATGTTTTCAAAGACCCTGCAGTATGTGCGGCTCCTTCTTTGTACTGTTAATATGTAGCTTACAATGAGACCTCAAAATGCCACATTCATTTGAGAAGCCAATGAGCCTGTGTTGAAAGAGACCCTTGGTCAATAATAACCATATTTTGGGGATACGTGATATAGAGGGTATCAAACTAGGACATTATTGAAGATATACTATTTTTCTTTATTCATTTTGCATTTCACTTCAGTGCTACAAATGAGAAACAGTAACAAGTTTAAAATCTAATCACATAGTAGCAATTCAGTAACAATCAATTACCATCAGCCTGATTTGCATTTAATTTACAGCTTCATTTTTTTAAATGGAAGCTTTCTTTTAATATTTTATACTGTGTTGCAGTCACTTTAAACTGTGCATTAAATATATAATATCAGCTAGTTAATTGTAAGAGATTTCTAGTGCAATTTTCCATAACATTTTATATAATGATCACTCATTCTCAGTTAACTTTGTCTCAGCTCTATTTACTCTGCTATTTATTTGGTGTAGTAATACACAGAGGAGATTCTAAGTAAACACACACAACTTCTATCACAGAAGTTGAAAAAATGCAAATCTATTCAACAATTTGCATAATAATCAGATGAATTTTAACAGTGAGCATTCATTTTAACTTTCCAAGTTGAAATTATTCATACCTGATTTTCAGAAGCTTTAAAATTCCTCCTGTCTAAATTAAATGAAGAGAAATGTTGTTCTGGTTTTGAAAAACAATCATGAATATCTTGAAAAGGCCATGTACAAAAGATTGTTGCTTTTGAGAACATACAACATAACGCCTCAATGAACACCAGCGCACATCTGAGCAGCTCAGGTCTGTAATACTGCACACATGGCACAGTCTAGAGCAAAGACTGTGGGAGAATATTTCAGTCCTTTAAAACAAGAAAGGCAAGCAAACAGGCTGGCTCCCTGCCACCAGGCACTAAGGTGTGGATTTGGCTGAAAAAAGGCACTCCCGTGCTAACACCCTCACACCTTAGCAAAGTCGCAGACTCCATTCAGCTGTTAATAAGGCTGTAAACACAGCAGAAGAGATTGCCATAAGGAGAGATAAGACCAAACAAGAGAATCCATCTCTTCTTGGTATGTGCTGTTGCAGTAAGCTTCGTCAGTTTTATTGCTTTATCTTCTGTTCAAATTTTGCAACTTTTCATTATTATAAAATTCTCATACAAAGCACATGAGTAGGAGCAGATGTTATGTCACAACAATAACAAATATACATAAACTCATGAGATGTATTTTGACATGTTTACATTATCACCTTTCTGCTACATCACAGTTTTGAAGAAAACATCAGATGTGACATCAAACATCATAAAATGGAAAATAAATTGTACCTATAGAGAATAACATAATATGGATATCTAAAAAGGCCGTCTGCTCTCAGTGTCTCTGTATATATCAGCTGACTAAATCCAAAATTCTGAAAGTGACTTCTGACACTAAAGGCACAATCATTTAGCCTTCTCCAGTTCTAATTACTATTGTATCCCAATGTTTCTTCCAGCATGAAACATTAAGTGGGTCTATTTTTAGAGAGCTATCTAATGCAATACTAATGGCATGAAGATCAGTGTTTCCACTGAAAAGAACTTAAAGGAATAAAACCAATGAGCTCCTGAGATAAGCTACTTGTAGCTTGTGCTTTATGTTACCACCCAGACAGACACAGGGCAACAGAAAATTCCAGGCTAAATGAAAATTCCACTTCTGTCTGGTGCTCCAAAGAGAAATATGTAAGGAATCCTGCTGTGGAACACAGCTGATAATTCCTCAATGAAATTAATTGGAATATGAGGGCAGAATCACTGTTTGCACATTTGAGTAGTAATCTGCAAATGTCAAAAGTTTAAACTATTACAAGAAAACAGGTGGAGTTTACTCCTTTGGGAAACATCAAACATCATTAGAAATGTTTTAGACTTGTATCTTGGTCAGCAACAACATCTTTTAAGCAAGGACTAAACATCTCCAGACTGACTACGGCTAACACACTTTATTCATGCCAAGTAATTTTTTAAATTACTATTTTAGCACAGAATAGAACCTGGTGCTTACTGGGAGTCATTTTCATCTATCAAAACAATAGGGATTTCTTGGGAGTTTCTGTGTACACAGATTAATCATCTTCTGGTCCATATGTTTGCTGTAGCCACGTGCTGAAATTCACTTTAAAAACTCCATTGATTAAAAAATGTCACAGCTGTTTCTCAGAAATATGTTTTTCTGTAAAGACAAATGTGATCGGCTTCACTCAGTTTAACAGAGCCTCTGTGTTTGTAAGGACACTAAACCATCATTGTGCAGAAGCTGACAGAGCAATATTTCTTCGCAAATCAGCTTTAAATTTTAGTGGGTTTAGAATAGGCTTGAAAAGACATTTCTATAGCAGAGTACAGGACTTAAGACCAAAGGCTCAGATTACCCACTCTGGCCTGTGAAGGAACACATTTTTAATCTCTCTGAATATTAAGCCTAGACATTTTTGTCCCTACTCTCTCTACCTGCTCAAGCAGATAATCTTGGCAGAAATACAGTAATAATTTTAAGCAGTGTCACAGCATGAGCCTTGTCATTATCACCCACAGGTCTATCACATTATGGGAATTCTCTGTAACCCAAAGATGAAAAGATATTAATACTGCATCACTACATATAATATTCATACTTTTTATAGACATTTTTATGACTCGTGCTGGGTTTTTCTGGTGCAACACCATTCTGGGCTCCTCTCAGTTGCTAGTCAGTTTATGAAGAAACAAAGTTAAAGCCACAGGTATTATTTTCCATGGTCATTTTGGGGCCAACGATACGAGCAAGTTGGCCAGAACCCTAAGGCAAATGGTTTCTGTCACAGCAATGATACCAGCTGCATTCCATGGAACTGACCAGCACAGGCAGCCTTGGGCTGCTCCCACAGAGCCTGTTCCTGATGAAGGGAGCAGGTGAAGGATGAGAAGCTGCTGCAATGACCACGAAAGGCTGCATGACCCATCACTGTGAGGTTACAGCAAGACGTGTGCTGCTGCCAGAGAAACATGGGTGACATGGCGGGATTCCCTGTCCCTGGGTCAGTGCTGAAGCACAAGAGAGGTGTCCTCTGTATTCTGTTCAGAATGGACAGATACCCAAATAATACACTGCCCTCAAACAGCAGCGACTTTGAAGGAGAGCAAATGTACCCCAGTACCCCAGTTGTCTTTAAAAAAACCCCATGGAAATAGAGCATAATACAGTGTAATTAATCTCTGCTGTTTTATTCCTAAATAACCCAAGTTCTGTCCTCAGTACTTTTGTATTTGTTTTTTCATGAAAAGAAAATAAATTTCAAAGTCCCAAGTAAACTGTCTTTGAAAGGTGGAGAGTGGTTTTGTGCTCAAAGAACCCATAGTTCCATCTTAGAATCACATAGATATCTTAAATGAACATATTCAGGATCTCTGAGAAGAGCTGACCATCTGTCAGGAATAAGGAGAAATCCCTCCAGATCTTGTTTTGGACAGGAGGCTGCATTAACCACCTGTCTGTACATATGTCTATAGGGACATTTGGGACCAGCTCAGTGTGACCTCTGTGTTCATTTAGATTTATTTTAACAGGCAATATGTTATGTTAAAACAAAACTGTCCCTGTGGCATCACCCATCAAAGAGAGTATCTGCAGCATAAGGAGCAGGCCTTCATGGGGGAAAACACACAATTATTTTCAAAGTTGCCAATATTCTTGAGTTTTTATTCAAATCATAGCTGCAATTTTCTCTGGGTAAAAGTTGGGTGAAATTTAAAAGGTCATGTTCACTGGAAGGATTAAAATAGGATTTGGATATGAAGTTAAATCAAGACTGACATAGGAAAAACCCCACAAATTACTATATTATGCTAATTTCTGGTAGAAAACAGAGGAATCTCCTGGGTTTAAGATACGGATGTTAAGACTGAAGAAAGACGTTTGATAAAATCTTGGTGACAGCTAAACCAGATTTGTAGGACATTTTGGCTCTCCTTTCTGTAAGCCTCCAAAATGTTTCCAGGCATATTTTTTATCAGATTGATAATAAGAATTATAGTGTCAAGCTAGGGTAAAAGATTTATATTTCAACCACACAGAGCTTTCTTTTCCAGGGTACATTTATGAGCTGATAGCAAACCTGTAATAATGAAATAATTTCCTATTAAAACTATAATGAACTGCTACACAAGTCATTGTAAGTATAAAGATATTCTTAAAGTTTCCACTACTCTGTTAATTTCAGTATTAATTCTAATACTGATCATGCTATTTTAAGTGTCAGTACCATTAAGTATTTCACAATTAAAATACAAAGAAATGTGATGAGACTTGTTATAAATACTTACATCGATGTTATAAATATGGATAGCACCAGGAACATGAAAATAGTGTTCAAATTAAAACATATTTGTGTTTAATAGGTCTTGAGAAATGCCTTGAGCATGAGCAAGTGCTGTTTCCATGGAGTAATTTAGCTTTGATGTTTTCCTTTTTTTAACACAAAAACCCCAGCAAAAATAAGAAAATTACTGTCTGTGTCACTTGCCACCGATGGAAGTATTGATGGTAATTCCATCTCATAAAACAGTTTCTCTTTTCATTTGAAAATTTCAAAAACCTTGGCCCTTTTTTAATGTGTGCCTTTTTAGTGTTCCACTTAGAAACATTTTACTTCAGAAATGGCCTATCTTTATTTTTAACTCCCTGCAAGAGGGGAAAAGTAAAAATGGTTCACATCAGATGTAAAAGTTTTAACCACAATGACATTTGCAGAAAAAAAGGATTGAAATATTATTATACAAAAAGAAGGAAAAAAACCCCAACATCCTGAAATAGTTTAATTAATTACTCTGTTAAGATAGAAAATTATAAAATTCCACAAAGTCTGTCAGCCATCTAAACCTGAGCTCTGAAAGTATCAGTATTAGGGAGCTTCTTCCCTAATGTCAAAACTAAAATATTTTGACAGCAATTGGAACCTGTTATTTCTTCTACACAAAAGTTGTTGCAGAAAAAAGTTCTTTTTTTTTTTTTTAAATCTACTTTTTATATGCTGCAGGCTCACTTTTGGCTTCTCAGAATTAAACACCACCAGCAGGATGGACTATCAGATGTTCCTCTTTCTGTTGAAAATGAAATCTTTCCTGTTGTCTGAGAACAGAGCCAGCTTCACACTGCATGAAACCTCCCAAAAGATGAAGATAGCAGGGCTGATGCTGCTTTGTCTTTTCCTGTTGCTACTGTTAGGAGAATTAAGAGCAAGAAAGGGACAGGAAAGAACTGACTAGAAGAGTAACCTCATGAGGAGAAAATGGTCTTTGGATGTTTCTCACCCAGCTGTTACTAAAAATGTACGTGCTAAGCATATATGGTCTCTTTTTCTGCAAACCTCATTTATATAAGCCTGAACCTTGCAGTCAGACATGTGTAATCACACTGCAAGAGTAGGACACGGCCATCATCCAGACCAGCAGTGTCAAAAAGCTGCAGCTGTCACGTTTGTGCAAAACTGGTAGTAGAGTATAAATCAACTAAACTATTCCTTGCTGGCTTTTCTCTATAGCTTTATGTCTTAAAATACCCCCTTTTTTCATATCAATATACAAGGAGGATGGGGAACAGAACCAATGCTTTGGCCTCTTTGAGGGTCTTGTGACATGGCTAGAGATTGCCTGAACCATTTGTTAGCTTTGATGCACTTCAGATGTTTTTGCAATGTAAAGAGTACTCAGAATGAAGGAAAAGTCCCTGCAGGAACCCATTTACATCATATGGGTTTACCTGTGCATGTAGACAGACACATAGAAACTGAATTGTACATGTGGAACTCATCAGAACAGTGTTTTCCGTAATTGTTAGATACTCTTTCTTATTCCTAGACCTCAGTGAACTTTTTAAGTCTTTGCTTCAGGCTCATATCAACAACAGAGCTGCAAATAATTGCTAAAAATTATATGCATAGGTTCGTTTGGCATATACTCTCAAGATACCTGAAATTGTTGCTTGTTCTGTTCCCTTTGAAGTAGGAATCCTTTTTACCTATTTCTGTAGCTTGTGATTCCAACTGACTATTTAAATATGAAAGCAAAGCTGTACTATTTTGAATCTGATAAAACAGTCACCACTCAACCTTTGAGATCTGTTGTCACTTTAAAGTCTTCATTAACAGTGGAAGACCAACTACCTTGAAATATCTGCTTTAGCATCAAATCCCTCCAAACTGTGCTGTGTTGGTCACATGTACTCCAGACAGATGGATCTATAGCCCACCAGTCCAGTAAATACTGATTTAATGGAAAGTTGCTCAATATTCTCAGTAAATTTTAGAAGAAACCAGCAAATGCATTTTGATATATTGGGCAGGTAGTGATGAATTAGCATGCAGAAACAGCAGCCCTCAGAATCAGGAAAAGTACAAGGTATGTTCTAGCTGGTCGGATTGTGGACAGTGGGAAATAATAGCACTCTGAAAGTGGCCTAAACAAAACAAATTTGTAAACCATAAATAAAAAGTTAAAACGACATTCTCAAATTATGCTAATTCTGCAGCAGGAGTGATCCAGCAGTACATTTCAGGTCTACATTTTAAGTGTAGCAGCTTATAGCATTAGACTTTAATCCTTCCATGGGTAGAATTCTATGCTTATATGCTCATTCAGTGGATACCTGGATAGAACTTCCGTTGCAAGGAAATGACAGTTAGGAAAACAACATTTCTCAAATAAATAAGTTTATTTGTTTCAGAAGACTATTCAAATCTTTAATCTGAGATTAAAATTGCCTTTTAGTTATTTACTTCAAGACTCTGTAAGAGAAATGAAAACAATGAAAATATCTACATTGTATGTCCAATTTAAACCCAAGCTTTTCACCAGAAGTTATTTAAAATCTATAGAGTTGATTGCTTAGCTGAGGTGCCCTTCACTCTGGAAAGTCTCAGAAGGTATACAAGGAGACCTGTCCATTCTCAGCACGCTTTGAGCCCCCCCGTACATAATATATTGCATAAAATACGGACTGAAAGACGGAAATGAACAGCCTTTGCCAGGTGAGTATATGATCTTTTTGGGTCAGCATAGTTTTCTTGTTCCAAAGCAAAGTCACAGAGATAAGCTTAAATCATCATGGTTAATTATTTTTGCCTGTGATGAGAAAGTTCTTTATCACTGCTGAAGTTATTCCACTTTAAATAACCAATTGAATATTTATCAAGCAATGAAGCCAGACATTTTATATCTCATGTTTGGGCTACAGAGTGAGTCATTGTGGAAACAGTTTAAAATTTGCCAGAGCTGAGCAGCTCCATCAGAAAATGAAACCATGAGTATCTGCTTGCACTGTAGACATGAGGGTAGCAGTGGAAATATTTGCATGGCTGTGTTCAGATTCCTCAGCAAACTCAAGCAGGGCACAGAGCTGGTTTCAGAGATCCATCCTGCATGGTTTCTGCCTACCAGGACCACAAGAGTTGCCTCCTTGAGAGGTGTGGGGGACTGACCCTGACTGGGCACCAAGTGCCCACCAAAGCCACTCTGTCACTTCGCTCCACAACTGGACAGGGGAGAGAAAACATTACAAAAGGCTTCTGAGTCAAGATAAAGACAGGGAGAGATCACTCAGCAGTTACAGGGAGAGATTACTCAGTTGTTTGATCAGCAGATCCCGGGCACGACAGACTCAGCTTGGGGAAATTAGTTTAATTTATTGTCCCATGAATCCAAGTAGGATCAGAAGAAATAAAATCTTAAAACAACTTCCCACCGTTCCCTTCTTCCCAGGCTCAATTTCACTCCCTGTTTCTCTACTTCCTCCCCACCAGCAGCACAGGGAGATGGGGAATGGGGGCTGTTGTGTCAATCCATCACACATTGTCCCTGTCACTCCCTCCTCCTCGGAGGGGGAACTCCTCACAGTCTTCCCCTGCTCCAGCATGGGGTCCGTCCCCTGGGAGCCAGTCCTCCCTGCACTGCTCCAGCATAGACCCCCCATGAGGTCACAAGTCCTGCCAGCAAAGCTGCTCCAGCCTGGGCTCCTCTCCCCAGGAGCCCACAGATCCTGCCAAGAGCCTCCTCCAGTGTGGGCTTCCCACAGGACCACAGCCTCCTCTGGGCATCCACCTGCCCTGGCGTTGGTCTCCTCCAGGGGCTGCAGGTGGATCTCTGCTTCCCCAGGGACTCCATGGGCTGCAGGGGCACAGCTGCCTCACCATGGGCACCACTGGCTGCAGGGGATCCCAGCTCCGGAGCCTGGAGCACCTCCTGCAACTCCTTTTGTACTGCAGGGCTCTTTCACACACTCACACTCCTCTTTCCAGCTGTTGTGCAGCAGTTTTTCCCCCCTCCTCCTAAATCTGTTATCCCAAAGGCACCACCGCCATCACTGATGGGCTCGGCCTTGGCCAGCACCGTGTCTGTCTTGGAACCAGAGGGCATTGGCTTCATTAGACATGGGGGAACCTTCTGGAATCTTCTCACGGGATATACCTCGGTAGCCCCTCTGCTACTAAAACCTTGCCACTCCAATCCAATACAATGGATTAAATGAGGCCCAGAACATTCATTTTCAAAGCCAGTGTCAAAATTTCACTATTTCATGCAAGCATGGGATTCAGCAAGTGACCTTTTTTGATAAAACTTTTTAAAACTGAAAAGTTGTTTAAAGCTTAATGCCCTAGATTTATCCTTTGCCAGCAACTCTTCCTTAGAGAACAAGTCAGGATTTAATTATGTCCCACCCTAGAGATTCCCCTGACCTTCTAAACAGTTAACTTTCATAATTTAGTCTTAGAGCATTATAATCTTTCTCTGCCAAAGGCCTACTGATATTGCTTTGTCTACGTGATCCTGAGACATCCCTAGCAGTAAGTCAACTCTGTGACTTCAGTTACAGTTGAAGGACACAGCAAACTGCCTCTAAGTTGTGGACTGCATGAATCAAACCATGGCAAATAGTAATAAATTGAGTGAAAGGACTGATTTTATATATTATAATATTTTTTATACAAGTGCTCCATAATACAAAAAGAAGTTTTTATCTAAAAAGCATTAGTTTACCAAAATTAATTGGACACGAGTCAGTTCTACTCTGCAGAATGCAAGCATATTTACTGAAGAATAAACTGATTTAATTAACTTTATGTTGTTTGTATATATTTCTTCTGTTTGAAGTACTAGTTGCAGAATATTGTCTGGAAATCAGCACCTTTGAAGATTTGTATTTGTCTGTAATGTGTATCATTTTAAAATAGGTAATACAAGAAATCCAACCAAGCAGCTAATTTAAAATTTCGTATTGGATATGTATTGTCACACAACTGTAAATGCTAGTTGTCAAAAATCCAGACTGCTTACTTTCAGCAGGCCTGTTTGGGTGCACAGAGCAGGATCCAGCTAAACTGGTTCTTGTGCACCTTCTTAATCTCACATTGTGCAATGGTAAAAGCCCCAAGCTGAAGATATGCTCAGTTTGTTCACCTCCTTCAGAGTTAACAATTTAATTTCCTCTCTCACAGCAGAGGAGGAGAAAGAAAATCAACTAAAGGGAAACCTGACAATGACTGTTACAAACAGGCCCCTAAGAAATCTGAATGATGAAGCAAGAGAGAAAATGGAAAGCAGGGCCATGTCCTCTTCATTTCTGTCTCCAGGCAGTTGTTTTTACAGTTCCACCCTTGGGAAAATTATCAGATATTATGAGCAATGAGCAGAGAGAGGGGGAGCAACAAAACACAAACAAGTAACCAAGTAAGCAAACAACCTTAACAGAGTAAGAGAGTCATTATTCATATATCAAAAGAGAGTTTAATTGCTCTTCTCAAGTCCTTGATATCATCGTGTTCTCTCTTCACCCATCTTGGTTCGGCATTCCCTCGTCCATATCTGATTGGCAGATCAAGAAGTGGTTCTTGGGCTAAGTCAAAATCTTTTTCCTTTAATGCCTTTCGTCTAACTTCTGCCCAGTCTGTTGTATCTGGCTTTTGACTTCCCCTTGGAGGATGGCTTGATTGAGGGAGAGATGGGCTTTTTTCTTCATCAGAAGCTGAACAATTATTGTATATTCTTTTGTCGTTATTAGTCCAGAGGCTGTTTGTTTCTGGTCCATCTCCCCCCTCTTTGTGAAAGAGGATGTGCTGAGTGTAGATCTTTGTCCAAAAATTTTGGTCCATGTAATTTTTCAGTGATGATATATGAATTTTAGCCCAAGCCTTAAGTTTGGGCAAAATTCAGCCCATTGAGGTATCTACATTTTGCTTCTGAGGGAAAACTATTTAACTCAGGTTGTACTCATTTAGTGAAAATGAATTATGTTTGTGAAACATATATAAGCAGTTTATCATTTTACTGTGTTTTCATAATGGGCTGGTCTTAATGAGAAAAGCTTTCCACAAGAAAAATTATGCCTAACGTAGTTCTCCTATCTCTTTGCAGTATATTCGTACTAAATGAGCAGCTCATTCAGCAGAGTGAAGTACTCAAATCCCTGAAAGACCCTGTGCTAATTCTGTGCTATCATTCGATTAAAACTTGGTGCCTCCGCTTTTCCAAAATAAGGATTTTTTTTTCTCCTTTTACTACTTTAACATGTATTTAGGGAATAATACTTAACAACCTTTTTGCCCAGAGATCTAGCAGTATGAAATTAACTTAAAATGTTAAAACATTCATATTTTTATCAGCACATAAAGAAATGGAAATGGAGTTTCTAAATGAAGCAGAGACTGGTAAAACCCCATAAATTTAAACACATTACAGATGAATTTAAACTCTTTAACTACACACACTATTTGCTTTGGTAGTCCCCAAATGCATTCCCAGGATGCACTGTAGAACTTCTATTTATTTCAATCCTGTCATGACATACCCATATAGATTGGATACTGAGAACAACTGATACCAGCAGTCAATATAGCACTAAATAGATTAAGATCAATTAGTATCTGTTGTATAAGAAAAGGTTTTATATTGTGTTTCACATCTGCAGCACAGGAGTAGAAATTAGGTAGAATCAAGATTTATGTGTAGATAAGAGACCAAGATAAATAAATGTACTGAAGCAAAACTTTTTGATATAATTATTAAGCTGGTTTTGGTAACAGCTTTGATTTTCATTGAAGCATATTCATTTCAACAAGGCTCTTTTTAGAAGGCTTCCTATTTACAGGATGGATGGCTGGTCGGGGTAACAGCAGCCCAAGTTCAGTGTCCACAGGATGAAATGAGAATTTGAGTCTCCTATATCCCATAGGGCTACTCTGCCTTCAGCACTACTGACTATTCTAGCAAAAGGTTAGAGGATTTCTGCCTTAAAATAAAAACTAAAAATTTACCATAACAAGACCATTGATACTAATGCAAAATGAAAGCAAATTGAAAAAAAATCTTAAACTTTTATGCTAGGTCTGGCTGGAATGTCACAGCAACTGATGTTGTGCCATGTTCTGGATTTGTGACTGAACTGCCTTGATCACATACAAGCGTTTTGGCTACTGCTGAGCAGTGCTTGCACAGCACCAGGTCCTGGTTCTCAGTCTGCCTCTCTGCTGGGAGGGGAAAGGAGGCTGGGAGGAAACATAGCCACAACTGTTGACCTGAACTGCCCAAAGGCATATTTTTACATATATATATGTATATATACATATAACTGCCCTTGCTCACTTATTAAGCTGTCTAATCTGGACCCACAAGTTTTCTTGCTTTTGCTCTTCCTCTGCCCTCCCACATCCCACAGGGAGTGATGGAATAGCTCCGCAGATGCTTTTGCTGCTAGCTGGGGTCAGCCCAACACACACCTTTTCTAAGAAAATTCACTGAGCAGCTGAGCTGGTGATTAAATCCGAAATCTATCAACTGATTAAAAAAGAAGACGTAATTTTGACACTGAGGCAGAAATGTGTTTCATGTCTGAAACTGACAGACCTAATTCACGGAATTACCCTAGGTCTGTCCCAGGCTTTCTCTGTGGCCCTGGACAATCTGAATTTCTACTGTCCGTGGACAATTCACTCAATTTTCACCAACAGGAGTTTGACCAAAACTAATGAAGTGGCAGCGGCAGCAGCAGCACTAAGACATGTATTGCTTTTCTCTTGATCTAGAACTGTTTTCCCTCTTGTTTGTAATCAAATTAATCAGTAAGGGGCTGTCTAAACTTGTAGCCAAACGGACCGTGGTTTTATTATATAGCAAATCCCATGAAGATCAGAAAAGACAGTGGTAATTTGATTACGTGTGCTTCAGAGGACCAACACCTACTGCAAAGCTGTCCTGTGTTCTCTTGCTGCAAATGCAACAGCGAAGGAGGCTCAGCTTCAGTTTTGCAGCTGTGTTTTCACTTTCAAGGCTGTTTGTTCTTTAGCTGGTAATTGTACACACATAACTGACATTAAAGAGACTTTTGAATACAAAAGCTAATACGAACTTCAGGCTGTCCCCAAAAGTAATTTTTAGAGAGACAGATAATAAAACAGACTTGTGTAGTTCATTAGCTACACCTAACCTGACTGAATACATCACTGTCAACTCTAGTAACCTTGGACACAGAAGACAGTGTCACACTAACCAAGATTAATGAAACTACTGAATGTTAAATATAAAGTAAGACCAGAGTTTGCAAAACTAAAACTTTTTGTTGCTGAGATGTTAAAATGCTAATGGTTTATTTTTATGCAAGTAGCTTATATGAAGCATGGGAGATTATTTGATAGACACTTTGAACAATTGCAGTAATAAGCAGCATGAACAGTCTCTGGCATACAAAGCTCTGGAGGAGGTGTCAGGTGACTATCTGCTGCTGTTACTGTCTTTGACCTTATTTTTTTATAATTCTAACTCTAAACTAAGAATCCTGCTCTCATTTTCTATGCAGCCTCCTTTTCTTTGCCTAGAAATTAGGACTTTTGAAATAAAAACTATTTTACTGTTGTCAGTTCTTTACCTCTTCAGTTTTCTTTACGTTTTCCTTATATTTTCTGCTTGACAGGCATAGTCTCTGATAAATCAAATAATTCAGTAACTTCTCTTAACTGCTAACAAGTCTGTCTTATCTTTATTTTGATGAGAAGTATTTTTCACTCCATTCCAGAAGGTCTTCTGAAAAACAGAAAAAAATTGTAATATTGGGTGACACATTTTATTTACATAAAATACAATTATCTTTATATAAACTAGAGCTGTTGTACCTCTTAATGATATGGCTTGTATAAACACCACCACAAAAATGCAAAGTATAATGAAGTAAATAGTAAACAGAATGTGAGAATAAGTAAACAAAAAGGAGAGCAAAAAACCAGAGCATGTTTGCTTTTCTCATCCTGGGAACTATTAATTCCGATTACCTATTCTGATTTATTTTATCATATGAATTGGGGGGAGAGAAAGGAAAATAATTCATGGTAGAATTAGCATTAAGGAAATTAGGTAAAAAGTCGTATTTACCTGTCATGAGGCAGCTTAACAATTAAGGAGTAATAACACGGCATTGAAGAGACCTTCTGGGCCACCAAGGACAATGACCTGCTATTGCATAGTTCCTGTCACTGAATTATTAAGTTTTTTGTTTTTAATGCCCAGTTGCCTCTACCCCACTGCTTCAATGACCACAAGTGAGATCCATGCAGGAAGCTTGTTTGGTTGCTTTGCCCATGACTTCCTGCACTGTGGGATTCATGGAAGGGAAGCACTGATGCACTGATGCACTGAGCACCTGGGTGTGGATTGTCCAAACGTCTGCTCTTGTCTGTGCAGCATCTTGTGATGTTTTCTGGTTTGTGCTTCCTAGCCAGTGTTGGTTTGCTGTCACTCATTCTCAGTGCAAGAGGAACAGCTGAGGAACAACAGACTTTTATTAAAGCAGCATTAAAAATCAGAACTATTTGAAAAGAAAACCTTGTGGTAAATTAAGCTGATCTCTTTGGTCTACAACATAAAATGATATTATCATAATTATTTTAAGATCATTATTTTAAATATTATATCAATAATCAATAGCATAACTATTACATTACTATATATTATTATGTTTTATGGTTATTTTTAATTAAGATAATTGTATTATCCATTTTATAAACCATTTTCCTTATAAAATGGTTTCCTTATAAAATTTTTCTTATGGAAGTGCTAAACAGAAAGCCTTAAGCAGCAACACTTTACGAACACCATAATATTTAATTATTCATTAAATGAGTCCTAAGAAAAGAAGACATGATTGGTTTTCTTACAACTAAAATAATTTACATTGTTATATACCCTTGTGAACTCTGCATACTGAAAAATTAGACAGTCTTCAAAGTCCCAAATCCTACAAGTTTCATTGTAAAAAATTGTTAATGTTTTTCAATAGTTCCCTATTGATTATTGACAAAAATTACTCATGTTCCTGTAGCTCTCCATCTACTTGAGCATGAGCATCAAAGTTCCATGGCCCTAAAGCAAAATTACAAAAGAAGCGTATTATCAACTTTTTTTAACAAGGGCTAGGAGTCTGAAGAAATGAACTGTCACAATCCAAAAAATTGTGACAAATAAAGCCCAAAATCAATCAACACAACTCCAATCCTTCATCATCTTTGCACCATCTATTAGGAACTCTGTTTTCCCATTAATATGACAGGTGTAGATTCTCCTTTTTCCTCCTTGTACTTTCCATGTATTTAGATAAGCTGCTTCTGTGGTTTTTTGGGGTTCTTTTTGTAAGGATGTGAAAATTCCTATCCTCATAAAGCCAAATGTGGAGGAGAGAAGGACCCAGTAACTGACCTTAGGAGAGGAAGATGTGTGAGCATTCCTAACACGTCTTCTTAGGCCAAACCTACCTGGGACTTGCTGCCAGGGAAGCTGAACAGAGAATAAAGTTACATCTCCCTAGAGTTCACAAAGTGAAGCCCTTCACAGCAGAGGATGGCTCCAGACAGCTGAGACGAGACCAAAAATGCAGTTTAGTAGGGGAGATGAGAAAAGTAGTTATCAAGACACAAAGCTTCATATAAAGAGGAGTAACCGAAGACTGGACATGGAAACTATTCACATGAATCCACACCTCTTTGTATAGCTAGACATCAGCCCAGCAAGCTGAGACCTCCCTGGTTTGCTGACAGTGCTGCAGTGAAGGCTTCAAAACAGATGATCAAAACCTGAGCTGAGCTAGGAAGAACTGCGAAAATAAAAAGGCAGCAGAGTAGCACAAAGGCAGCAGAGCAGCACAAAGGCAGCAGAGCAGCAGTGTGATGAGAAGATATGTGATATCACAGGGATTAATTTTAAAAATTTAAAGATTTTGAATTATGAAAAGAAAAATAAAGTTCTTATTCTGTCACCTCTCTCCATGTAGTATTAGCAGAAAATGGAATAGGGTGACTGCAGTCACTGCAGTGTTAGTTTAACACATGGAAACAATTGAAAAAGCTCATGAATAGAGTACAGCTACTGAGATTTTGTATTTTCTTTCCTGACCATCAGAAATTTGATAGCAGTTTCTGTGCACAGCCAATAAAGTTGATTAAGTAGGCAGGTAAATATAAATTTACAGCCCCTTCCCATCAAATACCAACTCCCAAAAGTTTCAAAAGAGTTTATAATCTTCATGTTATTCCAAAATATTATTTTTCAAACTTTCATTACCTTGAATTTACTCTTTTCCTACATTACAAGTTTTAGAGAGTTTGGAGTTTTTGAAAAAAAATCTTCCAAGGAAGAACTGATAAAACAGGTAAGTCATAGCAACTGAATGATGTTAAACAAACATCTAAACAAGGTAACCCAAAGGTGCTAAGCAGGATGCGGACAGCAAATGTGTCCTCCATTTACATTTCGCTTCTGGTTTTTTTGTTACAGATATACCAGAGGTGAGAACATTTTTTCTCACACAGACAACAACCTTTACCCATACGATCACATGTCTGAGATGAATTTGATTCCCTTGCACATATCCTCAAGACAACCTCCCCTTGCCAGGGTGCAGGACAGAGCAGCTGTCTCATCTGGAACCTTCACCTCCTTGAGTATTTCTGTTAATTGATGTGTTTGACTTGCACTGTGCTACCAGCAGCAACCACCTCTGAGTCCTTTTCTAATACTACAAAAGGCAACTGCGAAAAGAAAATCAACAACTTAATAAAAGTGTAAGAAGTTACTCATCTGTCTCTTGCAATTAGACATGAGAGCCAGAAAATCCAGAGCTATCTGTCCTTTGTACTAGCTCTAGTTAAAATCAAGCATTCCCAAACCGTCCCACTTGCAGCAAGAACAGAGAAAACTACTTTTGATGGACTAGAAATATTAGAAGCAAAAAAGACTGTTTGCAATAAGTTTATAATAAACTGGAAGTTTTAACTTTTTTTCTTTGAAAAGGAAAAACTGAATACTTATTTTGTGGGTGTTGATAGCCTGTGTGCATTGCTCCCTCTAGTGTAAAAGAGAAAAAATCACAACAAACGTTCCCCAAAAAATCACTGAGGTTGATAAACTTTTTTAAAAATATTATTCTCTGGTCACATTTTGCCCCTAAATATTTATAATTATATAATTTATTTTTATAATTGCTCATATTTTGATACAAGAAAAGACATTTTCACATTGTTTCAACTGATGATGTGGATCTCTCATGCTTCTATTAACAGGAAATGATCACACCAGAACTGAGCAGTGTGCAAACTTATACCTTATACTTACAACTGTATCACTCCCCAAGAAGCTGGCAAGCCAGAATGTGGTGTTCCTTTTTTTCTCTCCATTACAATATTAATTTCCACTTGATGTTGTTATTATTACCATCATAGAAGAACCTGGTCTAAAATGTGGTGAAGCACACTCCGATATGCACATATTCATCCCACTACTGTATCTGGTTAGGCCCCAGAATTTGGAAATAAAGCTGCTTTGGAGTTCAGATTTCCTTTCCTAAGTAGGTATGAAATCCCTTAAAAACACCCAAATCACACCAAAGACTGGCAAGTCTGAGAAATTATCTTAGACTTTAACCCCATCTCAAGAGCCACTGGATGACACTGGACTTCATCACAAGAGAATATGGGAAGAGCAACTGACACTGCTGCAACCTCCTCTCAGACAGGATCTGGGAAGAATTCCTGGGACAGTTTCAATCACATTTCCAGAACAAAAAATAAACTAGCCTTTTAAGCCAGTTTCATCAGATAAAGATGCAGTGTCCTTTGTCAGGATACTTAATAGACTTCTTTTAATCAGTAGTCTTCCACCTTAAAATTCTCCTAAGTGCATACAGTCCCCTGTAAGATGAAAGCAGAACATTTTCCTTCTCCAAGAACTGATGAAACCATCCCTGAATAGAAAAACCATAAAGTAAGACTTGGAAGTCTGAGGAAAATTCAAACTAAAGCTTTCACTGAAGATGTGATTAAAAAAAAACATTCAAAAATAATTAAATTATTGCTATGCTTTTGTTTACAAAAAAATGAGCTCTTTCCTTCGATGTTGCTAGTGTGAGAAGCAACTGAGAATGTAGGAAGCCTTCTAAAGAATCATTCTGCAACTGTATGTATACTTTTCTTTTTACTTGCACTTCATATTTCACAGGTATCAACATTCTTACCATACCGGTACCATCACCTTCCAACTTCTGTTGTAACGGCATTTCAGCTTTCAACGTCCAAGACAGAAAAAAAGCCCATTTCTCTGTGTGCCAAAATGAGGCTGTGAATCATTATCTAGCTTTTCACACACAAAATTTGAGTATATTTTGTGGAATCAGCCTGAAATAAAATCTGATGCAGGGGTTTTTTTTCTTTAAAACCCTTTACAGGGTCCTAACAATTACAAGTGGTTCTACTGTCTCAAAATTGCCCCAATTAAGCTCCATGGCCTTTAAAGAAGAGCATGGTTATATGACAAATCCTTGAAGTCATTACAGAGTTTTATTTAATTGTAACAACCAGATTTTTATTTCTCTAACTGATGTGGCTGTTGTGGCCATCAGAGCAGCACACCTCAACGATGGTCTTTCCATGGTACCTGCCATTACTATTCTCCCTAAAGCTGTGTTCGCTGTCAAGTCTGAGAACACTATTTGCTTGATCATTTGTGAAATTTATCCAACTCATCCCTAATTAGCAGAGTCCATCACAGGCAACTGGTCTCAGCTAACTGTAAAACCTCCTATGCCAAGGGGTTAGTAAGGACAATGCTGGGTGCCACAGGAGAACATTCAGCTTCTTGGCCTAGTGCCTCTGGAACAGCTCAGTCATGGAGTAAGAAAACAGGCACTGCAGCAAAATCTCAGGGGCTAAATTCAGGACAAAATTTACAGTTGAGAAAGAAATTTTATTTCAAGCTTCTACGGGGGTATTACAAACAATAGAGAATAAAAACATTAAAAACTATTTAAAAAGTAATTGTCCCTTTAAAATAAAGATTCAAGCAGGTTTAACAATGAAGTATGCTATTCAATGAAGTTTAAAAAAAAAAGATTTAAAAAGTATTGGTTTTGCTGTATTTGCTAATCCTTTATAAAAAAGCTGGGCATAAATACGTCGTGCATTCATATGCATTATTTGGTGTTTCATATTATATAACTTGGTACAGTATTTACGTTATCACTGCAAAAGAGTTCAAACACAGTGCATTTATAAATAATGGAGCCATTATAAATCACATTGCAAACATACCTTGCCATTTTCATTGTTACAAATTCAGTATCTCAGTGAAGGTAGGAATAAAGTAGCTACAACAATCAATATCTTGACTTTATTTTTTTTTCTTTTTAATATAAAAATGCAGTTCTGGAAACCCACCCTCCTCTTCCCCCTGCCCAAACATAATGCTTTACTTCTTACAAATAAAAATAAAGTACTAATTCTATATACATCACATGTACCATACAAAAATGTATCCAAAGTTTCTATTGCTACCAAAGTGTTCTAAATTAAAAGTTACATAAATCCCCTCATTGGAAACAAAAGATTACAAGTTACCAAAAAACCAAATTACACACAAACCATCGAGTTATTTTATACAATTTCCAATACATTTTTCTCCCAAAGCAAGTTGTCTTCTCATGTGCCTGTATAAAAATGCGTATCAATATATCTGTCAATTTCATTTTTCATTAAAAAGCAAATTAATACATTTTCTACAATAAATAAAACACAGGGAGGCACACATATCAACAAAATCAAACCAATGGGAGATAAATGGGATATGGTTTTGAAAGGAAGAATGTGCTTGCAGGCTTTAAGCCAGGTTTGTTTAAAACAATAACAACCTTAAGTCATTTTGGGCAACAATGGAGTGTTTTTGGTGATTTGCAAGTGATGTACATAGCATAATTTTTATTGATGTCTTTCTCACAAAGTACCCTCCAAAATAATGCAACTTCCTTTCTTAAAATACATATTTGTAATTGTAAATTTACATCAATCTTAAATATGTGGTACTTTGTGCAAAGAGCAACAATTTACACAAACATTCAGAAGTCTTTTTCAGAAGCTACAGACCAAGGAAGAAATGATACAAGCAGCACCATACTGTATATGATTTAGGCAAACATATATTTGATGCCATTTTGATATTAGGCTTTAAGATCCACTAAACACCTTAAGCTGGAAGATGGTGCTTAGGTAACTTAAACTCAGAAAGAAAGAAAGAAAGAAAGAAAGAAAGAAAGAAAGAAAGAAAAAAGTAAAAAGCATGGAAAGAAACAAAACCCAGTTCCCTCCCCGGCAAAATTATAAAAGGAATTAAGGAGCTACTTCTAAAATCAGAATAAGTTAAGTGTTGAATATACATTTATGTACAATTATGAACACTATGAACAAGACATTTTAACAGGTTTAGTGGAAAATCCTCCAATCTACAACACAATAAAATAATTAATCAATATGGCAATGGTGATTTAGAAGAATTGCTCAACTATTTCAAGTTTAGAGAACTCAGCCACTGAATCAACAAGTAAGGGGTTGTATCTTCAATACATTCTTTTAGACAAAGAGGTTCATTAGTAGAGTTCAAGTCTCTGTGGTATTTTTCACGCCTTGCTAGAGAATCTCTGTTAGTCAATATCACTGAAGTCACTGACTGGTTCTCCATGGACTCGACTCAGGTGATTCATAGCACGATCAAAAGCAATTCTTACTGCTTTTCGTATGCTCGAGTTACGTCCTTCCATCATCTTTAACTTGTCTATGGTCTCATCTATCCCAAGGGGAACCATTTTGGATTTGGGAAGCCACTGCCTGTAACAAAAGGGTAAAAAATAAATCCGTTAAATATAGAATAAAATCAAGAAGTTTGTCCAGAAATGTCAGGGCTACTATGCTATGTTTTTCATATCACAGATCAGCTTTACCATCTTAAACAAAACAATAAAACACCTTTTAAGGTAGTGCCTTAAATATTTAAAGAACATGAAATATTAAGAAAATCTCTTCCATAAAACAGAGGATACATTCCGATTCAGTGGTATTTAGTGATTAAGTATCAAGAGAAAAAAATTAGCCTGAGATACTGATGCAGTTAAATAGGCAGCAGCAACTAACAATGGGCGTGGCTCAAGAGTCACCTGACGCAGTATTGTTTCTCTTCATTCTTTCCGTTCCAGTATTACAAGGAGCTTTCAGATGATGGATTTTTGCCTTACACCTCAGGCACCTCAATTTGCTCTATATGGGGAAAGCTAAACTGGCAAGGAAGTTCTGCTTAGCATGCTCTTACCCTGCCATTTGAAATCCCACTAGCTCCGTATTTAGGATACTTTTCTGTTTTAACCTCTATAGATATCTTCAAATTCTGGGCATAGAGAAGTGATAATGGGAAAATCTCTACATCCTGTTCTAGTTAAAGCATTCTAAATATTTACTTTAAAAGCATAAATTAAAGTAATGTAATTTTCATAAATGTTGATTGTAATCCTGTTTTCTTAAGTCACAGACATTAAGGAAAACAAAAATTAGGTAAATTAATAAATATCTATCAAGGTATGTTGCTGCAGTCTGCAATCCCAATCCTACAAAAGGCAGAGACCCGCCATCTGTTTAAGAACATTAGTTTGGGAGAACATTTGGAGCTGAACCAAAAGGAAATCAAATGCAAATCTGCGAAAAACTTTCTTTTAAATAAGTAAAATTGAAATACTGAAATATTTTCATTCTCTTAAAGCACTCTAAACTACAGCCCTATTGCATAGAGCATACACACTGAAATAAAATGTGAAGAGTCAGTACAAGGACACAGTGCGACAACAGTATGAAAAGCAGCAGTCTAACCATTATCAGTTTTAATACAGATCAGAGGAAGTTTTAAGAAGGTATTTTTAAAAGAAAGCTTTCCAATTTCTCCAGATATAAGCCATGAAGACAAAGAAACAAATATGAAAATCCATAGGTGATAAGACACTGGTATCACAGACTAAACGTGACACACACCCTGCAAATGAATGAAAATCAGAGACAGCGGTTCAAGACTGAAACAGACACAACAGAGGGAGAATTCTGAGTGCCAAAATAGTCACAATATAAGAATCATTACCAAAACAAGTTGGTGGGGTCAGGGTAGAGGGGAGGAAAGGAGCTGGAAAAAGTGTTGTCTTTTCTTGCCCATCTATACAGAGTACCCATTAGAGACAACTTTGCACAGTATTTACAAGGTTTAGGACCACCCACATATAGAGACCAATCTGAAAAGTTTAAGCTGCAGAGGACTCCCCAGATCAAGAAGCAATCACAGCATTAAGAAAGTGGCCAGGAAGAACATGCATTACACTGGTGACACCAGTAAGAGAAAAAAAATGAGAACCCGAATGCTGAGTATGTTTAAATGCAGATGTTCTCTGCCAACAGAGGCAGAAGAATGCAGGATCTTACAGAATCCTGTGCAACTGAACAAAGACAATTACGAAGAAGTACCAATTAATTAAAAAAATAATTGAAGAACACAGAAATTATGCCAGAAGATCTAAGGGGCAGAAGAGCAAACATCAGTTGTAAGATTTAGACAGTTTTTTAAGTGATAGTGTACTGGCACAGAGAGAGTCAGGAGAATGGCAGCATGACCAGACACCAGATATGATCATCTAAAGAGGAAGCTGATACCTAAAAGTAAGCAAATTCAAGAGAAAAACTGAGATATGGACAGATTTACAGTTAGCTTGACAAGTATGGAAACTTGGAGAAGAGAGTGTCTACAGAGAACACAGAAAAAAATATATAGTTTGACGAAAGGTAGATGAGAAGCTTCAATGTCTAGGAAAAATGCACCAAAACTGAAAACAACCCTAACAAAAAAAACAACACCAAAAAACCTAGTGTGCCTCCCCATACCCCCCAGAAAAACCCTACCAGCCCTAAAACCAAAGACCACTCAGGAGGGAAAGAGGATGTTTTGCTATGTGAGTTATCCCCCTTCAGGCTCTACACAGCATATTGCTGTGATAAAAGGGAAGGTTTCATGAAAAAATTTAGAAAAGGCTAAGAACTTCAAATGAAAATGTTAATAAAGCATTTAATTAAAGACAGGTTAAAAAATTCGAAGAAAATGCACTTGAGTAGACTGGGGGGAAAAGCGTTAATTCGGAAAGCAATGATGAAGGATGATAGAGATAAATGTTAGACTATTGCTTTTAAAAAAACCTATGAAGCAATTTTATCAGGTCAATAAATGAAAGCAGCTTGTAAATAAAAGAGACTATTTAATGACTTCTATTATTTCCTTCCAAACTGACCATAAAAAGGTATCTTTCAGTGATGATATATACCTTGGTCCAAAAACAGACTCAAATATGAAATTTTAACCTTACAACTTATACTTCCATAAGAATGATATCCATGGAAAAATAATGTTTCAATTTTCTTCTGGACTAAAGGTACAGGTTTTTAAAATTTTAAGTCACTGCATCAAACAATACATCTCAATAACATACCAACTTCTTTTATTGTCAAAAAATAGTACTAAGAATAGTTTCTCATCTGATTTGGTCTGCATTTGTTCTCCAATTTTCAGTACATCTAGAGGTGGCACTGGTATAGTAACACCATTGTGATGGCCAGCAACACGAGGCATCTTAGGGTCAATAATCTGTAAGAGAGAAGAAAGGACAGTTCCTCATATTCAAAATGATGTAATTTATTTTAAGAAGGTATTACAAATTAAGTTAACAAGAAAAGAATAATAAAGTAAACAGCCACTGGATATAAACTGACTTTGTGTTACAAACAACTTTTTGACATAAGCTGAATAGGCATAGTGGAGACCTAGTGGCAGACTTGACTGAAAACACTGAAAAAAGCATTTTTCACCCCATATCAGTTCTTCTTAAAAGTCCTGTCTGAATTTCACTTACTACAACTTTGAGACTGACAAGCAGGTTTTAGCATGAAAAAGTCATATCAGGATTTCTAAAAGCCGTAACTGGCTTCAAATTTTGGTGTTTGAAATTCATATACCTTATAGAAACAACTTATGTTAAGGTATAAGTATTACCGTAAAATACGTGCTCCATACTTAAACTCTGGAGTAAAAATTTTAAAAGGGAAAAGGGCTATCACTTTCAAATATCTTGCATATCCAATTTAATGACTCAGTCATCAGCAAAACACACAGCTACAGTCACAAAGTCTTTCTTAACAAAACTTGAGAGAGAGGGGGAATATGGTGCTAACATTAAACTAACCATCCTGATGGAAAAACTCCTTTGTAGGCCGATCACAGCATTATGCAGTGCTTAGCTTCCACCCAAAGAAGGCTTTTTACTCCACACCTGTTCCACCCATCTCCTGCTCTACAAACTCCTGTTGTTTTTCTAGCGTCCACACTGGCACCAATCTCAATCCACCAGTCTTAATCCACAGACTTTGGGAACTAAATGAACAGAAAGATAGTACTGTGGGGAGCTTGTAGAAATCAGAAGAATTTTCTTCTCTTGACGGAGGTTTAACTCCTCAATCAACTTACCACACTCTCAGAAACACCAATGCTGACATAAAGGAGAAGGCAGAAAAAGAACCCTTTAGTCTTCATCAGCTTAAATCTAGCGCTAACACCTTTCAAGAGACCATCAAATCATCAAATTTTCAGCATCTGAGCCAAGTTAGCCACTGAGAGCTCTTAAACTCAAGCGCTCTGAATGTCACCTCCAGAGGCTTTAACCTGACTCGGTATGATTACATTTCATGCTGTCCTTAGAACACACGTATTAAAAGTCATGATTGTCCAGACTCATATACAAATCAAGCCAGTGTATGAACTGTTCATATAATCCCAAAGGCCTAAAGCCAAACACCTTATCAACATTTTCTCTGCAAGCTTTGATATAAGTAGAACTGTATCTCTTTCTCCCATTTTAAGAGAAGCATATGTATCTCCTATATTAACAACAGCTTCAATTTTCCAGTACATCATTCACAATTGGCTGCAATAAGTAGAACTGTGTCTCTTTCTCCCATATTAAGAGAAGCATATGTAACTCCTATATTAACAACAGCTTCAATTTTCCAGTACATCATTCACAATTGGCTGCAATCAGTCAGTTCATTCCAACTATTGAGTTTGTTTCTTTATTGAGTTGTAGAATCAGGAGTATTTTTATACTTATTTTGCAGCAGAAATAATAGATAATGCAGAAACAAAGACTACTGCGACAAGTATGCTGGTTTTAGCAGGGATAGAGGCAATTTTCTTTGCAGTAGGTGGTATGGGGCTGTGTTTTGGATTTGGGCTGAAAACTGCACCGACTAAATATAGAGATGTTTTTGTTAATGCTGAGGAGTGCTTACACAGAGTCAAAGCCTCTTCCCCTTCTCATACTGCCCCACCAGTGAGGAGACTGGGGGTGCACAAGGAGTTGGGAGGGGACACAGCTGGGGCAGCTGACCCCAACTGACCCTAGGGATATTCCATCCTATTCATTATACAGAGCTGGGGGAAGAAGGAAGAAGGTAGGGACATTTAGCATGATGGTGTTTGTCTTCCCAAGCCACATGTGACGGAGTCCTGTGTTCCTGGGGATGACTGAACACCTGCTGCCCATGGGAAGTGGTGAATGAATTTGCTTTGCTTGTGTGCACAGCTTTTGCTCTCCCTATTAAACTGTTTTTATCTCAACCCACGAGTTTCCTCACTTTCACTCTTCCGACTCTCCCCCCACCCACGGGGAGTGAGAAAGCGGCTGCAGGAGGCTTAGCTGCTGTCTGGGGTTAAACCATGACACAGGAGTATTTCACATCTCAAAGGATGGGCTGGGTAACTGAGATTATTGACTTAAAATCTGATATTCCAATAACTTTACAAACTCAATGCATGGTAAAGAAGGCAGAATAAGCTACCTTTATTCAACCTGAATGGGAAATTACCAACTACCTTTTCATATGGTGTTTTCAGACCAGAAATAGTATCACTACTTCTGGGAAGCTGAGCACTTACCAGAGCTGGGTAAGAGGGATATCCACTGCATTTGGCCCATACTACTTTTAGAGGCTCAAGAACAGATGTTGCAGCATCAGTTGAAATCCACATACTGCTATGCCCAACTTCTAAGAACAAAGAAATATAAAATTAAAATATTCCAGAATGAAACCTCGGACAAATCTTCTGCAGTTCTTGGTTTCCTAATCAATAGCTCATGATCATTAGAATCCAAATACTGATACAAACTTTCACACACATACCAATAAAATACAGCTAGTGTTCAGAACAGCTCTTTACATGATACTACTACTTTATTCCAAGCCTACAGATAAAGAACAAGGGTTTAGACACTTCAAGAAATAGCGTATTTTAGAACATGTTAGTTCTTAGGAAGTGTTTGCCAAATTCCAATAATTCTTGCCCTTTGAAAAAGCTCCAAAGTAAACATAAAATTATGGTACTTCAAATAAGAGTTTCTTTTACAACTGTGATGACAATCCTGTCAAATAGGTGATGATTTGGAAGATGCAAGTTGTATGGTATATGTTTCCAAGTGTTGGATACCTGGATACACATACTGCACCTGGTAACTCAACAACATTTGTTTGGTACACCTTTCTATTCTTATGCCTAAGTTCTAACCTGCATTTTGATTTCTATTTATTTTTAACAAGTTCTCTTGGTCTCTCTTCCCTGCCCTTTCCTGCAGTCAAGTTCAAAAACATCAACAGGTTTCCAAGCAGCAGCACTAGTGTTTTACTTCTTCTCAAAACAAAAAATTGAGCTTATGTTACTGTGCACTTCTACCACAATCCTCCATCTTCTTCTCCGCTGCTGACCAATGGATTGAAGCCTAAAACAGGTTTAAGCCTTTCAGTTGACCAAAACCACAACTGGTCCCCTAGATACAGTCCAGAGACTGGTCAGAAGACAGTGACTTGTACCCTCAAGATGGAACTGGGGTTAGTGATCAAAGGGGGAAAAGTTATCCAAGTTCACGTGCTGTAAAGGTGAGGCAGCACTTCTTGTATGGGGAAATGCAGTACCAAGATACAGCTCAGGGGCTGCAGCTGCACTTTCTCTCAGCAGTAAAGCAATACTTGATGGAAGTAGCTCACTACTTGCCAAAATACAACTTATTTCTCAATTATTATCAGTCCACTCCCATTTCAAATGGGCATTGCTTATGTAAAATGAAAGGTTCTATCTTAACATTACAAAAACGTACTAGGAGAAAGAAGTGGTTTAAGACCTTTTAAAAGTAGAAAAAAGTGTTTAAAGTGATCACATAAAAATTAGTTCAATCATTCTGCACAGTAAGTTCTATTTCTCTGCTCTGTTAATAACAGTTTGTAAAGTACTCACATGCCAGTTAGAAAGAGCCATGAGGGTTTCAATTAATGCATCTTTCCTTTACAGACTGCTTCTTAAAATATGTACGTAGAACTGTATTTGGTACACAAAAACAGTATAAGTCCTCTTGTTCAGGGCAGCTAACAAGAAAGAAACCTACACTATTCTCAGCCGCAAAGAAAATGGTATTTAATGCTGAATAGAAAATCATACACAAGCTGACAGGATGCAAGCAGCCAGAGTCAGAGACTTCTCAGGTGTATATAAGAGTCTTGGAATTCTTCCTAGTCAGAATTTATTCCATATAGTAGTAAGGGGTTACTAATCTAGCACATATGACTACTAATTTTCTTTTGCAAGATCTCTAAAAGAAAACTCATCTTCTTTTTTTCTTTCAAAACCTCTTTATTTCCTCAAGCTAGGAGAGACAATTAATTAAAATCAGAGTCAGATACTATTCTTTTAAAAGTCTTTAAAGCATCAAAAGCAGAATCCAGTAGTTTCTGGAAGGATATCAGAACACTTTCAGAACGCTTAATGTATTTAAGCAGTGAAAATAAGAATGTTAGAATCTGTCAAATAAATGGACAAAATTATAGTTATGCAATACTATTAAGAATACAATTATTTATAGTTACCAGCTGCAATTCTCGCTGCTTTGGCATAGTTTCCATTTTCAATGCATGATATCAATTCACTTCGGTCTTCCAGTGTGTGTCTCCGTATCAGGGCAGGTTTACCTTTACCACACTTTGGGAGACTGAAACTGCAAAAGTACTAATATTAAAACCATTACTTGATAATTAACATTGTTCACTATAAATCAAAATTTTGAACAAGAATTTAAATTTCATCAGTACAGAGTAAAATCAGTAGAGCAAGCTCTAAAAATATTTTTTGTAACAAATCCAAACAACAACATAAAAGCCAAACCCCTGATTATTTTCATGCACAGAATTGCCTGGTTATCAGCAGAAGACAGTTCCACTACACAGAAAACACAACTATTCTCTCTTTAATTTTTCACTACAAATTTCAGTCTTTCAATTGTGAAATGTCTATACCCAAAATCGGAAATTCTCATTTCTCATTTCAGAAATCTCTGCACACTTGACTTTTCTTCAAGAAATCATAGAATCTGAACAACAATTATACTGACAATTTGATCTAGAATATCACATTTAAAGTACATGCAATATTAAATTCTCTCTGTTTCTGAAAGCCTGTTTGACATGACTGCATTAACACCATTCCCTTAACCTGAACACATGAATAAAGTCCTCTTTTTTCTGGTAACAGATTCACTCTAGACTCTCCTGTATGCCCCATCCTCATAGCCTGGGACTGGAGACAGCTACCTTGGTATTACCCAGAGATTAGTGTTCTTTCAGAAGATACACCATTGGTGATGGAGACATACTTATCAATGTGTAACACCTCACCTGGCAGAGGTGTCCATTCTGACAGTCCTGCCTTTAACAACAGACTCCATGGAGAGAAGGTCAATAGTTGGTACACCGCTACTATCATCACTGTAGTACCTAGCCAGCAATCCACAGACTGACAACCTATAGTTCCAAAGCTATTGAACTACTACTACCTTTTCTGTGTACAAGACTCTGCTTTTTAAGCTGCTTCTCTCTTGCCCTCTCAAAAATAAACACACACATTTTTAGTGTTCCAGATTAGGAAGGTAATTAAACCAAGATACTATATGCACAAACATATCTGTATCTTTACAGAGCAAGAGAAGAACAGTCAGTTTAACAATGTAACTGTCTGGATATGCGATAACCTGAATTCAACAGAAGAATCCCAGCAAACCTGAAAGGTATCTCAGATCTGCCATAACTTGAGAAAAAAGAAATACACTCTTTTTTCCAAAACTTATCCTCCAATGTGGGTAACAAGCAGTATAGAAAACTGATATATTCAGTCTCAAATTTGTATTTCAGATTTACAGTTTTACCTTGAGTTACACAAGAGACTGTTACTAGATGAAATACTAGATTCTGATGCACAGCGACGACGAGGTTCAACTTTTCTTCCTGGGGTATCATCCAATGCTCTCTCTTTACTTTCATCTCCAAAACCATTTGATAGACCTGCAGCATAACACAAAAAATAAAACTGCATCAAACTGGAAACCACACCATTTTCATTAACAACTTTTTGTATTCACACAATGTATCAGTATTGTTTTGGTCTTCAAGTATTTTGGTGTGATGAAAAAGAACATGAATATTAACAAAATATTTAATTTCATAAAGGTACTATAAATAGGAAGTTCCTGTTGTCCAGATTTTAAAGACAGGATGAACATTTAGGTAGGGTACAAAAAAACGAAAGCAGAGGTTGTAATATGGGAAATGCCAAATGGACTATCAAATCAGTTTTTGCATGTAATGTTTCCAACTATTAATACAATCAGCCTGCAGAAGCTGAGTAGAAAAAAACCCCCAAAAAATAAAATGTTACAAATCAGGCAGATTACCAAGGCAACAAAAGACTCATCTGAATGCAATGCTATAATCATTAAAATCCTTTTCAAACACTGGAAGTAAGACTGGTATGGATTTCTTCATGACACTATATAGTTCTTCCTGGTAGTCTTTTCACTTTAGTAAATTCAGACTGACTGACATGATGATGACTGTTTTCTGTCACCAATAATCAATAATATACATGTTATTATTTTTAATTAGCCTTTCCCTAAAACAAGTTTATATACATCGAAGGATATTACATTTTAATTTAATAATTGTAATGAAAACATTAAAAAGGCTTTTATATTATAGGCTACTTATTTGATTGGCTCTTGCCAATCCTGCTCTGGGTTTGCTATACAAACAGTATTGTCCTTATTGAGCCATTTCTATACTTGATTAAAGAGACAAATGAAGACTTTTAAGATAGTATTCTGAAGACTTTCCAGGGTGTGTGGGAGGGTGTGTGGGAGGGTGTGTGGGAACGTGTGTGGGGGTGTGGATATTAGGACTAACAAGGAAAGACTCCAACACAGACTCTAGAATACCATCAGAAATGTACTCGCTAAAGGCAATGGTACCAGTCTGCAGTCAGCTACTGCAAACTGTAGGCTATAAAGAGAACAAAATTTTAACACAAATTCTATTCTGAGCGTGCTGCCCACAACACAAGAGAGAGATACCCATCCCAGCCATCCTACCACTACCAGAGACTTGAAGGCCATCACGATCATTGTACATTCCAACACAGTCAACCTAGGTTATGTAACTTCACATGCCTTTCCACAGAGCATTGTAGTATAAAACAATTACAGCAGAACTCCCTTTTTTTAAGTTTAGTTCTTCCAGTCTGTTTGCTATGAAGACCTCTGCAAAGAAGGCTGACAACTAAGGAACTTGAGCTTAGCAAGTTACTTCGTACAATCCAGTAATTTTTCAGGCATTTCCATACAGTGACTTATGGGATGTTTCCCTCTACCCCAGGAGACCATCCATTTGGATTATCAAAATAATTTTAGATTTTCAAGAGAAAAAGGAGAATTTACTCAGTGTTCTGAAAGATTTACATATAAGCATTCTCCTTCATTGTCATTTAGTTGACACTGTAAATATTCATTCAAGAGTGTTTGCTTTGTAACTCCTATATTTGTCTTTGATTTCCTACAGAAGAAAAATGATAAAGGTACCATTGTCCTGAGTGTCAAGCACCAAACTGTTGATCAGTGCTATTGATAAGCTTGTTCTCACTCTCAGTGAGTTGACAGAAATATCTTCAGATTAAGGAAGAGTTGGGTCCTAGGCTGTGCTGAAACAGAGTATGCTTTATGAGAAAGTATATAGGGTAATTTAAGTTATCACAGTACACTTCACATGGCATTTGAAATGAAAAGCTGAAAAAACCATTCTGCAAAGGACATCTCAGGTCTCTGCAAAAACTGGTTTTTATATTTATATTAATGTGTTTTTTTAATATTTTTATATTTATTTAAGTCAGACTTAACTTTCAAGTGAGGTGTATAAACTGTTTTGTTTTCATCTTGCTACGAGCCAGAGATACATTACTCAAGTTACCGCCCAGGCATCTAGCTAATGTGAATCAGCTATCAGCAGAAACAAGTCAGATCACAGACTGAATTTTAAACAGAAAGACAGATCGAGTAATGACTGCTGCCAGAACAAGAGCACAGTTCAGGTTCCCAATGGACTGTGAAAGTGGAAAGAAGCACCTCTATTATAAGAGCATGTCTAAAACATTTAACCATATACGAGCCAAATGTGACTTGGGAACTTATCTCTGCATACCCTGGTTTTGTACGTATATGCACACCCAGGACAAAAGGGCTTCATATTTTTATTACTTCAATCAGTTTATGACTGTGCTGTCACCAAAATGGACATTTTGGCACTCTCAGTCCCTGGTAAAGGTGTCTTCTTATTGTCACCATGTCAGTACCAAGAAATAGGTGGGTCATGGTAAAGAAGCTAGTTATCAGCAATGCACTGGACAAAGGAACCATGTAATTGCCTGATTGCTGATGCTAAGAAACAAGGGATACAACAGAAGCATGCAACTGTAGCAATGAAGACATCTCTCTGCAGTGGCAGTCCAGCTTTATTCTAGTTTAAATATAAACTGAGATTTTAATGACTCATTTAATTCACTTAAGATTAAAAAATATTTTATCAATCTGTAGAATTGGTTACTAACGGTGGTGTCCTGGTTTCTGCTGAGATAGAGCAAATTTTGTTCTGAGTAGCTGATACAGTGCTGTATTTTGATTTAGTGTAAGAATAATGTTGATAACACACTAATGTTTGAGTTGATGACTGTGCTGACAGTAAGTCAAGGACTTTTCAGTGTCTCATGCTGTGCCAGTGAGCAGCTGCACAACAAGCTGGGAAGGAGCATGGCCAGGACAGCTGATCCAACCGGCCAAAAGGATATTCCCCACCATGGAGTGCCACACCCCATGGATTAACTGATGGCAGTTGGCTGGGAGGAGCTGATCACTGCTGGGGGATGGGGCTGGGCATTGGTCAGTGGGTGCTAAGCAACAGTATTGTGCATCACTTGTTTCTCTTGGGTTTTATTCCTTTTTCCTATTATGACTATTATATTTTACTTTGTTTCAGTTATTAAACTGTTCTTATCCCAACCCACAGGTTTTGCCTTTTTCTGATTCTCATCTTCATTCCACTGGGGGGAGGGAGGAGCGGAGAAGTGAAGGGGTGGCTGGGTAGTACTTGGTTGTCAGCTGGGATCAAACTACAACAAGTGGGGGAATTTTGGAATAAGGTGCAAAAGAATTTAGAGCTTCCTTTAGACATATTTCTCTCTTACTTGTTGGAAGTACAAAAAACAAAGAACATGCAAGCTACCAGCAGGAGTAGTTTTCCTGACCATCAAGGCCCAAATGACAGGAGCTTACACAATCCATGACACTCAAGTTTATACAGTTCACATTTCAGAAGTTATACGGAATAGGCATTATTTTAAGAAAGGAAAACCTCAATGCTTATTTTAAACAAAACACACTCATATCTAGTCATAGATGAAGCAGTTTGCAAGTGACCTTGTAACTTGCCAGAAAAAACCCAGTCAATAAAATTTAAGTGTTTTATGGTAGTAGCACTGATGTGCAAAAAAAACACAACCAGACATACTACAGAATTTGGTTTCTGTTGTATCATTACAAAACTATTTCCTACCATGAATCATGAAACACCCAATGTCCTGTAGCTGCTAGAGTATGTGAAATTAAAGATGTCCATTTGCTTTAAGGAACTTGAATTTCATTGCGTCAGTAGATATAACTAAGAAGGTCAAAGAAAGAAAATCCATGAGAGACGTAACTCATGCTGCTTGCAGCTTTCCAAAAGCCCATGATTTTGTTAGATCAAATGAGCTTTCTCTATAGTCATGGAGTGAAACTTTACGTCAGGTACTGATCTTACACATATTGCCTCAGCAACATCACTGAATGACAACTCTCCCCTTCCCCCCAAAAGTCCTAAAGATCAAACTAAAAGCCTTTCATTAGTGGTTCATTTCTTTTACTTTTCCCCTCTGTTTTAAAGTTTTTTCAAAAAATCAGTCCACTCTCAAAAGGCAGAACTTAACAGTTTTCAATTAAAAAGGGAATTCTCAAACAACAAAGTCTGCTATGAATCTTAAATGCAAGGTTATTGCCATTTCTAATCTTCAGCCCAACTTCAAATTACATGGAAAATTTACTGCCTTGTCAATCATAGCATACAACACAACCAGTCTGAAAATAAAGAAATGCTAACTAAGAAGAAAAAAAAGTAAGGCGAAGATAATCAACCTAATACTTTTCCACAGGTCTCTCACTGCACTGAAAACTGTATTTATCAAGCAAAGTTTTAACTTTTTCTCAAGAGTGCCAGTTTGTTCTTAAGCTGCAATTAAAACTTTCATTGACTACCTACAACAGGCAAGTTAGAATCTTGTTGCCCACAGCAAATTAATGGAAGCAAGAAAAGGTAATCCCCAAAAGAGAGCAGAAGTTTGGAAAAAATGGTTGAGGAACAAAGCTCAGTATAGTACGAAGAGCAGCACAGCATGTCCATGAATGTAAAAAATGCTGCCCCAGAATACAGAATTGTGCTTTTCAGACTGTAATCACATCTAACAGTTCTGCTGAAACAAAGAGGCAGAACTTGTACAAAATTACTCTAAAGCAATTAAAACTGTACTATGCATAACTTGATGCAAAACCAAGCACATCCACGTGTAAGATGAAATGCTCTACTAGAATTAGACCTGAAGGGCTGAGATTCAACCACTAAAAAAAGTGGGAGCATTCAAAAAATGACCGCACACAGTGCACCAGCACTTAAACTATTTAGTCTCATTTTCAGTTGCGAGTTATGCACTTACCCAGAACCAGTGATGTTACTCTTTGTTAAAATATATATATAGTAGAGGAAAATGTGTATTTTATTAAAAAAACCCCATTTTTTCTTGGTAGGTTTCATTTCTCCAAGGAAGATGAGACTTTCTTTGGGGAAAGGAAAAGGATGAAGATGTAGCATTCTTAACTAATCTGCTCTCACAGAACATGTTCTGGGAATAAGAATGCTGGGACTGGTAAAACTCTGCGACCAATCTGTGTCACATATACTACAACACGTACAACTTTGTAACTTACGGAAATGGGGCAATATATTGAATGAAGAGCATAGTTTCTTAAATGCCAAAGACTTCCTCCAAGAGTGTTCATTTCTATTTGTTTTTTGTTTTAAGGATGGCTGGTGTCTCCAACATGATCCAAATTAATTACTTCAAATGTAATTGTCTTTCTGCGTTCCAAAATGATCATTTAATTGAATTCCATTCCATGTTGAGGATAATAGAAAATAATTAGGATCCAAAGAGATAAATACCCAGCATGATATTAGTTAATATGAGAACCTGGAAGACAGTGAAAAAGCCATTAAGTCTCTCCAAAAGGAAAAAGAGCTTTCAAATAAATAAGCCATCCTTACAGCAGTGTCCAGAGACAGTGAGAATGACATAAGTGTCCCACATAATCTATCACTAATAGCTAAGGTTTCTAAAAGGACAATCAAAATAAGTTTCACTTTGATTCAGGCCTCTTTCTTGAAAAAGAAAATACTGAAAGTCATTGAAAGCACAGAATACAACCTCCACGTGCATGATATGCATCAAGAACACAGTTTAGAAACCTATCTAAAAATACCTCCAGTAAGAGTAAGAAAGGGGATTTCACTGGTTTAGGGGGATTTATATATACAGGTATGCACACACAGGATAAAGGAATACTTTAAGGTAATAAATCATCAAAAGTTACTGTATTCTTAAAAATGCAAACCTTGAAAATGGGCAGACTGCAGAAACTGGAAGGTATCTACTACCTTTTTTTAAAGAGTGACTCTAAGAGTAAACCTTTAAATGTTACTTGAAACAGTAAATTCTGGAGTGCAGTAGGAGTATTAAACACAATTCTTCTTTTCAGAATACACAGACGAATATCACAGCACATCGAAGTTTCCAGTGCTTAAAACAGTCTTCAGTATGCAGACGAAATGAAAGCCAGTTACTCAAAGACTACAAAGCCTCGTGTGAAGAGTCCTCTTGGAACTAAAGATTTTAAAACTTGCTTAAAACTTGGTCATGGCTAAAGATAAAAAAGACAGCTCAATATGAGCCCGTGATGTGGCACCTACACACCAAACAGCGGCACCTTTCAAGATCCTAACCAGAAAATTTTAACCTTTAAAGGTTTAAGTGACAGAGAACAAATAAAGTTCGGTGGGTCAATGAATGGCCTAGTTGATGGGTTCCAAAAGAATGCCAAAGAATTCATCTTGTAACTACCAATTTTCTTCAAATCTGAGAATTAAGAAGTGTCTCTGGCTAATCAGATGAGACTCTGCTGCAACAGCAAAATCTGATAAGCACAACAGAAAGGAAAACTAACCAACATTTAGTAATTACACCTTCCAAAAGATAAGGATCATATGTTGCTCTGCACTACAACAGGATCTCTGTACTGTAGGATGATTGTTCAAGGCATTTTAAAATATGCAAGTGGAAAGCAACCTTAGTGGAGGAGTGTGAAAACACTCCAGAAAACTCTGAAACAAAAAAAGAGCATACAAGCAGAAACATTTTATGACTTCTAAGACAGTATCAGCTGCTCCAGTGTTACAGACTGATGAAACAGTAGAGTAGAAAATGCCATTAAAAAGTGCGTACAAAAAATCTGAAATATTCAAAACTATACAAACTGAATTATTGAATCAGCTTTGGTTTTTATAATTTATGAGACGTAAAACACACACAGACGATTGTAAAATACAAGCTTTAAATGTCTGAATCACATATGGACCAATGTTATGTCATTCAGGATCCAAGAAATTACTACAGAAATTCAGCAATATTTAGAGCCATTTACTTCTAATTACCTTGGCAAAAACTATTATTTAAGAGGATTTAAGATCAGAATCTTTTTTCCAAACATTTTTACTGATTTATGCCCAAACAGTAAAGATTCTTAAAAAAGAAACAAATTTTTTTACACATTTTCCATTTGAAGATTTTGACTTTCTCACCTACAAAATCCTGATATAAATGATAAAAAAACTTTAGAGATTTCTTATAAACTTAAATCGATAAACATGATTTTAGTTCTCAACTTATATAATGAAAAAGCATGATAATTATTTATCAACATACTGCATGAAAATGCTAGTGCCTAGCAGTCTTTCAGAGCAGCCCAGCAGTACCTACACCTACAAAGAGAGGCTATTCCATTCCTAAATTGAGCTGTTCCTAAATGGAACTAATTTTTTTAATTACTATCTACAGGATTTTATACAGAGCTTTTATCAACACATTTTTTTCTTCATTGAAAGTAAGGGTGTCCCTGTAATTGTGAGAACACAACTTTTGGGTATGGTATCCAAAGAAAAGGAAAGATGGACAGAGAACTCCAGAGCCCTCATATGTAAGCAGGTCCAGCAATCCTGTTCTAATGAAAGTAAGTAATTTAGCATTTATTTGCCTTCTACAGCTATTTAGGAAAACTCGTTCTTAATTTGTCCCTCTTTCTAGGACAGAAAACAGAAAACAAAAAGCTGCTACTTGAAAGAAAGATCAAGGTAGAGATCTGCCACTCCTGATATGACACACAGGATACCACAGTAAACTGCAAATCTTTCAATTACTTCGGTAAATTACACAGCTGCATTCCCAGTCCTAATTTTCCAGGCCTTTTTTACCTTGACAGGTACTTCATGCAGGGAGATAAAAACTTCACGTGATTCAGTATAAGAGATCCACTGCTTTACAGCCTCCTTCTATGATAGCTTGCAGTGTACTTGAAAAGTGCATGACCTGAAACCTTTGAGACTGAAACATCATACTAAAAAATTATTCCAGCCTAGCAAAAATTAACAGTGCTTCCTATCCTAAAATTGCCTTCCTGGTTTCATCGACAGGAGCTCCAAAGACCAAATGAGATGTTTCACTGCTCACGCAGTCAACCTGACAGTGCTTGAAGCATCGCCAAGAGAAGGTAATCAAGAGCTATTAAATACCAGCCCAGCTTTGCTATTTTTAGGCAACTCTGAACAAGAGTTAAAATAAGGCTGACTTGAATGTTCATATCTTTGTGTCTAATCAGATGAACCTATAGTTGCTTTTTCCCCCTCAGACCTAAAGTACTTCTATCTTCAACACAGAGTTTTTTTAGAGAACTCAGGAGTTAGCCATGCTTATCAGATGAAGGTTAGTTCTCAGCATCTGCTTTTGTCTCCATTTTTTTCCAATGACATGCTGTTAGGAAGTAATTCCTGACCATTATTATAGCTTTGGAGGAAAGGGAAAAAGGAAAAGTCAAGGAAGCAAAAAAAAAAATATAAGGAAGGAGAAGAGAAAAAAATCAAAGTGGGAGCATTAACACATTAGGATAGCATGGCCTGTCAAAGTGACAGCATGATCAATGACTGCTGTTTTGGTAGCAACAAAAAAAAGCAACTTTGCTTCAATTTTACCCATTCTTAAGTACTACATATTTGTTTGTTTGGGACATCTTCTTAATGTGCGCACTTCCCCTGTGCACGCCTAAGAAACTACATCTGGGTACTACAATGGAAAACACAGAAGAGAGCTATTCAATTAAAACTATCCCAAAATACTGGACTGCATCTATGATAGAGTGAACGAGTACGTGCTACCATAATTACTCTTCATGGAGGATGTCCCCTGTGCACGCAAATACATAATCTAATCTCTTCTCACTGAGTGGAAAAAGGGGAAAAGGAAAAACCCCACAAACCACAAATCCACACACAAACCTCCTCTGAGAGACATTAATTTGCAGTCAGTCATACTGTGTAACCTGTACCACCCTCTCCACTCACAGCAGAACGGGCCTTAGTGACTGGTACTTTTGCCTGCCAGGTTCAGTGCCTGACACTACTGCTGGAGTCACTGCATTAACCTTTTCTATTGTCCACCTCTTAAATCAGACCTGTAGGTCAGTATGTGGGGCTTGGAACAGATACCCTTTGAAGGCCCCTTCCAACCCAAACTATTCTACAATGTTCTAAACAGGTCAGCTGACTTGATCCACTTTGGTACCTTGTATGTCTTGTACGAGGGGACTTCATGATATCTAGGCCTGTGACTTTGAAGGTAGGTCCTCTATACTCAACCCCAACACATGGCAAGTGTCTTCTTAAATAAAGAACACACTTAAAAGTATAGTGTGCATCTCCAAATTCACTTTTTTAATACCTTCAGTAAATCCCACCATTCTGTTTACCATCTGCACCACACAGAAAAAAATAGTCTTAAATGTCACAGATTAAGCACATAGGGGACTATGGCATTTAATTTTTTAGAAAGCCAAACCTGGGCCAAGAAATGAGCTAAGTATTAAAAAAAAAAAAAAAACAATTCCCAAATACAGTAAAAGGCTCCACAATTCCTACAGCATCAAGAAAAACAGAAGGGCTTCTAGAAATATTTATTATTACAGAATATTTGGTTATAATCATCTTAGAAAAGAGAGCATTGTTGGGTTAATAATTAAGTTAACTGGGTTAGTGATGTCCAAGAATTTTAAGTTGGGTGTTAATAATTCATATGTTGAAAATAACCCAAAAGACATCACTTTCAAAGAAATTAAGATGTTTAAGACCCAAGAAAAATTTCCAGAATACTAGTGTATAATGTACCTTACACATGCACACATTTCACAAGTCTTGAAAAAAACACAAACTCGCCACTTATCCAAACGCTCATCAATCCCCACCATTCTCAACTATGTTGCCCAAAATTCCCTTTATTTTGATAATATAAATCAAGAAATAATAAAAGGATTTTTCACAGTCAGGAAGTTAATACTATGATTATTTATATGAAATAAAACCAAAAAGAACATTTATTTTCTTAAAAGTCATTGAGAGTGTTGATTGGCATAAATAGTTTCCTACCCTGTCTTTCTGCCTTATGCACTTATTTTATTCTACATGTATTACAAAACCCTCCCCATCTCTCAAAATGTTCCCAGAAATTGAATTGGCAGAAATCTTCCTAGGGCTGCCAGAACTCCTGTTTAAAGTTTGAGTGGGCCAGAAACAAATGAAGAAATGCAGCAGGGTTCTTTTTTTTTCCCCTCTCCTAATTTCTCTCCTTAATTTACCTTATTTTCTTAGCAAATGATCCTACGTTTCTCAGTGGCCTATCAACCCGTTAGAAAACCAATCAACCAAACTTATCCTGACTACTGAGTCAGACTCCTGTAGTCCCCAATATCTTGACACTGACAAATTTAAGAATCCAGGGAATAATTCCTTTCAGGCCTTCCTAATCTCCAATACTTTTGTTTGTTTGCAAATGCACCTTAAAATGTTTTATGTTTTCAAACCTCCTGAAGTCAGGAAGCTAAAGTTCTTAGACATCACTAAGTGCTCAAATAACTAAATTTCAAATCAGACTTCACATGAAACAATCACTGCATTTAAAGACAACAAATCAGGACTGTGGATCTGTCAATAGATCTAGTGAAATTGCTGCACTTGACTCACGAATAGAGATTTATATAGATAGATAGATAGATACACACACATACTATCATTCCTGTCTATGCTAACCAGAAGAGCAACTATACAAATTTATTTGGGTTTTTTTGCTGAGGAACCTTTATTTTAGTTTTTTAATTTACTTTGAAGACATAAGTTTCTAGATATTCACGGTTTAACTTCACATTCCATTTAGTGAATGATAACTGAATGCTGTGCATATGAAGCCTAACTTTTAGCCAAATTCGCCTGTGTTCCAGAGAGGCAAAGATTTATTAGAAATTAAGTACTCAAGAATTTAAAAAATAAACTGTGTTCCATTTTAGTCAGACATAATCTCTACCCTTACCATATCAAATTAAGTAATAGTGGTCATCACTACAATATTAAATTCTATCAAATGCAAATGGAATTCATACTCAGGTTACTTGAAGGCAGTTCTTAAGTGCCATCATTTTGTAGTAGTCACGCAGAAACAAAGTCAGCCCAACATTAACTAATACATTTAATAAGGAATCTTTGTTGTATACTGGTAAATGTATGCAAAGTATGTATTAAGAAATGGTAAATTCCCCCACTCTGCACTTTTTACTGTGTGAAGTATTCTGTTTCAGTGATCCATACTCTAAATATTTGTTTACATCTGTTTCAGTACCTTGAGAAGATCTGTGTAGCTGGAAGCAAGAATATGAAGTAAATTACATACTTCACTGAAATTTTCTATTACTGCTATTTGGCCAAGAAATAATAGAAACACAACATATCGCACTATAATAATCACTATTTGAAATCCTGATTCTGTGGTCAGTTACAGTGGTTGTTTTAGGATAGAGGATTTTAAATACTTAAGTTTCTAATTAAAATAGAGAGTACTGTAATAGTAACTGTGAATTATTAACCAAAATTTATGAAAGCTTAGAGATGATTGATAACACCAAGTACACATGCAAATTTCATCTGATCATAATCTAGCATTTTATAATGCTAGATATAATAATAATAATTTGTTCCATCTGCTATCTTACACAACTGATACAGGCAGATTTTTTAATGGTCAGTAAAATCTACCTTCTGTCCATTAATCAGTTTCATTTTTCTCTGATGTAATAAGTGCACCAATTATTTCCCTGACAAAAAGGATTCATCTTTGTAACAGAAGAGCAAGCATACAATGGGTATTTTGAAAAGGTCATTGAACTTGTCACAGTTAAGACTCGACATGCCCAACCTTCAAGAATCACACATCAATCTCTGATGTCACCAAAATTTCCTAAGTAAACCAACAGTCTTCTTTCTGAAATTGTTGCTAGATAACCATGTGAAGGAAACCCAAAATACATGAAGTATGTATAGGAAACTTTTAAACACATCTCCACTATATAGCTGTCAGTTCCCACACAGCAACTACGAAGACAGATGTGCTCTGTGATAATGCCCTGGCAGAGCACCAGAAAATTTAAATTCAAGATTACACTACACTATTGCTTCATATATTTTAAATATTTACATATAAAAGGTCAGAGTATTGAACTGCTTTCAGTCCTCTTTGAAGGTTAAGTCATGTTGTTAATAGTCCCTATTTCTGAAAAAGAGCTGGCATTTCAATAATCTTGTGTATGAAAACCAACAGCATATGGGACACCACACTTACAAAGGAGTGAGTTAATGGATCCTCTGTGTGTCCTTCTTAAAAATAACTGGGAAAAACACCAACCCCAAATGTAACTCAAGAGAGCACAATAAAAGCACTCTATAATAATAACGAAACAACCAAGTAGGTGTGGTTTTACTCAACTAAATAAACTTTAGAGTATTTCTTTGAACTTTGTCATGCAAGATTACAGGAGTGACAAGAAAGGAGGAAACACTGAAGAGACTGTACAGTATGAGACAGAAACAACAACACATCCTTAAGTAATGTCAAAAACCCTCACACTGGCTATGAGTAGGTAAGAAGGAAAAGAAGATTTGACAGTGCTGCTCTAGACCACTTAAAAATTTCAATGCTTTGCCTATTAAGCAAAGTTCTTTTTAATGACTTTTACTATATCCAGTAAAATTAAGGATATTTAACATTCACACCATTCAAAAAACTGTGCAACAACAATTCATTTTCAACTGCAGGGATTTCCCACAAAGCTGCTAACTCATGTCAACGCACGCAAGAAGCCTGCAGCATGCCTCTTCCTGTGATTGGATGGCTTTGGATTCTACTGAATTAAAACATTTTTACCTACAGCATGCCATCAAATTTTGTAAAAAAATAACCAAACACAAACATATTCCCGTATACATCACCTAAAGCATTTTTGTCATAACACAGACATCTGCATGAATCAACATCAGCTGCATACACAAAAAATCTTAACTGTTTTTAAATCTTGGTAAGTATCTGACATTTGTGCTGGTTTCCTGCTGAACTGTAGCTCAAGATAGCTGCCAACTGCAAATTGCTTAAATTAGTATGGAGACACGAATTTGAAAATAACACAAGGAATAAAATTTCCTCTGTGAAAGCGGAATGTTTGGTTGCAAACAGGACACCCAATCAAAGGAGTAAGATCTGATAAGCTGCCACATCTGTATGAACCATAGATGCTTAAAAAACAAGATACTACTAAAGAATAAATAGAACATTTTCAGGTGATTTTTAACTGTCTAAACTGTTTCAATTCATTCTTCTTGAACAAGTACAAATTCTAACTATAAATGCCCCCTAAATATTAGTTCTACATAGAATTAAATCTGTTTATATATTTACTAGCTTCAGGAAGAGACTACATAATTTCATTTTAAAATAACAGAAAAACCTTTGAACTTCTGGATTTTATTCCTGTAACTGGGTTGTTGGTTTTGAAGCTAATCAAAAGCGTATTTGCTCCACATATGCCTACCTCCACAGGGAAAAAGAAGCAAAATGGCTGAATTTACATGTATTCAGAAATCTGATGGGTTTTGGTTTTGTTACTGCCTTTTTTTTTCCTTTAGGAATTAAGTTAGCTTTCTTACAAAATAAAAACCTTTTCCTTCCTCCAAAGAAAAAATTCACAATGTTTAACATAAAAATTCCAAGGAATTAATTCTAATTCCTGGTGTGATGTAGCACAAAATGATTCACTGTGTTTGATAAAATGCAATCTATATACAAGTATGTAATGAAATTATCTAGATTAGGCAAATTAGGATATTTGGAAACCACAGCTTTTTATATTATTAGTAAAGATTAACTCATTTCTATTATCACACTACCTTCACTTGGTTCTTACTTCAAAACCAAAGTACCAGACCAAATCTGCATGTTCTTTCCAAGGTGTCAGGAAAAGGAATGGAAGTTGGGGCTTTCCAAAGAAGCAAACCAAACAGAACTCCAAAAATACATATGAAAGAGACTTCCCCCCACTAAATCTTACATAACATCTTCTCATGCTATGATTCCAGCATTAGAATCATTAGTGTCCTCACCTGATCATTCAAAAAACCCCAGCTAAGCAACTAACTAAAAAAAAGCACCAACCCACAACCCAAAAAATCCCACAATTCAAAATAAAAAAGTTCTCACCAAACAAACAAAAAAGAAACAACATAAAAATCAACAATGCTCCCCTTTTCCCCCAAATATAATCCCCCTTCCCTCACCAGCTTCTGGAGCACACCTTCATACAATATAAAAATTAAACTCCTATCTCTTTCATTCAAAGACACACCCCCCCCATGCTGTTTTCATACATGCTAAGGGTTCCCAACACAACAATGAAAGAATATTTATTTCAAGGGTAGTATAGAAGTCATAGCAATAGCCATGCATGACATTAAGGAACTATCCATAAGTAATTTCCTTATGCTCCTTTTCTTCCTCAAAGGTTTTAAACAAACTTCTCAAATTAGTAGAACTACAGTGAGCTAAGAAAAGATGTGAGTAATGTCTTGAGCTGTTCTGCACTAATGTATCAAGATAACATTTTCTTTAAAATATCCTTTAGAGAAGTCTCTTTAAGAGCACAATCTTCCACTCAGATCCTTCAACTGTACTTAAAAGTGAACAGACTAAAGAAAAAAAACCACATGAAGTGTCATTTTACTTTGGGATTTTAACACTTCCATAAAATACATAGATATATAAAGTGCCTCATACACAGTCATCAGTTTCATAATGTTAAAATATGCTTGGAGTAACACTCGGCAAAATGAAATCATACATGGCACAAGTATTTTTCATGCTCCTGCTTACAAGCCTCCTAGTTTTGGCACCATATGTCACATTTCCATGTAATTTAACAGGGAATTTGCAAAAAAGCAGCCAATTCTTTTCTACAGGTTTCAGCTAAAGGAAATAAAAAAAAAATTTCACCCTCCCATATGTGTAATCTTAAAAACTGCATAATGAAACCAAGAACCCAAACTTGGTTCAGCAGGTCTAACTGTCAAGGGTCAACACAAAAATGAGTAATAATTTTCTGAACTGTAACTACTCAACTGTGAGGACAGCCTGTTTCAACTGCTAAAATCTGAAGATTAACAACCACATGTACGTAAAAATTAACAGGTATATTAACTTTCCAGATGCATCCATTCAAATAAGTTTTGTAAACATTTACCTGTATCCAAGCGCTTTACAGGGGACTCATCATCAACCTCAGAATCTCCACAAGCACTCCTTGATCTTTTCCTTGGGTGCAGAAGTGTCTCCAACCTTGGAAGGACTACAGACAAAAAGGTTTTGGTCCCTAGCTGTGGAGAAGTTGGCTGGGTTTCAGTGTTCTTTGCAGACTTTTGGGGGCTTATACTTTTCGATTTGCAGAAGAGAATGGATGTACGTCTGTTTACATCAGTTGATGACTCAGCTACAGCAGAAACAGTCGACTCATTGAGATTACTGTCAAGTAAGTGTTCTGGAGTGTGTCCATTTATTTCTTTCTGAATGGAAGTGCTATATAATTCATTATCAAATTTTACTCTTTTGTAAAGCTTACTCTGCTCTGGATTGAGTTCTACTGGTTTGAGGGTTGGTGGTTCTGAATTAGTCTCCAAGTTTGAAGGAAGAGGTAATGCATCTGATGGTTCAAGTTTAGGGGGAGATTTATCTCCTGAAAAAATTATAAATAGAGTGTGATTTTTGAAAACCTGTAGTTATAAAGTCTATTATAAAACTCACTATAAATGTGCAGCCCACCAAATAAATTGTTGTCTGGAAACAAAGCATAACATTTTAAAAACAGAACTTGTCTAGCAACAACCTGTCCTAGTTAGTAGTTCCTACTTTTATACTGGGAATGTAACAGGGGTAGAAAAGAAGATGTTTATAGTTGGTGTTAACAATTTATACCTGGATAAGTACTTTTTTTCTTCTCATGCAGTTATGTTAGTTTCATTTACTAAAAACTACAAAATCTATTTTTTCATTAGAAAGTTGGGGTGGTGGATCATTACCTATTAAATGCAATTATACTGCCATTCAAGTAAAATTTTTGATAATATACATTTTTTATCTATTTCACCTTATCAATATTCACCTTACCTGCCTATGAAAAATTTTATCAGATAACCAGTAAAAAATACATATATTTGTAACCTATTCTACTTGAGTGAACTAAAATGTGTTACAAGATCTACACAAGGGCATGATTTGTAAAGCTGTTTTACAGTTGTGACCAGAAGTTTTATCTACCAAAAGGAAAAAGTAATAAAAAACGGGATAAAAACCCAATACCCCCAAAATCCTGCAGCTTTATTAGCCACTAGTTGATAAATAACACACTTCACAATGCAGACTTGTTAGGAGAAATCAGAAAAACCACCCTCTACAGTTTTTCTCCAGGCCCTTCCCACCCCACCTTTTTAATTTTTTTTTTTTATATGATCATGTCCCACTCAATTCCCCTAAATCCATGATGGGAAAAATCAACAGAGATATGACAGTGTATAAAAGTAGTTTCAGTTTTTCATCACAAATAATGGGAAAGAAAATAAACATTCTACAATTGCAGCATTCCCTGATACAAACAGAAGGATGTCCTAACCCGTAATTATTAACTCAAAAAGATGTTAAAACCTTTCTAGCTTCCAAAATATGAGAAAGACAACACTTACTCTACAGTAACTGTATAACACCAATGTACTATTTATGCTATCACATAAAATATTTAAACTTAGTTAAATTTTCTATGCCACCTGAAGAAAGGTGTAAAACCCCCAAGCGTTAAAGTTCTCTATTTGCAGTCTGTGTTGTTTTGTTTGGACCAAGAAATGTTCACTTGGAAATCAATGACTTCTAAGTGCAGAAAAGTCTCTACCCTGTTGTTTTAGGTTTAATCAAACAATAGCATAGTTCAAATTAAAACCACCTATTTTTACAATACAGTGGGACTGTGCTAACATCATTTGACGGTACACAGGTATTAGAATTGGTATCTAGAATTTCAGGAAAACAGTAGAATGAAATGTACAGTCAGATAAGCACATTTAAACTACCAGCAATTAAAAAACCCTGGGGTTTAGAACATCCAAGGTGACTTTCTTTGTGAACAAATTCTGATTTTCTTACAAGTAATTAGAAAATATTCACAAAAAGATCTAAGGACATAAGACCACTTGAGAATCATTTAGAAATAAAACCTAAATTTCATGGGGTATTTTTCACATGATCAAAGACTGGAAACCAAATTGCAAGGGGGTAATTCACAGCTCTGTCAATGTCAGCTCCTGTAGAGATCCTGGGCACAGGATTCTAATACTTTTCTAATCTTTTTTAGGGCAATTTGTTTTCTGTACTCCTTTACGTACCTTCCATTTGAGAACTGAAATTTGAACTAATTACTATTACTCTTCACTAGATCAGAACCATAACAACAATACCAATCAACCCTGGATCACGCCTTTCATTATGTTTTATTTAAAAAGCTGTAATATACTGCAAATATAAGAAAACAGCTCACTTTGGACTTTTTTTTTCACAAAAAATAGCTGAAGTGAAAAGCTGTGGCATAAAGATGTTAAGCTACAAATAAAAAAATTTCTGGATTCATTAGCTGCCAAAACCCACATTCCTAAAGAACTGCATTTAATACCATCAGCACTTGAAAATTTAAAAAATACCCAAATTAAAAAAATCCAATCCATAAAACGTTTTGAGAACACTCTAAAAGCCTCAGAACAAGACAATATGCTGATTCATGTATGCTTTTTCTACCAATCTCAAATCTCCAGCAAGTTCTGTGTTTGCAATTAAACACTACGTTGCTGCTTGAATGGCAGTTAAGGAGAATCATTTTATTGACCTCACCTTTCAAAAATTTTGAGAGCATCAAGCTGCAACAGAGAGAGACTATTTATTACTGTGCTTCCACTTTCCCTTGAGCTCTTTCCTCCTCCTATTCAATGCACTTATTCAAAAATGAAACACATCTCTAACTCTCCTAAAGAAAAAGTTTAGTTCCTTGGAGCTAAACATGAAACAAAGTCAACAGAATTCTTTTTGAGTGACAGATTTTCTTTGCATCATTTAAAAATGAGCAATAAAAACCTCAGAAACTCATTTAAAAGCTAAAATTGCAAATATGATATTCAATTGAAATATGAAGTTAGTCCTTCTAGCACACTGCTCTCATTGAAATCAATGGCAATTAGCCAAGAGCAGACGCAGTTCTGAGACGAATGTTTTGAGGAGGAAGAGAAGCAAAAGGGGAAGAGCTGGGTAGATAGAGCTGACTTGATTCTACAACATGAAATTTGTTAAGTCTTATCAATAGTTAGCTTTATTTAAAATAAAGAAATAAATAAATAAACAACCCCCAAACCTACCCACTCTCCTCCCCAGAGCCTAGAGAATTAAAAAAGCTAAAAACACAGTACAACAGCCAGAGTCTTCATTACCATTGACCTAGGCTCCCATGATCCCGAATACATATTTTGACATTTAAGTGTATTTCCAAAAGTACAAAGATATTTTCCACTCAGCCATTTCCAACTGCTTTTCGTTTGAGATTGCTTGCACTTTTATTTCATAACACTAAAGTTTTTAAAGCCTTGCTACCATGAAAAATAATGGAGGGAGGTTTTTTTAAGATCATTCTGTTCTTAAAATATTTGTTGTGATTAAGCAGCTATTTGCATATTTTAAAACTAATATTTTAATTTTAAAATCAGTATTTTAAACTTAATGAATATTAATTTATCAAAGTCTTTACTTCACATTATTATTCACATTACAGCACCTGACTGAAGCAGTTCAGAACAGTACTCATTAAAACCTGGTTTACAATCTTACCTTCTTCTTCTCCATCTTGTTCTAATGCTGCACTTTCTTCTTCGAAACTTCCAATACCTGATTCTATTTGAGGAGCCTGGTTGTGTTGCTGACTTAGTTTGTTGCGAATAATGCTGATTTCTTTCTTTAATAGCTTTGCTCTTTTGCTCCTTGACCCACTGGATTTCATTGCACAGGTGAGATCAAGTTTTTCTAGCAGCTCTCTCAGCTGTTCTTCCAAGGACATATGTGCTCTGTTTGCAGGATTCAGTAACCTATCCACTGAAGTCAAAACACGCACAATTGAAAACGTTAGCATTTCCCAGAATATTTCTCAGAATAATAACAACAGGAGGAAAAAAAAAATTGCATGAGAAAATAAAAAAATACTGTCAAAAACCTATTTCGATTACAGTCGGAAATGGTGGAATTAATTCCTACTATATATTTACTATTTTTCTTAATCAGAATTTTGCTCAAAAAAACTAAGTAGTAGAGCAAAGAAATAAAAGGTCAGAAGGAAGATATAATTAATCCCTCCCACCCTTAATAGATTAATTCCTTCTTGTTAAAGAAAAGTACAAAATTACAGTTATAAAATAAATGTGTTAATTATTCTTCTCCACTGTCAAACCTTAGAAAACTCGTCTATGTCAAAAGAATAAATTTTAATTCCCAGTATTACTAACGTGCTTAATTTTTTAATTAAGTAGGTTATTTAAGAATGTGCTGAGCTTTATGAACACTGGTAGTCATTTTCCATGGCTTACAAGCATATACAATCATGTGAAGGAAAGCACTCAACTTAAAACCCTTTTCCGTGTAAGTTGTTATATTAGGCTCTGACTCTGCCAAAATCAGAATACAGATAGCACTGACGTCTAATGATAGATCTGGTAGAACAGAAACACCAGAATCTTTCAGGCAATGTTTTTAATGGGGGGTGGGGAATCTAGTTAGCAAACTGAACAGCAACAATCCTAAACATCTGTATGGAACATACACTCTGTATGCAATGAAAAATGCAACTTTCAAAAATAATCGAAAAACATCTTACCATCTTCCCAGGAGAAAGGCTGGGGTGACTCAAGTTTAGGCCGTTCTGGTAAGTGCATTCCAGTTTCATTGTTATAACCAATTCCTTCAGCATCTCGCCTGGCTTGCCTGAGAACTACACCTCCTTGATCTCTTAACCGCACTGCAGCTCTATAAAATATTGTATCTTTTGCATTGTATTTCATACAGTTATCTATGATGAGATTGAAGTCTTCTTCAAACTCAGTGAGGTTTTTATAGCCTTGCGCTTCTAACCGTTTTCGCATGGTAGAGAAATCCATAGGATGTTTAATATGATCCAAATAGTCTGGAACCTTTAAATAAATATTTAAAACACGAATGGGTAAAATTGTCTTATTACAGCCCACGTAGCCTTAGTTACTAACTGATCCGCTTCTTAAACTTATGTTGTAACACCTCAATACAAGAAATTCAAAATGTAACTTAGAATTGCACATCTCGATATTGCAAACATTTGCCTGTCAACAGAGGTTTACATACTACAATATTCTGCATCTTGGGTAACAAGTTTGAGCTCTACTGAGAGATGCTGACACTGCTTTTTTTTTAATTCTGTGGTTTTATGTATTCCTACTTCAAGGCAACTAGTGACAGAACAAGGGGACATGGCCTCAAGTTGTGCCAGGGGCAGTTCAGGTTGGATAATAGGAAAAACTTCTACACTGAAAGGGTGGTTAAGAATTGAACAGGTTCCCCAAGGAAGTAGTGGAGTCACCATCCATGGAAGTGTTCAAAAAAACCAGATGTGTCACTTCGTGATATGGTTTAGTTGGCATGGTGGTATTGGGTCAAAGACTGGACATTTTGATCTTGGAGGTCTTTTTCAACCTTAATGATTCTATGTATAATAAACAGATGTGTGTGCAGTATATGCACACACACACACACGCACGTATACTCTGTCTAGTTTCACCTTCAAGTAAGAACACAGTATCTGCATTTCAATTTTTGATACCCTTCAAATTTGCTTTACCAAAATCATCTTATGAAAAATATCAATATGTACCCAACATTCCACAGAAGTATTTCCCCAAAATTATTTTGGTATGTAAACATGAAAAGGCTTTCATAGCAGTAAACCATAACTCATAATGTTAATTATCAGAATAAAGATAAAAAGGTAACACTGCTTCTAACTCTGCATGTAATGCCTTGTTTCTTGTACTTAAGTGCCACCAAGCCATATATAAACACCAGGAAACACAGCTACAAACATACCTCTTTAAGGTTCACTGGCTGAGCAAATATTCGAGCAGAATCCTTTTCCTGCAGCTGATCCAGAACCGATCGCAGGAGGACAGTGAATGGAATAAGCTGAAGTTCCATAGTAACTTGCTCAATCTTTACCTAAAGAAGTAAGAGTTATTCAACTGAGCATTTTTCATTAACATACTGTATTTAAGTTGTTCTGCAGCAATAGTGTAGTATTTTAGATAAGAAATAAAACATAAATACATTTAAGTAGGTTAGTTCAGTACTACTTTCAGTATCATCAGTTGGCATTTGTCTGACATAGGTTTTCAGCTAATGATTTTAAAAGAAAAAAAATCATTCTCATTCCTACAACTCCAGCTTCCCAGAACTCAGATCTGTATTTTATAGGTAAGAATTTTGTTACACGTTTAAATGTATTTTTCTTTTAAAAGATGTTACATAGTAACAGCCTCACAATTCACCAACTTGACAATAGTAAGAATTTAAAGGTAACATGTTTCAAATTAAATTTCAGTTGTACTGCTAAGTTCGAAGTTTAAAAAGAGAATCTGATTTACAGGCTACATAAGACCAAAACAAAGATAAATTGGAAAGACAATGTTCTACATAAATTCCAAGAAAAGAATTTGAAAAAACAGAATCAACATCTTCAAATAGTTGAACGTCCTTCAGAATTTTTGTTATTTTGGACACTATTTCAATTCCTCTGTAGCTTAATTTTCAGGCTGTTTAAAGAGTTATCAGCAATGAAACAGTCTTGCTATGGCAAAGGTACATTCTTAATGAAAAATTAAATCTGTGTGTATACATATAATATAAACATGTAAATAAAGTATAAGCAAACACACGTATGTAAAATAAATGCATATAAATAATAATACATGCGTATAGCAAGTGATATGTGAATGCTCATGAACGATGCATAGAATTCCAGAAAACACTCCAGAATGACAAACTGTATTAGCTTGCAATGAATGTTCACAGTTTGCAAAAGTCAAAATGAAATGGTGTTTTTATAAATAAGAACCACTAAAAACTCGTACGTGCAAACATTTTGCTTTCAGTTTTCATATAAAAGTTTATGTTTCTGCATTACCATTTCCTCAAATCTTGTCTCCTGGCAATGTTAAGTGTAGAATGTCGTAGGACTTCAGATGCAGCTTTTTTTTTTTGGTGACAGAAGGATGTAAGTGCTACCAAGTACATGGACATGTACTGGGAAAACCTGAATAGATCAAATCTTCTACAGTTCTTCAGAAACCGATCAATTTTTCAAGTCTAACGGAATGTCTTCTTCAATAATTTCTCTACACCAATGCATACAGCATGTGCAACAAACAGAAGGAGCTGGAGGTCATAGTCCTGCTAGAGAGCTATGCCCTCATTTCCATTACTGAAATTTGGTGGAATGAATCTCATGACTAGAGTGTGACTGTGGATGGCTACAAGCTGGTCAGAAGGGCCAAGAGGGGAGGAAGGAGTAGCGGGGTTGCCCTCTACATTGAGAAATGAATATATTGTGAAGAGTTGTCTCAAGAAAAGCCATGAGCAGGTTGAAAGCTTAAAACACTGAGGTGAGTGAGGCAACCCTATGGTTGGCATTTATTTCAGATCTAGGGGAGGCTATTGACAATATCTTCTTGCTCCAGCTACAGCAGGAATTGCTTTCACAGGTTCTTGTCCTGCTGGGGATTTCAACCACACTTGACATCTGGGTCTGTACTGCAACCAGTAGTGTTCAGTATCTTCATCAATGGCATAAGACCATAGGATCGAGTGCACCCTCAACAAATCTGCAGATGACACCAAGCTGAATTGTGCAGTTGACACACCTGAAGGACAGGATGCCATCCAGATGAACCTGGACAAGCTCAAGAAGTGGGCCCCATGGGAATCTCATGGGGGTCAACAAGGTCAAGTTCCAGGTCCTCCTGCACCTGGGCTGCGGCAGCCCCAGGTATCAATACTGGCTGGGGGATGAACAGATCCAGCCCTGTCAAGAACTTGAGAGTAACAGTGGATGAAAATCTCAGTATGAGCCGGCAGTGTGCGCTTGCAGCCCAGAAAGTCAAGCATATCCAGGGCTGTATCAAAAGAAGTGTGGCCAGCAGGTCAAGGAAGGTGATTCTGTCCCACTACTCTGCCCTCGTTTGACCCCATCTGGACTGCTGCATCCAGCTCTGCAGCCCCCAACAAAAGGGCATAAAGCTGTTGGAGTGAATCTGGAGGAGGGCCACAAATAAGATCAGAGGAGTAGAGCTCTCTTCTGAAGAAAGGCTGAGAGAAATTGGGTTTTTCAGCCTGGAGAAGAGAAAGCCCAAGGGAGACTTTACTGCAGCCTCTCAGTACTTCAAGGGGGTTTATAATAAATATGGGGACAAACTGATTAGTAGGGCTTGTAGTGACAGGACAAGGGGTAACAGTTTTAAACTAGAAGAGGGTAGATTCAGACTACATACAAGGAAGAAATTTTTTACAATGAGGGTGAAGCACGGGAATAACAGGTTGCCCAGAGAGGTGGTAGATGTCTTATTCCTGGAAAAATTAAAGCTTAAGTTGGATGGGGCTTCGAACAACCTCATATAGCTGAAGATGTCCCTGTTCATTGAAGAGGGGTTGGACTATATGATCCTTAATGTTCTTTTCAGCCCAAGCCATTCTATGATTCTATGAAAATTTTATATATTTTTAGTAGTTTGAATGCATGGCATGCACATATGTTACTTGACCCTATGTGAGGATTAAAATACAGCAGTCCTTCTACTGAAAAAACTGTGTGAGAATACTTTCCTTCAAGAAAGTTTCACCAAATAAAAAGGTGCTCCATTTACCTGTTCTCTTTTTAATTTTTCACGCTTACGTATAAGTTCAATCAATAAACGTGCTCTTTCAAGATCATGGCGCAGCCTTTGCCAATACTTTAATTTTTCTTTTAAGGCTTGCATTTCTTCATCATCTTCTCTCTAAGAAAAGAAACAAAATGTTTTCATGGAATGAAAAATGCATACCTCTTTTTATATGATAGCTCTATGCAATTACAGAACATAAGCATGTGAAAGGAGTAACTACTGCCTTATGGTTACAGCACTTGGTCATAAGCTTCATGCTGCAACAACAGAAAACTTGTGGTCAAGGTATCTTCCAGAGTTACTCAAGGGTGTAATTGAAAACAAAATCTAAACTGGACAGCAATCCTGTGGCAAAAGCTACTGACATCCGAAGAAGCAACACAGCAAACAGCAACCTAGAAATACAAGAAGCTGCAAAATACAATACAACATTTTTGCATCAGAATCCAAACTAGGTGAACACCATCAGTTTCTTCAGAAACTCCAACCTGGTAGAAACAAATTATTCATGTGGTCAACACAGTCCACCTCCCCCACACCCAGCAGAACTAGGACACACTTGTAACAAAACAAAATAATTATCGCTTGTGAGGACAGGAAATGAAAAGCTGTTCATTAGATAATACAGTAACTTCAAATGCCGGTGAATAATGCAGTAATACACCCTTTTGGAAAATGGATGAAAGAATTCAATTTACACATTTTTCAGAGTAAGTAATGTTTGAACACTTGCAGTATTTAGATTGATTTATACATACAAAACCCACTGATTGTTTCCCTTTACTATTTTTCATAATGAAAAGGGAAGATACTGGCATACTCCTTATAGGATTCAAATGGTATCGGTAGTTCACCAGAAATGAGGGCATAAAGAAACAGAAGTCCTGATATTAGTACCAAGTACACAAAAGAAACATCTGCTTTGGAAAATCATTACATTGAAAAATGAGTATTTTATAAAAGCATCTCTGAGAGATATCCAGAACTTTGCATGCTTGCCCATAACTCGAAGACATAGGTATAAAGAAAAGTGGCGAAACAGATGAACAACAAACAGCACTACAAGTTATTACACTGAAAGCCATAAATTCCTTAAGAGAAGGATAATTGAGAAGTACCATAGGTCCTTTAAGGAAGCTTGCACAATTTTTCTGATAATTAGCTCTAAAAACAGAATTACAAAACCTGGAAGTTTAAAAACATTATCTAATAGATTTGCCAGTGCTATAATTATATCATCTGCATTGTATTTTATTGCTTTATGTACTTTGCAGAGGTAAAGCTTAGTTTCATTCAAATCTCTGACATCACTGAAGTTGAAAATACTTAAAATATCAACTATCTCTGTCCTAGAATATAGCAGTCTGGAAATAACAGTTTGTTCCTCTTTTCAGTAAGAAGAAAAAGAACAACGAAAAGAAAAACAACCTAAAAACTGTAGCTAGAAACTTCTAGTTCCCTTTCCCAATGACTATTAAAACTGACAGTTATAATTTCTTTTAAAGAGTTAAGTCTTGACAGAATTTATGATGGGGTCAGAATAGTTCAAAATAAACTCTGACAGAAAATAATATTAATATTTTCAATTCCATAAAATTCTCAAGAGACTCACTGAAATAGCAAGTCTACACTGCCACTACTTGCTGCTCTCCTATGCCCCTTCATCTCTTGAGTATAGACCCCGCACATGGAAAAGCAATCTAACTCCTAACTGACATAGCTGTACTATTTTTTCACTTCTACTGCTTTTCAGAACCAAAATTAAATTGTGGTGACTGCCAGAAGTAGAAGGCTTGTCCTCCTTTTGCTTGCAAACATTCAAAGTCTGCTCTTTTGCCCTATGTAACTGCACAATTTAGGAAACTGGGGAACCAAGCCTGATGAAAGCTAAGTCAACAAAGCCGTGCCAGTTTTAGGGTGGGTCAGGAAACTTAAATACAACAAGAAAAAATAATATTACAGCAGGCCTTAGGGTAGTTTATTAGAGACTTAAGTATTTGGCTAAACCTCAAGGTGCAGTTGCATTCAAGTTAAATAAAAATCTTTGATCAGTTGTTTCACCAATTTCATTCCACAGAATAGGCACATACTTGTCAGTCTGCAAATGTGACTCAAAATATTAAGAGCTCCCTGTTTGCCTTTTTTTTTGTACACATACACTACCTTTCTGAATGGCACTCTGGCTTGGGGGTTAATAGCAAACCTCCAATTTTTTGAGCACAATTTCTGTGCAAAATAATGTTGGCAGACAGTTTACAGCTTAATAGCTAAGATAGCCCTCCTCTGCCCTAACCTATTTACTATCTGGCATACAACATATACCTTAATTAGATTAAAAGATCCAGGCATGTTGAAGAGAGCGTGATGGAATGGCTTCCAACAACCAACCAGTAAAAACTTAAGACAGAAGGAGTTCCTCTCAAAATTTTTAGCTTTCTGATATAGAAAGTTTTGATTGACTTTCTGGTAGGAAAGTTCTTCTTCTTCCAAGTCTTTCTTTCTATTACTGTCCTGAGAGACACCAAATTTCATTTGGCTGATGACACAAGAAAATTTCATAAAGATACTCTTGTTTGGAGAGGGACTCTTCATCAAGAACTGTACTGACAGGACAAGGAGCAATGAGTTCAAACTGAAAGAAAGGAAATTTAGATTAGTTATTAGGAAGAAAATCTTGACTCTGAGGGTGGTGAGGCACTGGAACAGGTTGCCCAGAGAAGCTGTGAATGCCCCATCCCTGACAGTGTTCAAGGTCAGGTTGGGTGGGGCATTGAGCAACCTGGTCTAGTGGTAGCTGTCCCTCCCCAGGGCAGCAGGGTGGGAACTAGCTGATTTTGAGGGCCCTTCCATTCCCAAACCATTCTGTGAGTCTATGATTTTCCACTGTACTTAGTTCTTGCTGAACACAGTATTACCTGAAAAAGCTAAAACTTACACATTTATTAATACTGAGGGAAGAGGAAAACATTTTTAAGTCTACACAAAGAACATGCAGCAACTGAGAACTAGTCTCACCATTAGTACGCTACCAGTCTCTCCATATTAGCAGGAATACTGTCAGTGTAGCACCATATCCCTCCTTATGCTGGATGTCAGTGTATGAGAACAGCCTCACTCCTTATACAGACTGTAACTTAATATGATACAAACAAAAATAGAATGACAGTGATGAAACTGGATCTTGAGCAATACAATTAAGTTTTATTAGCACGCTCTGCTGGACTTGTACGCCAATCAGACAAAGCCATTTAGTGGCTGCAACTTGTGTCCTTAATGAAACCGTCAGTGCAGGTGTGACTTTAGGTCATCGGCACCTTCTTCTGTATTACTTCCAACAGTGGCTTTAAACTAACTTCACTACAGCAGCAACAAGCTTCTATACTTAAATTTCACACCTTATTTTCATTCAAGTGTTCTTGAAGTTCAGGGAAAAGAACTAAAATAATGAGGATAAAGAAAGTTCCTTGTTCCTGCAGATGGTGAGGCAGTCCAGGTCTTTTTGCTTTGTTTAGAAATCTTAGACCTTCAAAATCATACCATAACTGAACTCTGAAACACATTTATTAGGAAGTTAATCTAAGTCATGAAGATCTCTTCCTTTGCGAAATTTGTTCTAGTAACCAAACAGAGAGGGATCAAAACCACATTCTGCTGCGCATCCTGAAACCATTTTCAGGGTTTTGGTTCCTCATTATAACAGTTCTTTTCTGTTTAAATAACAATAAAAAACGCCCCGAATCTGCATTACATCACTGTTTACAGTTCCTTGATTAACTGAAAAATCTATGTAGGTTTCTTGATATTCTGACCCCTCACATAAAATAAAAAGAATTTTCCCATCTGGACTGAAATGAACAAAATAATCATGCCTATCTAAAAAATGTTGTGAGATTTTTCTCACAACAGCTATGCCATAGATGTTTATTAATGTCTTGATTATAATTGGGTTTATACTTGGGAGTAACAAAATACATTAAATGCCTTGCATTTATGACTACTTTAATAAATAGACATTGAAGGTACCATGGAGAAGACACAATGTCACACACAGGACACTTGCTACTCACTGAAAAGCACTAACTACACGTTTCTCATCAACAGAATCATTTAATACTCAGCTTGCCTTGAAACCAGATTTTACTTTTCAAAAGAACAAACTTTTTAACAGACCAGTATAAATAGCTTCCAATTTATTTAGAATATATTTTTATTATTTCCTTGTTTAAGAATCGTTCTCAAATTAGAAAAGAAAATTAAGAAATACTGTTTGTACCAAAGTGTATACACACAATTGAATTTTAAAACACTGATATCAAAGGCCTATTTTATTTTAATCAAACATCAATTACAATAACAGTTTTATTGTGGTAGTCATTATTTCAATATATAGAAACGCTGCAGTCTTATCATGCCATCCCAGAAGAAAACTGGCACGTAATTTTTCAGACACTAACAATGGTCTAGTTCCATACTGCCACAATACTACCACACTTCTGTGCTTGACTGAAGTATTTTATAAGGACTCAAGCTCATTTTAGAAAAAGTTTATTATATGAATAAATAAATTTCAACTATTTTTAGGTAACACTAATTAGATACACTGCCAGGTATCAGTCTTCAGAACTTCTCAGGCAGAAGTAAAAGATTAACCAAACTTCAAAATGGAGTAATATAGAAACAATGAAAACAAGATAAACAAGTAGTCAAATTTATATTCAAAGTTGACTCCACCTAAAAGGAATCCCATAACTGGAATTTGAGAATCTCAGCTATGAGGAAAGGCTGAGAGAGCTGGAACTGTTCAGCCTGGAGGAGAAAAGGCTCAGGGGCAGAAATCTCACCAATGCACATAAATACCTGAAAGGAGGAAGTGAGAAGATGCAGCCAGGCTCCTTTCAGTGGTGCCCAGTGACAGTACAAGAGGCAATGGGCACAAAGTAAGAATGGGTATCAGAAGAATCCTGGGGTTTTTTTTTAACTGTAAGGGTGACCAAGCACTGGCACAGGCTGCCCAGAGAGGCTGCAGTTTCTACCCTTGGAGATATTCAAAAGCCAACTGGACATGGTGCTGGACAACCTGTTCTAAGTGGCCCTGCTTGAGCTGTGGGGTTGTACCAGATGACCTCCAGAGGTCCTTTCCAATATCAATTATTCTGGAAATTATTAATTATTTTTCACAGGAAAAGCTAAAAAAACACACACAAACATGACAGATCAAATAATTAGGAAGCAGCGTTGACCACGGTATTTTTATGACTACTTCAATCAGTGACTTAATTCAGTGAACACAAATACAATTCTAACAAAAATAATAGTTCCACTTTAAAAGATTAAAAAATTCAATTTAATACAAGTAAATTATAATAACATTAATTCCTAAGTTTTAGAGGCTGTTTTACAGGAAGTCAAACATCTGGAGAATGGAAAGAACACAACCAAGTACATATTCTGTTCAACTAAAAAAGGTAACTGGGATGCAGTAAGAATTTCCACATCATGATGCTTCACAGCATTTCAAGTCTATACACATGGAGCCACACAATTCAGAAGTTTTAATTATTTTTGAAGCTATCCATTAACTTGAAACCAAAACAGACCATGTAGAGTCACTGTTCTGATGTCTTTCAGCAACTTACTTGTAGGAGTGTACAACTAAAGTTATGCTTGTCTACAATCCCACTTAACTGTGTCAAAAGAGAAACCAGAAGTTGAAACAGGTCTTTGAACTTCATCAACAACTTGCCTTTTGTTCTGTTATTACTGAACAACGTGGGCAATACGGATCTGAATTTGAAAACTGTAAACTAGCTGTCTAACCCTTTACCCTGTTAAAATCCACTTTTTTTTTCAAACGTCAAATTAGACATCTGCTTTGCGTCTTTTGATGAATTACAAAATTTTTTTTAATCTAACTCACACAACATTGAAGAAAGAGTTCCAAAAAACTACAACACTAATCAAAGAATAATGGCATTACGGTATTTGTGATGATCGTATTTTTGTGAAACATTTAAAAACATAAGAAAAAAAGCTGCACAATTTTTTTTTTTAATATCTCACATACTAAAATGTACTAGATAATTCCCAACTGCCAATATAGGTAATATCACTTCAGAACACAGTAAAGCATTTATTCAGTACTGAGTAAAAGAAAGTTTTTACTTTGTGTTAGATTTCCTAGTTTATTTTTTACTCAATAAAATAGAAAATTTCGGACTTCTTCTTGTAAGTAAAAAGTGTATCACATACCTGTTGTGTGTTTCTTTGTGACTGTAAACTGGATTGCAGCCTTCTCAACAGTGGAACACCGTTCCTAGACAGTCTTTTAAGCAACCAGTAACTGTGCACTCGTTCAACAAAATGCTTCTTTCGCTGAATGGCCACCTGATTCATAATCTTATTTAATCTAAAACATGGAAAAACTGATATGGTATTTTGTACAGCAAAGCATAAAACGTATTTATCTATGGAAGTTAAACATCACATATGAATGTATACTGTAAAGCCAGATGTAATCACCATGTTACTGATTTCTTTCAGTAAGATCCCTTCCAGTACAATTATTTCTGAGCAGTAAATTACAACCATATACATCTGCTTGACACTGCAGTTTCTACCAATTCCATTAAGATACTTTATAAAGCTAAAGGGAATCAATTTTTTCATAACCATTATTGGAAGAGCAATCCCAGATTAGGGCTGAGAATAAAGTTTTATGTGCATTTCAGAATAATTTTCCTATTGAAAATGAAATCAGATAAAAAGCTTCAAATCACTATGAAAACCATCAGATCATTTGTTGCCATCAACAGAAAGAATTAGTAGTTTATTTTATGGACAATACATCTTCAAACATTTTGCATAAAAGCATGCAATGGAAACCTTGTATTATAAACTTTTGACAAATAAACCAACCAAAAAAAAAAAACCCACAGGAACAATTATTATTTCACCCCACACATATAATGAAAATAGCCAAACAGAGAAGATGCAAGTGAGGATGATATAAACAGTTAAGCAAACTCTCTTGACCAAAATCAATCAGTATTTTCTCCAAAGTTGCTTTGTAACAAATGCAAATACTCTATGCATACACTCATTTGCATATACTCTAGGAAAGTCCTGCATGAACATCATACACAACAATACTGACTCCTATTTTTCAAATAATGACATGTTAGATCGATGTCCAAATCTCAAACACAACACCAGCCTCTCAAAATTTATATTCAAAAGGAAGTTTATCTGAAACAAATCTTCAGCTCTCTGTGCCTACAGTTTGAAATTAGAGCAAAATAAAAGGTAGAAAAAGCTAATGGTTACAGAATGAAAAGATTTTCTCTGCATATGATAATGCTGGTATTTGTAACTGGTGGCTGCCCTTGTATAATTAACACAAGATGCCCCAAGGTGCCAACCACCTGTATTACTAGAGAGATTTTTCCTTCATTTGGGGGCAGGAGTGAATTGAAAAGACAGCGGGATGTAAAACGGTTACAGAAAGGATAATAACAATGAAAAGAAATAGGTTAATTCTTCACTCAGAATATTACTACCCGTAGCAAAACTCTACAATCAGTAGTAGGGGGTTTATCAGATATTCTCCAAAATTTAATACTAAACCAGGCAAATAATTCAAGAAGTATCTGATTTGTAGAGCAGTACCATGAGACATTTAAACAAAAATCATGACTGTATATACCTACTAATATTCTTCTGCTTTTTCCCTTTTAGTATTAGGAAGAAAGCAGTTTTGAAGGTAAGTGATAAAAGCTAAGTAGTCAAAACACCTAAAGAAAATGTAAAGTTAGAAGTTAAGCCTTGGGTACAATTATTTTAAAGAATATCTGTGAAAAATAAGTATTTTTCAGACTAACTTACAAGTGAATGTATCCTGAGTTCACCAAAGGTCATGTAACCCTGGGGATTTTTTGGGATGTGTAAAAAGTAAGGTGCAATAGGTCTACTCAGTGCTACAGTAACTATAGCCAAAGTTTTCAGTCATCACCAGGTAAAGGCAGAGCAAACCCAGGTTTTCTTCAAAATACAGTGCCATTGTGCCCTTTAGTTCCTCAATGACACTTTTTAAAATTAATAACTAAGCTAGTTAGGCATTCTTGAAGAATTCTAGCTTAACTTAAAGCTTAGAAGCTCTGCAGATGGACTTCAGACTGTCTTGTACATCTTTTCACTGGAGGGCAGACACAGGCTCCATAAAGATTTACTCAATGCAGAACAGATGTGACCCTACTGAACTTCAAACAACCTAATTACAATTAATTATAGAATGCAATCAAAATAAAATAATTACTTTCACAAATCTCTTGGAAACAGTAGAACCTACTGAACCAAGTCAAAAAAAGCACAGCCAAATACACACCTATTTGGAAAGATCAGGAATCATAACATGAAGAAAGGTGCCTTGGCTTCATGCCCATCAGCTGTGGCAAGACTAAGCAAACATCTTTAACTACAGCTTTAAGTACATTTGCCAATTCACATAACGAAGCATTCTATTCATATATAATTACAATAGTAAAGTGCTAAAATAAGCTTAAGAAAGATGTTCACAGAAGACACTATCCAACTTTCAAAATATAAATAAACAGATGGCAATTTGGAGTGCAGAAACTACTTAACAAGGGGTTGGGAACTACTCATCTCTGCCTTCCCCTCCAAATTAAACCAAGTATTTAATTTAATCGCCACACATGGGTAGCAGCAATATACTTCTCAAAATACAGAGGTCTGAAACTCTTCATGTGGCAGGTACCTACAGAGCCTCTACACTATGACCTTACTGCTAAGAGGATATTACATCTGCTGTTAGATTCTAACCCACTACCTATATCACAGCTCTTTAACCACCCTTGTGCTTAGTGTGATACTTCCAGGTAGACTTTTACTGTCCCAAACACTTTAAATTTTGACAGGCAATACAACCATTTTGGGGAAATGAAACAACACTGCTGTAGAACCCTAGAAGTCACACAGACTGGTACTGATTTTGAAGCTCCCACCACTTAAAGGAATTTGCCATACATTCCACTTTGCTTTTTGTTTTTTTCCCCCCAGCGAAGATGCTATTAAAAAATACCGAAGAATAAAAAAAAAGGCATGTATTTGGGACAGGTAAGGGAGAGCTGTTTAAAAACTTCATCATTTTGCAATGCAGGATCTGACTTAGACATGACAGGATTAGTTGTTACACTACGCTGACAAATCCCCAACGCAGAGGCAAGGCTTATAGAACTTAGGGCACCTCCTAGAACAGCAGAAAACAGCTTAGTGAAGGCATTTTTCTGCTAAGGTATCGGTCCACACTGGAACTTTCTCCAGTATAAGCACATCAAAAAAGAACAGCTTTCTGTATTACTTTCTAATGGCAAGTCAACCATACCAACTACTGGGAGAAAAAACCATAATTTTCCCTCAACTTACCAGTTATTTAAAACAAAGTACATTGATAGAGGAATTTGAAAATTCTTAAAAAGGTGCCTACATTCCAGTGATATTCAGTGACTGCTGCTATTTAACTGGTCTCATAAAAGAAGCATTAGGCTCCAAGCTGATGACCACTGCAGCCTTTTGATGTTTTGGCACCAGCAGTCATACTCATTCTTGTTTTTGTTTTTTTAGAGCTACATGCCAAAACTACAGAGACGACAAAAACATTTTTCAGAACTGTTTTAATTGTGTCACCGCCAACTGAGTGAGCCAGTACTACTTCCTTTCCCCAGCCCCAGCACTGCAAAACACTGATGTGCACTACAAACAGGGATATCATACAATTCCCTGCTTGTCTTTAAATAGGGAAAGGTCCCTTTTGAACTGAACCTTTTAAGCAGCACCTACAGTCTTGTCCTCACATGGAGACATTTGATGGATAATCTACCCTGTAAAGGGTGATACACTTAAAGCACTGGTCAATGCATTCAGAGTGCTGAATGTGTTACTCTGTCCTTGTTTCTTCACCTTTTAGATGCATTTTAAATGCATAAAATAAACTTTGTCAATATAAGAGATGTGCTTTTAACATATTAGCAAATCTCACAGCTGCCTTCTTTGGTTCATGACTTCCTTCCTTTCTCAGTTTCAGTTACATATCACCGTGGCAACTATGGCAACTGGTTACAGGGAAGAGTGAAACCAGTATTTTTGGTAACCAACAATGTGGCAGTTTAACCTAAGACAGCCAGTGAGAGATAATCAGCCACTTTTTTAATCAATCATCACTAACCACTGCACAGACATGCTTTTTAGCCCCACAGGTATTACTTTTGTATTACAATACCTCAAGATCCTTAAGTTTTTGAAATATAAACTGGAAAGAACATTTTCTTAAGTATGTAATTTTGACAACATTACTATAGTAACTCAAGCACAAAGGACTTAGTATGAAAATCTGTATTAATCAAATACCGAAAGGAAGATCAAATACCCATTAAAACCAAGCAATTTTTCCACATGAACAAACCCTAGAACTTTAATTACCATACTTGTCCCGAGTCTCCAGTTTTATCAGTTTGTTATTTTGCATTGTCCTTTATCCAGCATAGCAGTACTACACGTACACACAACACAGGAAAACTGTATTATACTCTGTGACATTTCATTCAGTATCACTAACATACCAGTTTCTCCTGACCTATGGTAATATCCATTAACAATCAAATTATGTTCCACTTTACTGAGCAAATAAAATACCCCTATTTTCCCACACCAAGAATGCAGATATGTTTCTAAAACCTGTCAGAACAAAATGTAAAAAAATCTGTATTGAACAAGTTGCAACAAAGTAAACTGAGCTTCCAGAACACTTGAACTTTCAAGCCTTGTTCAGCAAACTTCCACAAAATATTCTGAGACTTGTAGGAAGCAGGAAAGACAAAAGACTTCCCTACAGATAATTATAGTAATTCCAATATCACTTACTAGAAGACAATTAGCATGAACCTAGAATAAAAAGCTATGGAAGAATTTATTTGGGGAATTGGAATTAATTCTGGAGCCTTACCAACTATTCCTCCTAGCTCCGTATCAAAAAACTTCAGTTTCTGAGGATCAGAATGCCCACCTGGACAGATGAAACTCTCCCTACTCTTCCCATGGAAAACCTTTGGCAGCAGCTGCTTATCAAAGTGTCTGTAAAACTCGTCTTTCAATATACTTTTTTTTTTCTAAACAGTGGAGAAACACAGCTTTGTTATCCCATTTCTCAATGAAAGATAACCCTTACTATATGACTTAATAACTTAAAAATACAAAAAACCACCTCAAACTCTTCTGACCGACTTGAAAGACAGCACAGGTAAATGAGTAGCTACGTAAAAATCAGAATTCAGCTGCTTGTCTTTATTTCCTTTTGAAAAAGGATAACATTCCTTTAATACCAAGCAGAAGTCAGCTACATGCCTAACAGAACACATATCGAATCCTGGAAGGACTGAAAAAGACTTAATTTAAACTGCTCTGCAACACAAGTCTGCAGAAACCCCATGTAGCAAATACATACTTTCCTAATTAGAACTGCTTTCCAGATTTTATTCCTTTTTGTATGTTATGTTTTAAAAGTGCAGCTACTGAACTTCCCCTGCCTTGGGTTGAGAGTCCAACAGTATCTATTTTATCTACTGTTAAATAGATACATCTTCTGAAGCCTGAAAGTCTCTCCAGGTTCCTATTCTTTATTCAACATTTACTGGTATTTAAATAGTATTTGATTTTGAATGCATATGTTAGAAGCACTCCGTCTTGCTTACATGACTATGAAACCCCTATTTTTCTATTTGAGCAAACAGCTTGTAAAATTTTGCTTTGACAGGAAAAGTAGAACAGTGAACTTAAGAGGCAAGAAAACATCATTATTTCAGTTAATTCTCTGTTAGCTATAACAGGGTATCTTCTTCCTAACAACTACGTTTGTGATATTCCAAAACTTTGGATAAGGAAAAAAAACCCCAAAACAATAAATAAATAAGAAAACAAAACCAAACCAATGAAAACCCCCCACTGTGTCACACTGGAAAAACTCTTTTCAGATAAATCATATGCACACATTTACTTCTGCTAGCTATTATACCTAAATAATGACCACATGACTTTGAAATCTAGTATCAGAAGGCTAAATTCAAATCAGATATATTAACCAAAAATCACCTTTTGATCTGTAATAAGAAGAAATATCAGTATTTATCTTCTAATTTTTTGTGCGCTCTGTAACTTGATCATTAAATTAAAAAACTGCCAGGAGACAGTTCTTCAGACAATGCATTCTTCAGATGTTTTACTATGGCAAAAGTCACAACACCCTCTAATAGCCACCAAAAAAATTTAATAGAAGTTCACATAACTGGTGGAACTCAAAAGTTCTGAAAAACAAAATCACCCAAATCTTGGTCTTCATAACTGCATTATCACATATATAATCATTGGGGACGAAACCCCTTAGAAAGCACACAGAATACTAATGATATGCCTTAGATTACAGAGGTAACATTAATTTGTTTTAAGCTTCTTTGCCTGGTAAAATATACAGAAGAAAAAACGTATTACTTTTACTCAAAATCTACTTTTGCAATTTACTAAATAAGTTACACTTCTTCAAACACATTAATTAATCCTTATTTAATAAGCCAACCAGTGTCAAGATGAACTAGCTTCAAAATAAGGCTCTAAAGTTACCTTTACTTCTTTAAAATACCATTGAGGCAAAACTAGTGAACACCACAGTAGCTTTTTTTTTAATTCAGGGAAAATAACTTTTTTTATTTAAGCAAAGAGATCAGGATGACATCAGCAGTAGCTTCTACATGTAACAGAAAGGCTTCAAAGTCAAACAATGTGACAAGAAACATCAGCAGTTCGTGACATCTAGCATCTCCTTCACTTAGGTGATTCTGTGATCCAAGTATTAGGTACAGTCACAAGGCACACCTACATAATGCTCCCCTGGAATTAAAATAAGCATTTTCACATGATTCTGTGAATTATACATACATGTATATTCAAGGATAAAGAGCTCACAGACGTAAGTCTGGATTTATTCAGCTTCCAAGTTCTTTGTAATGCTGGCCCTAGCAGTATTTTTCAATGGCTTTTTTATGCTGAATTTTAAGCCAAATTTCTTGTTCTTTCCCCCCACATTAAAAACTTTCTGAATGTATTAAAAAAAACCCCACACTACCCTAAGAAACATTTTAAAAAATCCCCAAAAGAAATCCACAAGCTACATATATGAATAAGAAGCATCATCCATGAATGCAGACTAACAGTGTCTCGAAGGCTTTGTAAATTTTCCTTTCCCCTTAATACTGCATTTCAACACTTTCTGTTTATTTATTTTTTATTTTTCTGCTCCATACTTCCTTTCAGAGACAACAAGATTCCTATGTTAAGGTAACAAGATTACATTTAATTACTTGGCAAGAAAGTTCAGGACACCTCAAGTGGGTAAATTATAAACCAAAAGAAAATACTGGTTCTGCCTTGAGACACAGTAACAGAAATACAGCTTTACTACCAGGCACATTATTCTTCCTAACAAAAGCAAAGATCAGCATAGAGGAATCAGTTAATGTGGGTCACATAAATGCTAACCCGTAAGAAGACCTGAAAATGCTTTTGTAAGAGTCTCAGCAACTTTTGCTCTCAGTTGTCGGCTACTACTTACCTACTTTCATAACAATCTTTTAATATTAATGATGCAACATACCTCATGCAACAACATACAGTGTTCCTACTTCGAATAAAAGTGGGGCTTTTTTACTTATTCTTTGCTCTCTATACAAGTATTGCACTTCAAATATTTTCTTAATTTCAAACATGCCATGTTTGTAGAAAGAGAATCTAAAGATGAAAGTGAATATTTATATACTTTTAATGTCAGCTTCCATTTAATAGAGTAGTACTTGCACAAATGGCATTTTAATAAAGATTACACTGTATCTCAGTATTTTAAAAATACTGAAGATTAAATATTTTATATCACATTATATTTCCAAGAATATAGCTACAATATCATACTTTCACAGCATTTTTAAAGAACATGAATATTGACACTATGCAAACAAGCAAACGTACTTTAAATGCATCTTTTGATACATAAGATCAAGAGACTTACACAAAAACAATGCTATTTGTACTACAGAATCAAGCACTCAAAAAAAAGCGAAACCAAGTAGTTTTCCCAGCTAACATTGTAACTCTGCTTCACCTACTCATCCTGTTTGCTGAATAAGGCAACAGTTAAAAAGGACAAGGATGAGCAGCAGCAGATAAAAAAAAATCCACAAGGAATTGAGCACAGCGTCAGCACAAGGTAACTAACAGAGAGAAGCAGCTCTATTTAGATTGTCAAGCTAACTCTGAAAGTTAGGATCTCCTAACTTGAAAATTCTGGACCTGCAGTCTAAACAAAATCCTTCTAGTAAAATCTGCCATTTTCTTCAGCCAAACTAGCTGGTGGCAGTGGGAGGCTACTTTTTGACTGCCATTTGCCAAGAGGAGAAGGTACTGCCTGTCCCTCCCATACAGTGGGACAGTTTTAGAGTGTCCTTTCCCACTCTCCTCCCCACACAGCACAGCTGCTCTGGCACTTCCCAGAAACACAACTTTTAGAGGAAGCTCATTTCTACCTTTTAACAATCAAAAAACCCAAAAGGCAAACAAACAAAAAACCCCCACCAAAAACAGACAGCCAAAAAAATTGATGAGTACTAACAGTACTGTGTAAACAACCACGTTCAGGAGTTTTGTATTTCCATAAAAACTGCATGGAACTTCCTAGTAAAGAAACAACACATCTCTATAGCCAGAAGGTCTGACGTACATCCTCCATACATAAGAGTTCCCTGGTGGTCCCATACATTATTACAAGTGCTAAGCAAGTTACAAGCCAGCATCCACAGCACTGAAAACTGAAACCACCTTAGGGCTCTAAGATGAACTACTGCACCTTTGGAAGTAGATACTTAGGTATAGACTTTCCAAAATACCTAGGCAGCAGGACAGATATAGGCCCAGCATTAAAAATAAATTTTAAAAAAGAGACGGGGAGGTCAGCATTCATCTCCTATCACCAATGGATCAATGGTCAGCAACTTCCAATCCTGAATCCTCAAATCAGTAGTTCACAGATGAAAGTCTGAGAGGTCATATAATTAGATTATAAACGACCTAGAGAATGATACTAGCTATATAATTTAACAGCAAAAAGCTTAGAGTGTGACATCTGTTTAAGACATTCTGGTCAAAGTCATTCAAGGCAGTAGCACAGAAACCTGACCTAGGGTAAGATAATCCAGAAATTCATGAGCTACAATAGTTGTGCAGAAATTATGAAGATTTCTGTTCCACACCCAGTCTTTTTAAAATATTATGAACATTAAGATAATTGTTTTGGAAAACAGAATTATCAAAAACTGTGTTATTAAAATGCTCAGTTGTTCATATACTCCCATGCAGAAAAGGATTTAAATCCTTCCCCTTAAACGGAATATAAATTGCAAGATGCTTTTCAACTCAAGCTTCACCAGATGTACTCAGGGGCTGCATCTAGCAAGTACTTTTCTCCTCACTATGAATTTCATATTTGTACATTCTTCCAACTACCAACTCTGAAGCATCAGCAATTTGCCGAGGAGGTGTATTGTCTAGTTATTAAGGAAGCAATCCAAACCAAGCATCTCCATGTGTGCCTCAATTTCCAGAGATGTTGAAAACATTTTAAAATTAAATTCTTCAGGTAAAAAAGCACTAGTGTTTAAACACTGAGTATATATATTTATTCAACTTGAATAGCTTAATTGCTCTTCCTCAAGACCTCTGGAAAATCATGCTCCAGCTCCAAGGGAATAAAACCATACGAAAGAAACAGATCAGAGAAAAACAATAATTTAAATGAACATTGCTGTGAAATGATCCAAATAATTTTTTAATACTTTATGGGTATGTACTTAACTCCTACAGAAACATGAGAGTGTTTTCTGAACAGAAAAAAAATTAAAGAATAGCCAAAGAAAACTAGACAACTTTGGGTCTAAAACTAGAGATTTGAGTCTGCAGTGTAATCACTTTTCCTTTTAATATGCCCATTTCTGTTTCACTTTCAATTCAGGGATCAGTTTTCTAGGACTGAACATGTTCACATTATGAAGAGTACTTAAGCAAGGGTCTCCCTCAGCTGACAACAAGCACTTTATAATAAAGCTCAACTTTAAAATAGCTTTAACCTGTGCACATTTTTTACATTTATGACATGCAGTACAGGAGCTGTACTTATTTCTAGAAATACTAAAAGAAGCATAAATAGAAGCAAGTTGGATTTCTCTGCAGTCTTGAAAAGAAATTTAATCAATTAAGTGAAAAAAAAAGGAAAGAAAATGTCTCTGTATTTTTGCTCCTGGCATCTAATGACTATTAAAAAAAAGCCATCTGATGATAACATCTTTTTAGAGTCTGGCTTTTTCAAAAGTTGCCAATGGAATGAACTGCCAGAGGCACAACTGAGAACATACTTTCTAATCCTCAACTCTTAGTTCATGTTCTTTCTTACACTGTCTTAAAAGAAGCAAAACAAAAACATGCTACATTACCAATTGGGATTGTCCTAATTAACACAAAGCCGAATCACTTTACACCTACTTCCCCCTTCCATGGACAATAGTTCCCGTTTAAATGGCAGTATTAGATGCCTGCTGTCAACTTAAGTTTCTAAGTTTTTCTGCAGTGCATCACTAAACAAAAATACCATTTTACCAAGCAAATCATAACAGAGAACAGAGCAATTAATCTGATGTTTGTAAACACCACACGGGAGCTGAAGGCTGTTTGTCAAAGTCAGTCAATAAGTAGCTTCCTACATTACCAAAACTTATTACAGGAAAGAACTGCAGTCGCGAAACATGTATTTATTTACGTTAATTTAACCAGTCTTAATTGCTCACCACCTGAAACTTGTGAGTCAGCTATTTAAAAGGCATCCTATTATTTTAAAAGCCCTCACTTGTCTGTGCACTCTGAGTCCGGTCACAGGACACGCAATTAGCCTTGCACATGGAAGTGGTGCCTGTTCTGAAAAACTTTCCAAACTACTGCTCTTAAATTAGTAAGAATTTAATTCTAGGGGTTATAATAAATATATTGGTGTTGTAAACACACTGCCCCACAAGGAGAACACTTTCTTGAAGGATTTTTGTAAAACTTACATAGATCTTACACTACAAGTTTAGTCTTAATTTAGGTGAGATGAATAAGATTAAAAACTTACATACACTAATGTAATTTTCATTCTGGATCTCTTAAAATTAGAAAAAGAAGCTCAGAATCCAAAATTACAAATAAAGTTAACTTTTAGTTTGGCTTTTTTTTTTTAATATGAAGATCAACTGCATCTACTATTCCAAATTCAGTGGTTAATTCTCAAAAGTACAATGAATGACAACTGAACACACAACATAACTTAGTCTCACAAAAAAAACCCAAACCAAACGTTCTGAGGACAAGACAGACCACTTAATCACTTAATAATTTCTCTGAAGTAGTTACTGCATTTTTAATGCAACTCCACAGAAGTACAATGTACATAATTAACAGTAATTCTCCGAGAAAGGCCTTCAAAGAAAGCATGTAAAAAATGTAAAGAACTTGAAGGAAGCATCTAAAAGCACTGGTTTAAAATTAAACAGATAATAAAGTAAAGGTTTCTCACACTTTGATGGTGTGCTTACCTCTGGGGGGGGATATAAGGAGCAGATACTGTTGGCATAACTGTACAGGGTTCAACCACTGTTTTCTTGGCTTTTTTTGTCTTTTTTCTGATTTTTGATGTAGACCTAGCAGTTCTGACTGATCCCTCCTTTCTACAAACACCGTTTTTGATTTCAGCTTCTCCATAAATATTCAGAGGTCTCCGTGTGCAACCTGGTGGAGTATGTACATCGCAATAGGCAGTCTTTTTCACAGAGAACGTTGTTCCACTGCCAGTTAGTTCTTTCACAGGTTCCATTTTCATGTACAGACCAGCCTTTTGAGCACACGTCACATGGAATGCAGTATAGCAGTTTGCTTTGTGGCACTGGATGCAGGCACCAACACCTTTCTGTTTACAGAGGTAGCATGTTAACTTCCATCTGGCTGGGGGAATGTTCCTGACACCATCAATTGGCTCAATAAAAACTGTATTGGCAAATCCAACTTCTGGAATCCACAAAGCACACACCACATGTCCCCAACGATCATCATCTGTCTTTTTAAAGGCACCTCCCTTGTTTGGGCACAGCACACAGTCTACAGGCCGAGAGCGGGACTGCAAACAGTGTCTGCAGAGCCACTGGCCCTCAGGTATATATGGCACCCCATAGCATTCCTGATGTACTGCTAAATTACACATATCACAAAACAGGATCACATTGCTGTTCTGACATTCACCATCCATGCATATACAACACACTGCATCTTCATCAATTAAAGACTGATGATCACCCTGTTTTTGGTTCTCACAATAAGACTCTTTTTCAAACCTATCCATAAGGAATTCAAACATATTTTGTGAAACAACTGACACTCCATCACTTTTGCGCTTATCATTTATCAATTCTAACCACGCATAATCTTCTTCATCCATGTCATACTCAACTTCGTTATCAAGTTCTTCTGCTGATTTCTCAATGAATTTGTAATAAATTGGAGGTCTCCGAGGAGCTGAAGGGGGACTGTATTCAACAATCCGTACTTTTGGTTCTGGAAGAGGAGCTGTTGTAGCAGGTATACCATGTGAGCTCGGAAGAGTTTCATTTTTCTTTTTCACTTTGTTATTTTTATGGCGTTTGCTTCTTAGACAAACTGGTGGTCTTTCACTATTTTCTTTATTGCTGTTGCATTCACTCATTTCCTGGGCAGTAAGATCATCTTCTAATATAATTTCTAAAGGATCAAAGATACTGATCCTGTGCAGGCGACCTTCAATTTCTATTTCAACCATCCTTTGAGCTTGAGCGTATGTCAAGGTTTCTCGTGTCGGGGAGTGCTTAATACTGCATGGGGACGAAGAATGCCTTGCTGCCGATACTCGATGGCATCTTCCTTTTCTCCTCATTTGGTAATGTTTACCTAAAATTAGAGCAACAGTTAATACTATGAACTCCAAACAATAATATTAAAATATTCGTTTTACTGTAGTAAGGAAAAAAACCCTTCAGCTCTACTGCCCTCTATGTATATATTTAACTAAAAATAAATAAAACCAAAAGCCTGTCACTCTTACTCAACAGGACTGCTTAGTCTTGTACAAGTTTAACCTAAAGATCAATAGATCTTCTAAGTAACAGCTTTCCGGAGTAAACACAGCTGTACAAAATCCTTGCCACAGAAACCCTCTAGAAGCACTGTTTTCAAGACCACTGCATGAGAACAAAAACTTTTCAGAAGCGTCACAGATTTAAAAAAATTGCATTTGTTACCTTGTCAGAAAACCTTTAATACAATACTTCTTAACAGCTTAGGGATGCCTGCACTTTGAAAATTTTTGCAACAGCTATAGATTATGCCCTCTAGACCTCTCTTCAAAAGAACTAACACAACTGTGAAAGAAAAACAAGTTTTCTCTGAGTTTTTTTCCAGTGCAATTTGAAACACTCATATTATCAACTCAATTACTATGGCTATATTTAAAAGCTAGAAAAGCACATACTTCCACATTTGGCAGGTGGGCAGTTTGACAGCCCTACACTTTTTTTACTTTCCTCAATCCTTAGTGAGCCCATTATTCTTCACAACATGACAAGAAAATAACACAACTCTCAGTGCCCAATATGGTGCAGTATGGACTACAACTAGTAAACATTCCACCTGTAAAGTAGATTTGACTTAGAGCCAAAACATGTTCCCTGCTTTTAAGTATGCATGTACACACACCCTTCTCCTTCAACAGATTCTTCAGGAGCTGTTCTCAAATCAACTGCTGATAGATAACATTCTCCCTATTTTTAAACCCAGTCCCAAGCTCTTAAAAACAATTTTTAAATTTACCACCTACTGCAAAAAGATCACATACAGTACAAAAAGACAGCTTTCTCCCCACCATTCCAAAGCCCCAGGACTAGGAAGAGCATGCATTTTGGTCACAAAATTTCTAAGTTTAAAGTCTCCATACGTACTTATGCCTTTTGACATCTTCACACTGGGTGGGGTTTTTCTCCTATAAGGGTTGAAAATATTACAAACCTGACTGATATTGTCAAGTTTAAAATTCTACTCCCCTCTTTCCTTCTTCCCAATAAATCATTAATACGTTGCATCATTCAGCCTCAGCTACATAAAAAACCCTTGATCTTCAATCACTGCCCAAAGTATTATTTGGGCCTCACCATTTCAACTCCACATTTCAAGTCAGTGTTGCTCACTATAACACAACTAGTGTTAGCATGTATTGCCAAAATAGCAGAGAAATAGAGCGATCAAAACACAACTACTGTTAAAGACCAGTATATCTATTTCAGGAAGAAAACAACAAGCACTGAACAACTACATTAACTATTCCATGCCACTTGCCTTTTGCCTAAGTCTATGACTTCTAAATGCACACCCTCAAAGAACTGAAGGAACTCCTTTTACAGGAAGACTAAACCACTTAGGCAACTAACCCTAAGACTAGTTCCTGAAAGGCTCTGATCTGTCTGCTCTCACAAACTGACTCTGCTTTCATAATCTAAGCTAGTTTTATTATTCATGTGAGAATTGTGCTTCTCATAGATCTTTTACACAACTAATTATTAACTCTTGCTACTATACTACCGTATAACCAGACAACAGTGTTTAATCATGACAGATCTCTGATCTGCTCTTTATAAACAACAGAAGAATATAAAAGGTTCCACTTCTTCAAACAATTTTGGAAGAAGCATTTAATAATTAAATTCTGTAGAACAACACAGGATTCAATCATACTAGTTTCTTAACTGCAGAAAACAGTTTAAACAGCTAATACTGCCACAGAAGGTCCAACAACTAAAACTAAAAACATACCAATGATATAACAAAAATGAAGTTAGTTCCCGGTTTCAATACAGATTTTGTAATTCAGAGGCCCAAGGGTAATACAGTAGCCCTGATTTCTGTTTATTATTGTGAACAAGTAATGATGGATTCTTCAGCTAAAACACACTGATGTGTCAGTGTACAGCATTTACTACAGATCAGAATGGACTCAATTTACTTGTCAATCAAGAAACACAATTTACAAAATATTTAACTCATATAATTGTATTTCAATTCTGTCTAGATGTAAAAGTCTGTTTTGGTATTTTTAATGCCCCTTCCTATATTTTAGCTGGTTGTGTATCTGTTAGTAGTGGCCCCTGAGGATAGAGACTGCTTCGGAAAAAATACAGAGGGAGGGATGAGAGGTGACCTTCCGAAATTAAAAACACGTGTAACTTGTCCACACTACCTTAGTCCAGTGCCATAGAAAAACACATTAAGACTATGTTTCCAAGCTCTCCATCCCCCTCTGTTCCCAAGGTTCTCGAGCATGGCTTCAGGCAAGCATAAGAATAGGAAGAAAATACTCAAAAGCACAAGATCTTTAATCTTGCTTAAAGATTTAGGACGGCTGTTGCAAAAGTCCAATGGACTGTATGAACCAGACTGATTAAAAAATGATTGAGTTAGTATCTAAGTATACTATGATACTAAACAGTAAATACAGCTGAATTAGGAAGGAAGTTACAGTCTCAAACACACTGTGGATACCCTACAAATACAATGTAATGCACACAGAATCGACACTGGTAGTACTCTGGCCGAATTTCATGCAAATTTAGCGTGAATAACTTGAATGCCCCAGAGGCCAAAGCAGTGTCTTGTTTCTCCAAAATTCTTCTATTTGCAAATGTTCTATAAATACTCCGGATGAAGACCGGATTCCTGCATAGCAAATTCATGACCTACAACTGATTTGCTTTTCCTAGGCAATTATCAGCTAGCTTTTCTCCCTCCCACCCCTCCACCCCCGTTCCCAGTATCCTGTAGATCGACAGGAATGAGGACCAAGACCTAAATTTGAAAAAGAATAAACTGAGACAAGTTTCTATTCAATGCTCACAAAGATACTGCACTAACCGCACATGAAATTGTTTTAATGGACTTGTTAGCACCGTCCTGCCCTCAGAGACTGCGGGATGTAAACCAGGAAAGTTATCCACAGCTCTTCTCTCCCAGAAGTGCATCGGCTACTTAGGAAGAAAATCACCGGCAGACGTTTTTCCTCACCACAACAGAAGTACAAGGAGACAACTGTTTATGTGAAATATACGACATGACGGGGGAAAAAAAAAAGCTATCTATCAAGGTGTAGGATAGCTAAAACCAACACGAAAAGTACAATAGCATATACTTTTAAATTACAGTCTTTGCCCTAGTTACCTTCCTCCTCTTCAAATAAACTGCCTCTGGTCCCTGGATTCCCTGCTCAATGGACTAGGGAATTCCATTCTCAATGGCACTTTCGTGTAGACCATTAAAAAGAGAAAGACACAGGAATGCTCTTTAGTCCTAGACAATGAGGGACGGTAAGCAAACAGTGCTTACACGCACGCGGGGCGGACACCCCCCGCCGCTTCAGCCGCGCAGCAGGAGCGATCCCCTCGGGGCACGGCCCAGAGCGGGGGCTCACGGAGCCCAGCGAACGGGCGCGGGCACGGCCGAAACATGCGGGACCACCAGAGCCGCTCTCCGATGGCCCAGCGGAAAGATCCCGCCGACGCCAGATCCCGCACGCCCCCAGATCCGGCAGCCATCCCGGGATCCTGCCTCCCGCGCGCGGCTGCCCACGCCCCCGGGCCCGCCCCC
>VZRQ01000839.1:510380-520477 GCA_013397975.1 Machaerirhynchus nigripectus
CCCGGGGCCAGCACCGGACGCGCTCGGGGAGGGCAGGCGCTGCCCCCGCGACCGCTGCGCTCCCGCCCGGACCGGCCGGGCCCGAGCCCGCCGCGCGTCTCTGGTAGAACGTTCGAGCGGCCCAGCGCGGGCGCCAGGGAACGGACGGGGGCGGGACGCGGCTCGTTATAAAACCGAGGCTCCAAAGTTGAAGCGAGTGGTATTTATTATCTCTTTGGGGGAGAAGTCCAAGCTCAAGATTCCTTATGTAGAAAATGTGCTTGAAAGTCAGCTCTTGAGTGGTCTCCTGGTCAAGCTGCTGCTTGTAGATTAACTGATAATAGCCTTACATTTTGACAGAGCAAAAGCAGGTTATTTCTGGCTCCCTCTGCGAAGGACACCCTTTGTTAGGTATTATTTTTAGACAGCCATTACAGCCATATTCGAGAACTGGAGGATTTTACTGCAATACATTTCTGGAAGGCAGCTGCACCCACATCCTTAAAAACCAACGTTTAGCTGGCTCAGCCTTACACAAACACTTGCCTGTGCCGATCATCCAGAACAAGTCCTGCATATAGTAAAAAGCAAGTGATTGAGAGTAGGTATGATTCTCTTTACCCATCAGTATTTAGCACCCACTCAGCTAAATTGCTGCGAAACATCTTACCAATTCATTTTTATGTTTTCTATAGCAGCAAGATATTTGCTTGCCTCAGAAACCAGTTGGTCTTACGACAAATATACGACTAGGGAATCAGAAATAGATACACCTGCTATTACTCATAGAAAGTTAATTAAGGTCCAGAGAGTTTAAGCAACTTGGCTAAGGAAATCTCGTAGAATAGGAAAAGTACTTTCCAAGTCCTTTTTTCCTCATCAGGGACCATTTAGCACACTGATTTTTGAACAAAACACAAGCTATTAAAGCAGCTAACACTTGTGCAGTGCACTCAGTATAGGAGTAGATCCTTAGGCTCAGACAGACACAGTACCTTCAATTTCCAATATAAGTTTGTATGAACTACAGGGACCATCTGGTCATTTGTGTACTTGCCTGTGAGGAACTACTCTCTGGTTACATTGTTTTAGTGATCCTACCACCAGTCTCAGAAGTCTTACAACCTGCTAACATAAGTTAGTGTTGTTGCACTGGAATTCAACCTGTGATAGAAAGGTATAAAAGAAGGAGCATCATACCAAATCATATACATTAGTGTGCAGAGTATAAAAATGAATAGAAACAATGTTGTCAAGAACCTAATAATATTATGATAAGGAAATATGTTGGTTTATCTTTTAAGGGATAATTCTCATGTGTATATGCTGTGCAGCTGTATAAAAGCTTTTTAAGTGGAGACAAGCTTTCCACAGAAACCTTGATTGTGTCCACATTCTAATGTGTCTGTCACACAGCAAGTCTGCCTTTTTTCCAGTTTCTTTTTTCTGCGAGGTGGACTACAGCATTCCATAGTCCCTGGCCATCCCTTTGATAATGTGGTATTCCTTTTTGGTATTTGCACCCTTTGACCACTTTCCTGTAATTTAAACTCATGCTTCTAGATTCTCCCAATTACTCTCACTAAGATGGCATGTGGAGTTTTCACTCTGGACCATCCAGGCTAGGACACAGAACTCATGTGGCTCCTTGATATGGTATTTCAGAGCAACTGCACAAAGATCAGGGCACGTGCACCACAAAGCTCTGTATTAGGAGTCTTAGACTTTGAAATAATTTCTCATTGACCTTTTGACAGGCTACCAGAGCAGGATCCTCAACCCCTCCATTTTAAGTACTAGTACATTAGCCTACGTATTTCAAAATAGAACAGTATGTGGTATTGTCTGGGGCATCCAACCAGTCCTCAGCATATGCCCCCTCGAAGATCTGTTACCTTTGTCTTCTCTACCTCACAGGTGAGACTTGGGTTACTCAAAAGAATTCAATTCCATTGGCATATGGTTCAATTTCAAGCAAAAATAAGAGGCCCTCTGATCCACTGTTTAATGGCAACTGTGAGACCCCTCACCACCTTTTTTCACACAAGTTCAACATGTGCAAGGGGAGTCAGTCCCGGTCCTTCAGAATCCTCACACCCCTACCTGGCAGCATCAAATTGTTAACCAAGTTGCCAATGCTGACTCACTCTCTATGAAAAACTTTACAGGAGGATCTTCTGCCTACCAGCTTTCACCTCCACTAGTTGTCAAATTCTAAACAGAATCACTGCAAGAAAGATCACGTAAAGAAACACAATCAGTATTTATCTGCCTCAGCATCCCCCTCTCTTTCCTCATAGAATCAAACTCCATGACACATTTCTATGTTTCTAAAATGTATCACCTTTGTTTTACAGATTTAAAAAAAGTCAACTCAGACTCGCTGCAGCACTAAATACTGGCAGGGATGCTGATCTTCCTTGGATGCAACTCTGTATCCCTATCCTGACCTGGATGGCTGGCTGGTGAAGGGACAAGCAAGAAGCAGAACTCACTCCACACCTTCTTTAGAACCTGCAAGAGTCTGCATTTTGAGAAAGCTTTTGGACTGCCATGACATACATGTTTGGGTCTTCTCCCTTTCATGAGAAATCTGCCTAACCTTGCATGTGATGCTTCTGTATGAAGGCAATCTATCACTAGTAAGTTTTCAAATTTGGTTTCTTCATTATACCACTTACACCTTCACACTCATCTATGAGATACAACATTACCATGGTCCTCTCATCCTATATGGGAATGCTCTTAGATCTCACTTACTTCATCAATCATGGTATGTGGCACTGGTAGAATACTCATGGGCATGACTTTCCAAGTTCGCAAGAGAAAGGTTCCCAAGCCTCCCAGAAGCCAGAAGAGCATTTACTGTGGAAAAGATGCTGTAACCTTATCAACAGACATATTACAGCAGTATGCTGACAAAATTTCAGCTGTTTATTTTCAGTCTGTGGGGTGGTGCAGGATCACTCCCCATCTTCTGGGTGATCTTTGCAAATTATTGTATTTACAGAAAAATACATGTATCACTGATCCATTTCCTAGTCATCATTGATACCCTGTCAGAAAGACTGATATATCATACTAAACTGAGTGGGATATATGGTGCAAAGTCCTCGATGACCATTCCAGAATGAGGATCAAATTTCTGGCTTCAAGTATTTAAGAGAAGTGTTGGTCCATTTTACTCCTACATGTTTACTGAATATATTCCTTGTTCTCTAGTTAGGAGGAATTGTCTGGATTTTCCTTCTCACTCCTCCGATTTGGAAGTTTTAGCTGTATTATGACAAAAGGGTGAGTAAAAATGAAATAATATTGGTGTTCATAATGTTCACCAACTGCTATGGAATCAAAGATTTTTTGTTTCTTACAGCCTCAGTAACTCTTACTTCTTGCATGTACCACCCTTCTCATTCTCACAGCCAAAGTGGTTCTCTGTTTATAGAATTGGTAAGACCCTTGAGTCTGACCCTTCAGAACAGTTCATGTTGATCCAAACAGTCTTCAACAAAACACAAGTTTTAAAACAGACTGGGAGCTGTGTCAGTGCCTTTTATGGTATTGATAAAACCTTTTCTCATCAGAGCTCCAGCAGAATTCATGCTTGATCAGTGTGCTGGCGAAGAAGTACCTCTATGAGCTGCATCTGCTAAGCAGTCTTATGGAATGTTATCTATAGATAAGCTTGAAGATCATTTCACAGAGTGATCTTCAAGTAGTAAAGCTGCTATGCAAAGGTCCTTACCCCATTTCCATTTAGGCATTTGTTGGAACTACTGCTTGGGGTCACCTACTGCAAGAAGAGGTATGTATCCCGTCACTTGCTGACAGAGAGATACACCAAGCACTTTGCTGAGATACACAACTGACAGGGAAACCTATTGCCTGCTTTACTTATCCACTATCTTGAATCCTTAAACATCATGCACCTTTAGGATTTTGCAGTTTTAAGACGCTCTCTACAATATGTGCTCATAACCGTTGCAATGGTGGACGGTGAGGATTGAGCTCACTGCTCTGGACACTGCAAAGATGCAAAACCAAACTTCCCAATTAGGATATACATTAAAACATATGTAAACCATGCTTCTATAATACAAAACAAAAAACCACACCCAAATTACAACATGCTGCAGCACAAGCACAAAGCTTGCCCATGTACTGACCTGTAGGCCTGCCAAACAGCAAAACTACCATCTACTATTTTAGAGACTATTTTATCAAGAACAAACCCTTGGTACAGAGTTACTGGCACTCTTATGTATAATGATACTGCTGTTTCCAAGAGAGTAGACAGAGCCATAATCAAGAGAATAATATTCCCCCTCTCTTCTGTCATTGTCTCTTCGGCATTAATTATTCAATTCCTAGTGTTTACAGTTTGGCACCTTTATTATGCTCTGCACAGTAACTCCCCCTGCAAAGGTCTTTGTGGGAAGCTATTCCTGCCTCAGGATAACTGCCATCAGAACAACCCCTTCATATACAAGTCACCAATCGTCTGTTTAGCACCCAGGAGTGCCTCCCTGCATGATCAGATGAAAATGATTACCAGGACAAGAGAGCAGCAGTGAAGTAAATTCAGGAGTGTCTGTCAATTCACACAGCATAACTAACTGAGCCAAGGTATGGGCAAAGACAGAACATCAGTGGTAATGGGTAGGAATCAAAAAACAAACAGTAATTGCTATGCAAAAAGTTCTAAAAATATCATGCTTGCACAGCAAAGAATTACAAAACAGTGTGGCTAAACAATCTACATTGGATTTTGACCTCTTCTTTTGCAAGATTCACTGAGGGAACCTCAGCAGCAGATATAAGACAGAATTTACAGAAAGTTAAGGCCAAAAAAAAGGACCTATTGGAACTGAACAGTTTTGTCAAATGCAGCCACAGCAAAGGGAAAACAAAGTGTGCTCCATACCTATACCTAATATACAGTGATTTTTGAGAAATACAATTTCTTTTACTTCTAATTTCTGTGGTTGTTCTCCTGATCAGGTTCAGATTTCAGAAGATACCTGATTTTGTGATAAATGAAGTAACTTCTTAAGATAGCATAAACCAGATAAACAATATTAATGCAAATACATTGTTACCTTCTCCCTTTCCTACTTCCTGATCCTTTCCTCTGCACTGGAAAGGATTCTCTACACAGCATTCATCCAAGCAAAGACAAGTTGCTCACTGCCTTCATAAAGTTTAGTAATACATAAAGTTTCTTTTATTTATTGAAACCCTTAGAGTGACTTCCCTATTCTCACTTCCTCTGGTGTCAGTATAAAAACTTGCAAATGTAATACGAGATGAGGCATAAGCTCTGAGGGATGTTCTTTTCCTCGTTAGGTCACTCACAAACATGTATCTCTAAGAAACAATCTCCAATGTTTACAATGAGTTAATACTTCAGCCTTAGTATAATTAGGTTAAAATTCAATTAGCAATGAGACCCAAATCCAGTCTTAATTACTTTACTATCTCTTCCTCATTCATTCTAGAGGACAAACCTGGTTTGCAGATGATTAAGATGGTTTGCAATGGAAGAAGCTCGACTGTTAGAATCCCTAGTCATTTGTCACAGAAGAAACCCAGAAACAGATGGGCTCATTCAGAGTTAAAACCTTGTCTTCTTGTTTACATGGGGAAGGATTACAAGAAGGTGACATCAAAATCTGGGGAGGAAAAATAAGGTGAAAAATAAGTCAGAAGACTCAACACATGACATCCACAAAAAGATCTGAACCACCAAGGGCAACCAACATGGCTTGTAGCTTCCTCTGTTCAGAGGAATGCAACTCATGTCTATCATTTAACAAGTAGTAATGAGCCCTACACAACTTTGTTTGTTCCAGACTTGCTACTGCCTCAACAAGGGCCTGATGCTGGCTAATGAAGAGAGTTTCCAAACTCATGTATATATAGATAAGTTCTGATACTGATGGCTTCATAATGCAGACAAAATCTACGTAGGCCCAATAAAAACGCTAGAATAGGCATTTCAAACTGAGCACTCCTGTAAGATGTACTCTAGCACCATGTTCACTCCACATAAAGGGTAAGTATGAGTAAACCCTGTCAACATGCTATTATATGCTCAACTCCAAGTCAAAAATCAGCAACATACACCTCTGATGTGCTATAGAGTGAGGATGATAGAGATGAAAACAGTTGTGTTTGTAAAAAATGAGGTAATTAATATAAATGCACAAGGGCACCATGGCTTGGGCAGTGAATGCTTGCTCATAACTGCTGTGTGATTGCTCATTCCTTATTTCCTGAGCACCCAACTTGACACCTTGGATCTCATGAGCAGAGCCAAGTGCCCACTGAAACAAATGGGCATGTATGCTAAATATACAAGTACTCTCTTATGTTACACATTCTTAGAAATCATATCCTTGAGATAGATACTAAATTTGCCATCCAAATTTAGTACTTCTGACCTCTATTTTAAGGTTTTAATCATTAAGTTGACTTTGCCTAGATAGGTTCCTGGAAGAGGCTGGAGTCTGTACAAGGAGGAAAGGACATAATTTTATTAAATGTATTACCTCAGCGCATACAAAAATCTGCAATTCTTTGTGCTTTATTTAAGAACCATTATGTCTTGATGTGGTTTTAGTCTTCATGACTTCATATGGAAAATGCATCACTGATACAGAAGTTACTAGAGGTGAAGCCAAAGTGAGTGAAAATAAGCTTATCAGAGCAGGCTTGGAGATAAATATTAACTACTCAATTTTGCTAAAACGAAGTAACGACATCAAAATGGTTACTACTCACTACACAGTTATTATCAACACTTAAGTGTTTCCAAGTGTATACAAATGCAGGAAGACAGAACTACATCAATGATCAATGCAGTATTAATGTTGTGTTTACTACCAGAAAGAAATGGAAGGAAGGAAACAATAAAACTAGATTGAGATGAACAGCCCAGCGACTGCAAAGACCCTGGGACCACAAAACACAAAACTCTGTCTGCAGCACTAAACATCCACATTTGGCTAATAACACAATATTGAAGTAGGTGTATTTAAGGCGTATTTTAAGTTCTGTCACAGTAAGATAGGATACAAGAATTTAATTTAGTTTCCAACTAGTCTTAGGCTCTTGCTATAGCCTCCCTGAGAGCCTTCCAAGTTCAAGGTGCACCCCAGTACTGAGAATGATAGGGAGCTGGTTATTTACAGCCACACCAGTGATGTTTCCTTCTCCTCTGGACCTGTAATGCCTATTTTCCAGAGATCCCGAATGATTTATTTGGGAGCATGGTCTCCTAGCTTTCCACTATTCTACAAAACATAATGGGGAGCCAGATACTTACAGTTTGCTCCAGGGACTGGAGTGAGAAATTACTTTTTATATTCATTTAATATCATATCACTTTTAATTCATGCCAGGTTCAGTTAACCATGCAAATAAAGATGTTTATTCACAACATCTGAAACAGATAACAAGGTTATAAATGCATAAATGGAGAAAAAAAAATCAAAGAAAAAAATACTCATCTTAAGTTAAATAATAGAAGTTTTGGGTTCTTCCTGTCAGGACACCTAGCAGATTTTCCTAATTATCTGTCTTCCTAAATAACTATGTTCTTTCAGATATTTACACCTCAGACTGCAACCTTTATGGAAAATCTGTATCTCTAGACTGTCACCTCACCAGTGCTGCTACATCCACCACAAGCTGGCAGTCTGGAGCCTTCTCTTGGAATTGCAGTTACTCTTTCTTTTGCCTGTCACCAGATCACCATCTCTTTGTTTTATTCATCACATTACTTGGTTGTTTGTGAGAAAACTTTCTGGATCCAGCTTTGCTCAGATTTTTAAGACCTAGTTTCTTGAGTTTCCGGTGTATTTTTGTAAAACAACAAGAACAGAGAAATTCCAGCTATTTCACTCAATCTGTGATATACACTTGCAGACTATATACAGAATCACTCATTGGTTCTCAAGCCACCTAAGAGACACCTTAAAGAAATAATTAACTTTCATTAATCTCAACTTCCCTAACCTTTAAGGAAATTTTCAGAATAGGATGTACGAAAAAATGAAGAGGTCAGAGAGGCAATTACAGAAAGAGCAACATGTAGTGCTGAAGTGCAAAATTAATTTCCAGTCTTTTTTAATTAACTGGAAAATTTTCAACTACAAATTGTGAAACTCTCCAAAATCACAGCTGCTGAAAAAAGGCAGTTAAGAAAGCCACATTCTCTAATGTTTCCATATTGTGGTAACCATAACTATGTCATTCCAACTGTTGCAATTTTATAGTTCTCTAAAAGATGCTTTATGAGATGACATTTCAATACTAATAACAATAACAGTTGTTGTTATCATCACCACCGTAATTTCCTGGTGATAGACTTCTTAACTAAGCTCTCACACCTCTATTACTGTGTCTAGTTGGCAGATCTAGCCAAGATCAAACTTCATTTTTAAGCAGCTCTATTCATATAATTGCACTTTGCAACAGTGGAAAGAGGAACTCCAAGTAACTTCACCTCAAATCACTTTGACTTCAGTTGATTGGCCTCAATCCCCTACAGTAACTGATATATATATACACTATATATATAATACTGTCTGTATATACATATATACACACACTGATACAGTTGAAGTCTATCAATAAAAAGAAACTGTAAATTAAAAAGTAATACCGAACAAAGGACTGCGGGCACACAGTGTAGCAACTATTTTGTTGGCACTTTGAGTAGTGTATGAATAAAAAAACCTAACATGAGCTTTCCAAAAGAAGTATTAACCATAACAGATCATTTACTGTATGTTGACTGGCAGAATCCATTTAGAAAATCACACCAGTACTTAAGTACAAATACACAACTATTATGGAAGAATGCTGAAGAGCTCCACTATTTCAAATCAAAAAGCTATCAAATGACTTCTTCATATACTGCCATATAGCCAACCAAAACATTCTTTACTAAATCTGTTCAAATTACAAAGAAAAAAAATTAACTGAAGAAAATAACTCAGATCAAAAAACAAGGACTTGCTTAAGCAGTCTCTCTAAACACTCTTAATCTAAAATTTAACGTTGTTTCAAAACCTGTACTGTTTACAGTTCTCTTAATGTTTTTCTCCTGTTTTCACTCTCAAAGGTAAGCAGCATGTTATGACTAGCAACACTCAAGGTGAAATCTCTGACTGCCACTGGGAATTTGACAACAAATGTCACAATCACACCAGATCATATCTCACTCAGCTCTCCTCAGAAATTATATACATCAAAAGGACCCAACAAACCACCCTTCCTCACCCTCAGCCCGCCATGAAAAGAATGGATCACTCGGCCCATTGATAACCTTAACTAATGTTTCTCAATCGGAGAAGACAATCACCAACCTACAGCCGAACACCGGAACTAGAGGAGCTTTATCCAGAACAAGACCTTAAGCGTATAGCTGGCCACTGTTTCCCTGAACCAGCGCAGTGCATTTCCTTCAGCCCTGAACATCCTTCCCCTGGGTTGGCTGCTCAGGTGAGACTCAAACGCCACGCCAAGGGCTCCTCCCAAGGCAGACTGAGTATGTTAAAACAGCGCCCAGAACCAAACCCGCTGTGCGTTAGACCACGAATATACATCAAGGTGGGTTTCTTTAACAGGGGATACGAACAGTGGAGGTTAAATTCCTGACAAGGCGAGGGCTGAGCTCGGAACAGCGTGTCCGTGCCCCCTCCAGCGGAGCGATGCCCAGGAAGGCCTCTGCGCGGCCGGCCCCTGAGGAATGCGAGGCGCCCGCCCGCGGCCTCCCGGGGAAGGCGCAGCCGGCCAGGCCCCGGCGGTCCCTCTAGGCCTGAAGCACCGCAGGAACCGCCCCGACCCCGGCCCCGGCCCTCTCAGAGCCACCGCAGCCACCGCCCTCAGCCGCCCAGGAACGAAGCAGGGTGCAGTGACCAGCGGCCGCGCCCTTGCGGAGGAGGCCGGTGCCAGGCCCCTGCCCGCCTGGGGCACCGCCCAGACGCGGATGCAAAGGGACCCCACGGCCCGCGAGCACCGGCGCCCGGAGCGGCCATTTTGCGGCTCGGCGCGCTGACATGTCGCGCGCCGTGCGTGGCACCGCCCCGCGCGCCTGCGCCCCGCGCCCC
>VZRQ01000839.1:522784-564372 GCA_013397975.1 Machaerirhynchus nigripectus
TGGCGTCCTGGGCCCGGCGGCGCCCTGTCCCTCCCGGGAGCGCCCGCGGGACAGCGCCGCTAGGCCGGGGAGGGGGCGTGTGGCGGCGGGGCAGCGCAGGAAGCCGGGAACCAGGCCCGCGGTGCCGGCTCTATTGTCTGCGGGGCCCCGCGGGCAGCCCGGACGGCCCAGTGAACGGAGGTCGCCGGTGCTTAGGGGTTCGGTGCTGTCCCGGGCCGCCCAGCGGGCCCCACTCCCCCCCGCCCGGGGAGGGGTGTCCGCCGCGCCTCGAGCCCCCCGGGTATTGTGCGCGGCGCGGGCCGGGCCGGGCCGAGCCGACGGAACCCGCCGGGGCTGAGCGCCCGCGCCCACCTGGCGGGGCCGCAGGAGCCGGGCCCGTGGAGGGAGCGGTGACCATGTGGCCGCTGCCATCCCGACCCAAGATGGCCCAGGCAGCCCTGGGGCGGAGAGCCCGCCGCCCCCCTCAGGGTGCGGACCGGGGACCGCCTCGGGTACAGGCTCCCGAGTCGGGCGCCGGGACCGGAAAGCCCGGGAAATCCTAAAAAGCGTTTCCCCCCGAGAAACAGGACACGAGGTGGGCAGGCGCCCGCCAGCGGCTTTGGCCACGGCGTAAGCACCGCGTCTATGCTTGTTTGCGGTGAAGTTTCAGCCATCCCTGCTGGGCAGAGTCGCTCAAGAATGGTGTCTCGGAAAAGTGCAGTATTTAGCTTTCATGTAGTGCTGCTATCGTTTTCTACTTGGGGCGTGGTAATTTTGCTTAAAAATGTCTTCTGTAGCTTCTAGGTCTACACTGAGACAGCTGCTGATGTTAGAGTGGTTGTGTTAGAACGTTTACTGGATTTCTCAGTGTCCAATACACTTGAAGTTGTCTGCTACATATACAGCTTGCTAAAAGTGTAAGAACATTTATTATTGTGCTGAAAGGTTAAAGCCTCTTTTGCATTAATGGTGATTTTATTTATAATTGCTAAGTTTAGTAGGGTTGGGCTTTGCAGTGTAGAGACCTTTCTCCTTAGTGCTTATGTGTTAGAAGCAGTCCTGTCTTGTTTCTGGGGGGTTCCTTTGAGAAATTCCAATAATTTAGCACGAGCTGTCATGCTACACCTATAATACTAACCAGAGAAAGCTTTTCAAGCCCCCATAACATGAATGTACTTTCCAGACTTTTCCTTATGTGTTGTTGACTTTATGGCCCACTATATATGTGTATCTGTTTTGCTTTTCAAGAGCATGAATGCAGCACTTTTCTTCTAAAGGTTATCGTCAGTAATGCAGTGTTTCACTCCAAGAGCAGATGAGCACCCTTTGGGAGGACATTCGTGGAGTATGTACTGGGGGGTGTGAAGTCTGAAAGACTTTATCAGCTATCCTCAAGATACTATGCTGCTACTAGGACACCTGTGTTTCTGCAAATACTGGGCAGGGGCATTCTAGTTATTATTCCCTATGGAGACTGGTTTTGCAGAGGAAAGAATTCTGTTAAAAACAAACAACATAAATTCTTTTGTGGACTTTTAGAAACTTGAGTGCTGCCCACTAGATATAAGACCAACAGGCAAGATGCTGACAGTTTTTGTACAGCTGGATGTGTGTCTGCTTTGGTGCTTGATGTTGCTAGTACCTTGCAGCTGTAACAGATGTTGAAAAATTTATTCCATAGGAGTTCTCCAGAGCGGTCAAATGCAAGAATTGATTGAGAATAAGTAAAATGAAATACCTAAACGAAGCATCTCAGAGAAAAGTTTTCTAAACGTTCCTACTGTTGCATAACAATAACTCTTTTACTTCTGGTGGTGTAACACCCCCCATCCTTGTGACTGCTCTGCCTTCTTGGAAGCTTCTGGTAAGCCTTGACCAAACCAGCTGAGTGGTGAAGCGTCCCTTGACTGTACCACTTGTGCCGTGAGGCAGTCCCTGATCGTACCAGGAGCTCTGGCATGGTAAAGGTGGGAAACAAAGGATAAGCAATTACCTCTTGTAGCCTTTGTAAACCATTTACCTGGATGTAGCCCGAGTGGAACAGTACCATTGTTACTGCACTTTGGGGAAAAATGCTTAGTAGTTACTGACTGGCTTTACGGTCAGGAAGGAAGATTACTGATGATCAAAACCAATCATCTTCTGACCCTATCAACAGCAGTCCTAAGTGAGGCTTTGAGCCTCAAGACTTTGAGCTTGCCTGGAGTGCAGCAGCCTGTGCCAGCGCCTCCCAGAGCTCGCAAACCCTTGAGTTTGTGGTACTCAAGGACTGTCAGCCCCTCACCCTCCATCTCTATGTTCCTCAAGGTGCAACCATTGCCTATGGGGAAATGCAAAGGGATTTGACATATTTTAGTGAATTCGAGAGGAATCTTTCATAGGTACCTTAAATAGGTGTACTCATCATTTTGCCTGTGTATATGTGAATTGATTATGGTACAAATGTTACTATTTTGAATCTATAGTTAAGTCATTGTTATAGTTGTTGTGAAAACTATCAGATCACTTTGTAAATGTTAAAGTACTCAAGTGTTAAGTGCTGCTAAACCCTTCTACACCCTTATTTTCCACCCATATTCTTTGCATTCTTACTGCTTTTGCGTTCAGTTTTTGTGTAAATCATTCCAAACTGCTTCTTATTTGATCTTCCTTTTTTATGCTTTAGTATGTGTAATAAATAGTAGAGTAAACCTTGCCATTGAACTCTGTAAAGTTGTTTTTTCACATATCCGTATTAAACCCTGCTTTTGCCAGTACTTTTGACAGTTTCTTTAAGCGGCCAAACCACTCATTCATGACATCTGTATAAGGCAAAACTGTGTCAGGTACAGCATCCTCATTGATAATGTGAGAAGCAAAGTGTAGAAGAGCAGAAGGCTAGACAGGTGATGAGCTTAGAGTAATGTTTGCTATCTTTCTGTTACCTTGTGTCCTACAGCCTCTCTCTCTGGTGTTTCCACCTACTGTGGCTTGTTTTAAACCAAGACGCTAAATGTCCAGAGCAAGAATTGTGTTTGCAGAACAGCCAGTGTCAGGTGCTTAGTGCAGAGGGGGTCTTCTTCAATAAACATAACACATCACTGAAACTTAGAACAGGGCCTTGGAATGTACAGGAGGTCAACAGAATTTCACACGTGTATTTAAAATTGTCCATCCGCCAAAGTAGAATATCCTATCAAATACTTTTAAAAACTAGGTATTACAGAAGGATGTGGCCTTTGAGCCTGCTGGGTCTTTCTGTTTTCTTCTCCTTTTTTTCTTGGAATTTGTTCTCTTTGAGTTTTTAGAATCCTAAATACATTAACTTCTGAGAGATTTTTTTTTTCCTCTGCAAAAGTTTGAGTTAAAGAATGTACATGTATTTTCCAACAGCTTGTGGCAGTTTACTGCCATTCACAGTGAATAATATATACAGGGGGTTTTGTTAATCCTGTTTCTTGCAGCTCGCTTTTAATTTTTAGGAGTTTCATCTTCAAAGTGAGCAGGTTTTGCTATGGGGCTGCCACTGTAATGAACAGTTAAAATAACCAGCCATATGCAAATAGCATGATGATACATGTATGTTGGCTTAGTGGTACATAGAAAAGAATATTATAGATAGTTTAGTGGGGAATTTTGCACCATATAGAGCAGAGTGTTTAATTCATTCTGACTGACATTTTTTCCTGAAGTAGGGATGATCTATGTATTTTAGTAGTATCAACATAAATTAATGTAATTTACATAATGTTACCTGTTGTAGTGTATAATTTCAAAGCAGAAAGAAAGTGTTCTTATATGACAGATGTGCCTTCTTTTCTGCACATCTTTGGCTATTTATTTTGTATTTGTTACTGGCATCCTCAGTGTTGTTGAATTTACAACCATGGAATTGTTTGATTTCAGCCAATTAGTGAAAAAATTTAATAGTTTCTGTAGCCTAATGGTAGCTTTCAAGTCAAATCTAGAGTTTAAAGCTCTCAGGTCAAGAAGTAAGAAAAACTAAAGCTTTTATTGTAATTTTTTGGTGCTTTTTTTTTTTTCCTGAAGTAGAGAAACTTCTGTCCTAAATTAGTGTGATACATAGTTTAACCATGGTAGTATTGGTTTAGGTTTGGGGTTGTGGTTTGGTTTGGAGTTTTTTTGTGATGAGATAGACTCAATATGATGGGCTGTTAAAGCAACAACAGGGAAATAGCTTGATTTTTAAGGCCCTTATTTTCATTCAAGTGTGGTGATTCAAAATAAATAGTGATTTTTTTTTTCTATTGGACAACATATTGGAAATTGAGGTATGAGTCTTTTCTATAGTCTGACTGGTTTTCAGTGGATGTTGACATAATAAATATTATTATATTACTATAATCTGTATGTAAACTCGCAACCTGAGTGCTCTCTTTAGCAATTACTGTGCAGTTGTGTCCTTTCCATTGCTCACATCTTTCCCTTCCTCCTTTGGGTTGGACGATCTGTCTCTGAAGGTTTAGAAGGTTACTACTTCGTTGTTACAGCTGTGTGAAAGGTTGTTGGATTTTTTATTTTTATGTCATGTCTTCTAGTTTGCATTCACTAGTGTCATACAGATATGTTTTTCCTGTGATCTGTTAGAGTAATTTTTGCAGTGACTGCTGCAATCTTCTGTATATTTAATATAAAAGCCGGTTCTGGGTTTCAGTACTCATTAGCTTGAAAATCATGGCTGAAAATAGGCTTTTTTTAACAGCTGAACATTTTAGCAATACTTTTTTGCAATTATTTGCAAAATATATGGGAAAAGATATTTAATAATATATTTCTCTGGTGTGACAATGATCAAAGAATTTGTGCCTATTTTACCCCAAGTAAGTTAAGTGGCTTTTCAATAATTATGCTACTTACCTGTCTCTGTAATTCTGTATGCTATTTTCTGAATCAGTGTTTACCTCTAAAGAAAATAATCTGCCATCCATCTAAAATGACTTTTTCTTTGTTATTCTTCTCACAAAAATAAACAATCAAGAAAATCCAAACATTAATTTGAATTGAACAAAATGTTTTACCTGGCTTGAAACTATAGTCATCTTTAACAAATCAGAGAGGGGGAAAATGGAAATGGAAGGGTTGAGGGGTTCTGGTGTTGTTTTTTAAAGAAATCAGGGAGCATAAATATGCATATTTGTACTTTATCTTACCTGTAGTCTGATGGCTCTGGCACTTGCAAGGAATGTGGGAGAGCCAGGTTCACTTCCCTGCTTTGCCTGAGGAGCTTAATCCACATCTGAGGAGAGTTCCCTAACTGCTCCACTGAGCACCCTGTGTCGGGTGGGTCTGTGTCTCCTTGGCTGACACCTTCCTCTCTGCATACATTATTTAAATGTTGCTGTAATAGGAATAGCTAAAGTATCTCAACAGTCAGATTACCTGGGAGCACAGCTCTGAAGGTGTTTCAATTGCTTAAGAGGCACTATAGGAATGTTTTTAAGTAAAAAATGTTAGTAAGAGTAGTGATATGTAGTTCATTTCATAATGCACGCTAAGCCAGTCATCAGAACTGTCTGCCGTGTAAGAGTTGATCTCCTTCCTAAGGAAAAAAACCCTAGGTGTGGGTATATATATGCATGTGAGTGTGTATACAAATATAGTTAAACATCTCAGTCTGATTAAGAAGAGTAATCACTGCAGTATAAGAGAGAATGCTTTGCAGATTATGGAATTTCTAAGGTGGCAAAATGTTTCCTTGGTTTGTTGGGTTTTTTTCAGTGTGCTGGGACATTGTAGCAGCTAGGGCCTCTGCACAATGGCACTCATGTCTGTATAATGGTCAGTGGGACTGAAGTTACAAAACTCAAAAAATGTGTCCTGCAATAGACTGGCTAGGTCTAAATATGTGATCTAATATGCTCCACTTGCAATCACTCCTTTCTCATACATGGGGAATGATAATCTTGTGTTGATCCTATGCTATTGCATGTTGATTAATACATGTGGTTGGTGCAGTGTGTAAGCAATATGTTTAGCTTATGAAGAGAAGGTGTAACAAGGTGAATCCTGTAGTGCATGTAAAGGTGTCAGCAACCTCCTTTCAAATCTTGCATGTAATGTAGACTCTGTTTCATTCAGCATAAGCATAAAAAAATGGAGCAGTGCTAAAATAAGTCCAAAAATCTGAATTTTAAATTTTTTTTAGCAATCATCTGAGGGGCATATACTGGTTCTTAATTTTTATTTTTATTTGGAGCTCTAGAAGTGAAAATGTCTTAATTTTTATTGATAATTGTGAGGGCTGGAGATTTGGAAAAAAGTGAGAGTTACTCATGTAAGTGCAACTCCTAGACCTGCCACCTAAAGAGAAATTTGAAACATCCCGTGAGTTGGCACTGTGACAGTTAATGTGTTTGAAAAAATAGTAAAAGTAATTACTTTCTTCTTTTCCTTAGATACAATCATCTCATTAAATTTGAGTAGCAAGTATTTAACCTCAAATGAAGCCGCCTGCCTGCAGTCAAACAGATGCGTAAGTTTGTTTGGTTTTTTTCAGTAAACTAGTGGGCAGCTTGTTTGTTTTGGGTCTTGTATCATTATTTTTATTAATTTAAAGGAAGACAATGGATAAAGGTAATGAATAATTGTATGCCTGTGCATTGACTTGTATGGAGCTTAATAATTTAGCAGGAGATTTGTATAAGTGCCTGAGCCTTAAAAATCAAGTTTGAAATCCTGGATATCTTTAGAGTGGTACAGAAATAGTAACTATTTTATGATTTATGGGGCACCTCTTACTCTGTGGTATCAGCTGGCATATATACATCCTTATCCTGAATTATACTGCTTAAGAAGGGGAGGTAACTTAGATGCTGCATTCATCCTGTACTCAAATGACAGGCATCTTAATCAGATTTCATGTCTTCACTGAGAGAGTTAGTTTTAATATTTTCTTTTAGGGTTTTTGTCTGAAAATACTAAAACTTTATATATTCCGTTTGAGCTTTTGATTACAGTTTTTTTGGAAGCCTGAGATTCCTGAATAAGATGCACTAGAAAAAAAATTGTTCATATGAAGATCAGCATTTATATGTGGAGTAACAATAAGTGTTGTTCTTGTACAGTATTTCAGAGCTTTGTGTTTATTTCGTATTCTATCCCCTCTGTGCCCTGAATAAAATAGTTCCATTTTTAAGCTGTCTGTATTATTGGTTAACATGCATGTTAGCAACAGATGGACAGAATGTTTAAGACAGAGAAAATGTTGAGCTAGGAAGTCTTGGTGGGGTCATAGAATCAGAAGAAGGGACCTCTAAAGGCTACCTAGTCAAACCCCTTGCCATGAGGAGGGACATGTTCAACTAGATCACATCTCTCAGAGCCCCATCTAACCTGGCCTTGAATGTTTCCAGAGATGGGGCATCTACTGCATCTCTGGAAAACCTGTTTCAGCATTTCACCATCCTCATTGTAAAAAATCTATTCTGTATATCTAGTTTGGCTCTACCCTCTTTTTGGTCAAAATATTACCCCTTTTCCTATCATTACAGGCCCTACTAAAAAAGTTTGTCCCCATCCTTCTTACAAACTCCTATTCCTGAAAGGCTAGTCTAAAGTCTTCTTGGGGCCTTCTCTTCTGAACAACCCCAACTTTCACAGCCTTTACCTGTAAGACTGTGGTCTCTGTAGGAAGACAAAATTAAAAACATGATTCAGATTCATTCCTTGAAGGAAAGTTTTCCTAGGTGACACACAGAGAAGATATGGAAGATTTTATTACATACTAAATCTGTGTATCATTCTTCATCAGAGTCTAAGCAAAAACAAACTGCCAGTGCTTTCCAAACCCAGAGCAGAGCTGAAGAGCAGGAGAGAGTAGTTGTCATTTGCACCAGCCTCTCAAGTCAGTTTTAGACTACTATAAAGAAATCTGATAAAAGGGACTAAAATGTTGTTTTTCCAGAATATCCAAAAGTTCACTCTCCATGTAGTTAATACTGTATTTTAACATACTCATTTCAAGGTCACTGAATGCTTTGTACAGTTTCATTACATGATGTCAAGCACTGTGGTATAGTATACTTGAAGTGCCTTTCTATTGTGACTCTCAAGGTTAAAAGCCTTCAGTGAAAATAATCCACTTTAGTACGGCCTGTCTAATGAAAGTGAGTATCTGGTCTTGGTACCGTCAAGAACTATTTATTGATTTATAATCCCATATGCAATAATTGTTGACTGCAAGCTCATTGTTCTGCTAGATGCTTTCTTCATTTGTGATTAAGGCAGCTCTCTTGACAGTGGGTACCCTAAAAACAGATACTTATATAGAGCTGCAATCTCCTGAGAGCAAAGGTTCTGCTGTCTAGATGTTACCTTCTCTGTTAAAATTTTAAATTTTGGTATGACTCAGTTTACATTCTGTGAGGTTTTTTTCCCACTTTCTACTTACATGGATGTTTTCAGTAAGAGTTCCAAGAAGACTGACTACCCAAAACATGGTGTGTCTCTCCTAACTGTTTTTTTGTTCTTCATCATCCAGCCTATTTTATGCGCAGAGACTCCACAACTAAATAAAGTTCTAAAGTAGGTGTGCTTTTAATGGATCGATTACGACGCCGGATGCACGGGAGGTCGTCCTCCAAAGACGTGCGTACCCCGGCAATGCTCAGCTTGGTATTTATCGAGTTACGAGCTACATATGCATTGAATTACACAATATGCCTGTACATATTCATTGTCTGTTCCTGCTTCATATTATAATTAGCTCAAAAGTTATTAGCATTTTAATGTGCCTGCGCACTGCCGCCTGGTGGTCGTGGGCGGGGTCTCTGGGATGAAGTAAAGGTCTTCCTCGGGCTTGAGCTTTCTACCCCGCTTCCTTGCGCGTGCTCTTTAGGTTCTTGGTCCAGGTCCTGGTTCTCCAGGGCTGGTTCTAGCTGGTTCCAGGATCCGAAACCAGGACCTGTGGTCACGGTCTCTACCCCTTATCAATGGCCTTACATCCTCCCCCTTCTGCTTGGCAAGCATAATAAGTATCGAGCAAGCAACATACATTGTCTAACAAGCAGCTGCAAAATTTAGTAATTCCAGTAATGCCCACAATAAGCAATTAACCCTTAATTCTTAAACCCCTCTGTATCATATTCAGCTTTGTAAGCCTCAACTTTCTTCTTTACAGGTGTCTCATTTTTTACTATTTGAAATCATCCTTAAAGTGCTTGAACTTTGATTCTTACTGGATTTAAAGATAGACATTTAACAAAAACCCCACAAAAGTGGGTTTTTATTATGTTGCAAGCTGGGAAGGTAGAGTAGTCAGTAGAAAAATCACCTGTCTTAATCCTGTCCAATTTATTTTGTCAGCTGTGGGCTGCATTGGAGGAGAAAGAGAAGAGTCTAGTGGGCTATTCAGAGACTTGATCACTTGGAGAGAAGACCTGTTAGAGGAGCTTTGCTTTGGATTTTCTGATGCTTTTATGAAAGCAGGCTGCTGTTCTCTAGCAATATGGACTAAATCTTTAGTTTTCTGCCTCTCATTCTTTTCTAACTTACCTGTTGTTTCTGTGGTTTTGGTTGTGTGCTTTTCCTATTCTGTGATAATACTGATGCATCTTTCCTGCTCTGTTCTTATTTTTATCTTCTCCATTTTGCTGATGTGTTGTGTTACTGCAACCTTCATTCATCTCCTGTCAGCCCCAAATTGTACAGCATGTGAAACTAAAAGTAGCTTTGATGTCCTGCTCTAAAAGTGCTCAAAGCTAAACAATACATGCTTCAGCTGTGTTAAAAAAAAATCTAAATTTTTTTAAGAAAACCATCTTATTTCTTGTAACAGTAAGAATTTCCCCATTATCATATGATATTTGTCAAAAATTATAAAAGATAAAAATATCAAAATAAATGTATAATTTGCTGAAGCAACACTGAACTGATGTGTAAGACTTGGGAAAATCCTACTTAAAGTTTTAATGAAACTATTGCTTAAAACATTGGCATTTTAACAAATGAAAGATCTGATATTTGTTAGGTGTGAACAATAGCTCAGAAACATATCCTGCAAGTATTGCATGCCTGATAATGAGAAGTAACACTTCAACACTTGAGACAGTTTGGACCCTAGACAAATGTTGACATTATTTACTTAGTGTGATAGATCTGTTTTTTACGAGTAATTTCTTAGTAGAAGCTGGGACAGAAGTTACTAGCATGTGTAGTACCTGCTTTTTTTGTCCTTCATTACAGTGTGCTGCAATGGGAAGTTAGCAAAGGACATGTGAAGGGATATAGCCCCTTGAGATCTGATGGTATTTTTAGTGCACTAAGGAAAAAAAATAGCAACAATTAAAGGCTTATCAGGTGGTTGTAGGTGTGAATAGTGCTACTAATTCTGGTGATACATAATGTTATGTATGGTGGTAATGCAACATACTTCATTGATTTTTTTTACTAAAAGTTGGGAGTGACATTGTTTTGACCAGGGTGATTGTTTTGTTGTTGTAGCTTTACATGTTTATTTTACTTTTGAGATAAATGCTGTTCAAAACCGTGTGGAATGGGGATTTCTGTGCTATGGGCTTAGCATATTATAGGGTGTTACTTAAGTCTAGGTGGTGGAGGATGATGCTTCAAATAGATATATGGTTAATAAATTGCCAGATAAATTATGAAGATTGGTTGATACCCTGTATCCAACACCTTTATTGTTACACATGCTGAGCAGTCAGCCTGCATCATTGAGTGTGATGAAACATTTGGGTACTGAGCTTGTTTACCAAAGCAGGTGGGCAGAGTGGGAGCTTTGGATGAAGTTTGTTACAGAAGCCCTCCTGCTGAGTCACAGGGTGCAGAAAGAACCTCCATGCTTTCTAAACTCCTTCTCAGAGGGGATCCAGTCTTAGCCCACACTTTGTCAATGGTTTTTGTTTAAAGGATTATACAGATGTAATTGAACCTCTATACAACTTTGTCCTGCAGGATTAAGGATGGCAAACCATATATATTTATATAAATATATATGTGATGTATTATGATAATGATTAGATACAAATGATTTACAGAATTATTTACTACACAGTGTAGCAACTGTGACAAGTATAGTATAGTGCACTATGAAGCAGTATTGAAGCAATTGTATTAAAGCTGGCAAAACAATTAAATAGATTGATGTTACTCACCCATAACAATGACCTTGGGCAAATACCTTTAGCTCAGCCTCAAAGAGTAAGAGGAGTAACCTTGAGGGATGTTCCCTACTCAGGGGAGGAATCTCCATACATACACTCCAAGAAGGCTTATGTCAGAAGACCCTGCATTAAAATTTGGCACTGGGGTTTTATAGTGTAAAGTGACTGATGATGACCAGATGTCAGGTCAGATGTCTCCAGCTGTGTCAGCTCAGCAGCTTTGGATAAGTTATCAGTAGTATCACTTGTTTGTTCATTTATCCAGGAACAGATCTACCACACCTTCATCTCACTATCAGGATGTTTAGCTTTGGGACTGATGAGTCAGACTGGTTTCAGCATTATTCATCACCAAAAGCATTGTGATGCTCCCTTCTTCATTTACCACTTGTAGGTTTGCAAATAGGCCATTGTTCAAGTTGGTTTTCTCCCATTCCAGGCAGAGCATCCTGCTACACCACTTAACAGGGATACCAGAACTCAACATTAGCCTGATGTAAATAATATACGTGCTAACATGAACATACTTACTTATATCACACTTTAATATGAAATGTAGAATATTGTATAATAGTAATATATCATATTTGAAAAGCATTATCTCAATTCTTTTAAGAAGTTTTACGGGTGAGGATATACAAGTGTAAGAACTGAATTAAGAACTGGATCCTCTTTTTTTTTTTTTTTAATAAACATTAAAAATTACATCTTCATTTCCACTTTGTTGCTGTTCCAAAGCATTTTTTTTAAAGCTGCTAATTTGGAAATCATATTGTTTCTCTTCAGTTTTACCACTGTCATGAATTATTTTCAACCTTTTACACAATGGGGTAAGAGCCAGTGTAGTTTTGTGCACGGGGAGCTGGCGTGCACACTGTGTTGCAGATGATTTAGGGTTTGAAATGCAGATAATGGTACAAAGCTGGAGCTTTTAGTTTTGAATCTTTTCTGAGGTTTCAGGGATTATCTGAAAATTATTAGTAAACAGCATTCCATTGACTTTTCATGTTTACAGCAGCAAGAGAAGAAAACAGCTGTACAAATAAAAACATCTTTCAAGAATAAGAGGCTAAATTTGAGGAGTTTGAGTTTGTACAGTGTTAGGTGTTTTCTGTGTGCTGGTTAGATTTTAACTCAACACTGTCCATTTAACAATAGTCTATGACTAACATTTTCACTTCTGAGCTGTTACCTTCTTGAATTATTACTAATTTAGAGGTGGTTGGGAAAATAAAAAATATAGAGAAGAGTCCACTAAACCAGAAAAGTGTAACTAGGCCCTGGCAGATCTATTTTACTGCTTAAAATCATCTGTGTTCACAGATGATAATTTGATGTTTTGTGGGGAAAGAAGCAAGAAAGAGGGGAATGTTTGCATTTAGTGGCCATTTTTATCTTTTTAGTCTCTGATTCAGGTAAATTCCTGGATTTGTAATTAGAGTTGAATATTCAGAGTGTAGCAGTGATTGTAATACTCAGCTCTCTACACCTTGTTTTTTTTCTTTGCTTGCAATGGCTGGTTTAGGCCCCAGCTTATACCAAGCCCTGAGTTTTCCAGCAACATGAAGGGGCATGAGCATCTTCATACTTCAGCAAATTGGAGATCTCTGTGTTGTGTCCTGACAAGTAGCACGAGTGCACGAGGGAGCTCACAGAAGACTATTCATGTCAACAAGGAGCGGTGTTCAATATTGGTGGTGCTGTTTCCACTCTTCATTCCTTTGTGTCCAGATGGAGCATTTGGGGTTGTGGATGTGAGAAGGTGTTTTACGAGTTGAAAAGAAAATCTTTGTAAAACCACAACAGTTACTGGTTTTCATAAGATCTGCCTTTCAGGTGACTAAAAAGTAATGGAAGAGTAAAGGTGTCACCTCTTTTCTCTTCCAGCAGTTCTCTGCAAATCATACCTCCCGTGTAGTCCAGAACAACTTGTTTATTCTATTAAGCGTGATTTTCTGTACTTTATTCAAGATTAAACTATTGCACACCCCTAGTTCATGCTTGTTTGTACATCTGTGCCAATTCATCTGAGCTTCTGTGAGACTTGACAGTAGGACCCACCTTGTTTCAGTTTGACTAACATGCTAGTTTTGCAGTTCTAATTCTGCATTTTGATTGATCAGTAGCTTTCAAACCTCTGTAGTTCCATATGAGTGAGCTAGTATTTAGTCATAGGAAATTTCTATAGAAAAAATGCACTGTTCTTAATTTTCCTTCTTCAAGGGATTTATAACTTTGAAAAGCATTAAGGTTCATCTGGACTTTAAATTTATATGAATATGTTCTGCTTATTTATTTAGGATTTTGGATGTGTGTTCTTGGATATTTGGAGGGGGTTTTTGTGTGTGTGTTTCTGTTTTGATTTGCTTTAGCGAATGTGTCTTAATTAGCATAGTACCTGCCATTGCATTTGAAGCAAATAATAATTTCCTAAAGTATGTGTTTCTTACTCCTCATATTGTTTGCTCTTAGGGTTTTCCTTTTTATTTGGTCTGTACAAAAGTAAACAAGATTAACACTATTATAAAACTGACATCAGTTTGAGCAAATTACTTTTAATGTGCTTTTATGTACATCTTATGCTCAAAATCTGTCACTACTTTTGATTTTTTTTTAAACTAGTAAATGCTTTTACTTTCACTGTCTCCACAATTTGCATCTTTCTTGAAAAAACTGCTCTTGCATTTTGCAGGTGTATGTCTCTGTATTTACACTATGTGCTCTTCAATAATAATGTAAAGTTTTTTGTTTGAAGCTACTTTTTCTAGACCCTTATTTGCACCAAGCTTCTGTGATATAATCAAGTTCATGATTATCACCTGACTATTCAGTCTAAAATCTAAAATTATTTAAGGCTTACAGGCTACTCTCTGCTTTACAAAAAATAATCAGCTTATGGTTCAGTTTTCTTGCATACTTTTCATACTTCTCTGTGTGTTAATGTATGTCTCTGCAATTCTGAGACATCAGTGTTTCACTTTGTACCTCCTTCCTTCAGCAGTGATTTCTTCTGGTCATGGCAGTTTGCTGTGGCACTCAGGATCAGTGAAATTCTCCAGACATCTCTTGTCAACCACTGTACTCTTTAAGTATTTCCATCTTGAATGGAAAATCCTATAAAATGTTTTTGCAGGCTTCTTACCACAGTGAACCACTGGCTGCAGCTGCTCAGGAGCTAATAGTCTAGAGTAGCGCATTTGAGTAGATAGTTATTCTTTAGTTCCATTTATTTTCTTTAAAGATTTTTTTGTTGCAAGATGACTCTGTATCTCATTGTGGAGATTTCAAAAGCATAAATCACTTTGAGCTGACTGCCTATAGCATTTTGTACCTTTGAAAATATTTTTCTTCTTGAATATCCTGTTCTTTTAGCAGTAGCCCTTAATTTTGAGTTGCTTGGGTCCAAGAGTAAATAAGCTATATAAATGTGGTCATAACCAAATTCATACTTTGTTCTAGGTGACTTTAAAATTTTAAAACACTCCATCCTTTTCTGTTTCTTATTAAAAGAGATTGACTTTTGCATAAAGTTGGCATGGGAGGAGGAGATGAAAAACATATCTATGTTTCTAACCCTGAGTATTCTGGGGACTGTATTCTAAAGAAAATTTCATTTGAACATGCAAGGGTGTTTGAAGGGAAGGAGCTTGACTTAATTTTACAGTGTGATGTAACATCATAACACAGAATCAGAGGATGATGGCATTTGGAAGGGACCTCTGGAGATCATCTAGTCCAACTCCCCTGCTAAAGCATGTTCAGCTGGAGCAGGTTGGAAAAGATCTTTGTACAGTCGGGTTTTGAATATCTCCAAAGGAGACTCCACAACCTCTCTGGGCAGCCATTTCCAGTGCTCTGTCACTGTCAAAAGAAAAGCTTTTCCTTGTATTCAAATGGACCCTCCTGTGTTTCAGGTTTGTTCTAGCTAGGTTTCCTCTAACTAGACTGCCCTGCTGGTTGCAACCCTCTGAGCTCTGCCATTCGGCCAGTTCTCAAAGCAACAAAAATGCTTAGATGTTTGAAAGGAAATGGAAAAAAATACATTCAAAATCTTCTAAGGGGCATCCAACTTTGGGGATTTCCCTGGAAGTGGTTGTCTCTTCTAATCTCAGCTATTGCTGCTGATTTCTAGAAGGCAGCAACAAGGCTGAGAAGAATATGTACTATGTAGCCAGAGACTTATAGCAGCCATAAAATGGGCAAGATATAAATATTTTTTTTCTTGTGTTACACTCAGTCATAAGTACACTAAAACAGTGTAACTGACCACAGTTTGTAAGCGCTTTCTAACACTGCTAATAGCCTAATAGCCCTGTTAACAGCATGGAGGCATTTTCACAGCTAAGCATAAATATATAAATAACACATAGCTGCAAAGGGAGACCAAGGTTTAATTGCACAAAAGGGGGACAAAGACCATGTGAATCAACAATTCAAGGAGTAAAAACTGCAATCAAAAACCAAGGATACAGAAAAATCAGGAAAGATTTCTGATGGGCCAAGAAAATTTTTTTGTCCTAAAGAGATGAAGATAATAGGATCAGGAGCAGATGAGATTGCTTCCCACATTTTGTCGTGGAGGAGAGTATGAATATTAAAAACACACGGAGACAGCAAGGAGAAATAGGGAAGAAAGAAGTCTACCACCGTGGTTCCTGCTTCAGAGTTCAAATAGCTCCCTCACCTCTTCACCTCAGCTTCAGTAACTTAAGACTGTCAAGGTCCACAGCCATCAGTATTTAACTATATGGCATCGGCTCAGTGGTATTGTGTACTCAAAGCTAATTTAGGATAAGGTGATTAGGGCATAAGTGTTTGAATATGTAGTGATAATGGCTGATAATGATGAAGAACATAACCACTAGCAATGTGTTGTTAATGAATGTCAGTTTAGTTAAGTGTGGTTGTAAAGTTTGCAACTGGTCATATTTATCAGGTTTTCAAATCTTCCCACCACCTTAAGCTTCACTGTGTTAAGCAGTAACTGCTTATCAGGACAGAGGCACTTGAGGCATCTCTGCAGGTTTTTCTGTTTAAAGCCTAGAACTGGTTTTGCATAGCTGAGAAATTACAGGAATCGAAGGAAAAAGATGTGATTACCTGTTTTGAGCCAAAGAAATTGCACACAGCTTCATCAGAATCCGATGCCAGTAGATATACGTGTTTATTTTGTGCAAATCTAGTTAGGAATCTGTAATGTCCTTACTGTAACTTGGCACTTCCATGCATAATTTATGTTCTGTAAGCTCTGCATCAAGCCACTTGCTTGTGAGCCTTACTGTTCTGTGATCCTAAGTCACAACAGCTTATTATATTTTCTTGATTTTCCTGTTTGCAGTACAAGCTCCAAATTCACAGATTAGATCAAAGTAAAGATGAAACAAAAACCCTCTTGAATTGATTGCTATTAAAAAAAAGTGGACTATGTTGCACTCTCTCTCGTTCCAGATCCACATACTTCCATATCATCAGTATGTGTGTGATCATTAATTTCTTTCATTCTATTTTATACTGAGTCATGTAAATTTAGTCTGGCTGCCAGAATTGTTCTCACATGTGATTTCACAAGCCAATGGAGAGTCCTGTGTACTGTAAATTTCTTCTAGAAATCTAAGGTTTTTCTTCAAATCTTTCCCTTCATTGTTCTTCATGCTCAACCCTCCTATCTTTTGGTATCTGAAAGTATTTTTTTCCCCCGAGAATGAGAGAGAAAAGCACAAATACTAAAACTCGCACAGAAAGAAAAGCAGAATTGCTCCTTACCTCTTAGCAAGTTCTGACTGCTCCATCTCCCTTTTCTTAAAATTGCTGCAGTAAGATCATTGTCCCTCTTTTTCCCTGCCCCTTCCCTTGCACTGGGAAAGAAAGGGAGTTATCACTATGATAGGCTTTCCATAAATCAGAAATCCACAGAAAATGAGTGTTTCTAATTTCTCTTGTAAACAGACCTCAGAGAAAAATTAGTTAAAATAAGTTACAAAGCTAATATGACATTGATCTTGATACAGGGGAGAAATGTGAATGTGAATAACAGCCTTTTTAATGTGTTTTGTGGCTAATTTTGCCATTGCTGAAATTATAGAATATGCTGATTTGGAAGGGACTCATGAGGATCATCAAGTCCAACCCCTGCCCCTGTGCAGGACACCCCAAGAATCAGCCCAATTCTTCTTGTGCTTTAGGAACACATAGAAGTTGTGAGATGTTTTTAAAATAATCATCTTAAATTTGTGTTTTGGCTGCAGCTGTGGAGAAAGAGTTCCATAAAATTTAGTTTGCAAAAATTGCAATGCATAGTGTCGCATCATGAATGTGGCCAAAAATGTTTGTTATCTTGAATGAAGGCACCAATAACTGCATTAATGACACAAAAGAATAAATTAGAAAGGGTTTGGCAAAACTTAAAATTCTAATATAATTGTAGTGGGGGGAAAAAAGTGACCAATAAATGCAGACAGCTTCTTCATGTTTGTGAGGGACTGCTGGGGGGTTCCAGTTTTTGAGGCTGCTGTTGCCCTTTTGTATGCAATTTTATATGCAACTTCAAAAACCTACTCCTTGTACTGGAATTGGTGGTGAAGAATCTTTACTCACAACTGAAATTAGCTGTCTTGTTGTAAATGGGCTTTCTAGTGTAACCTTTGGGTATGTGAGGGACTTGAACTGGCAGTGCTGCACTAGGCACCAGCACACGCAACTGTGTGTCTTTGCTTCTGAGTGATGTTGCTGTGCTTTTGGAAGACATCTCTGTCTGTACAGCATTTATACAACTCAGTTGTCCTAAATTAAACATTTCTGGTTTTAATAATGAAACTCTAAAAGTAGCTTGTCTGGGAGTGTTATGGCATGAATACAAATGTGTGACTGTGGTCAGAGGAAGAGTGATTAGTGTGACAATGCTAGACACTCTTACAGAGGTTTCTTGTTTTCTTTTTAAAGACTGCTGTCAGTAATGAGGGGCTCACATGTACAGGACTATGAAATAACATTTGGTTTTAAGTACAGATTTCTGTGCTAATGTGATTAAATGCCTGCTTATGTTCATATATATTGGTAGATATAGACACCTATAGAGTATATGGGGTTAGATGTGTGTATTTTGGTATATATGTGTGCACGCAGTGGTTGAATAATGATGTAGGATGAGGCATACATATGTGCAAGCAAATAAAAAAGTGATGCTTGGACTCTAGATGTTGTCAAAATTGAACCAGAGCTGTGTGTGTAGACACATATTTGCCCACAATAAATGTATTGCTTTTTCCCTTTTTTCAATAGTACATTGAATTGTTTTTATCTCAAAGAAGTAAAAACCCCAAACCTACAGAATACTTAGTGCGTGCTTTCATTTCACCTTTACTGTAGTTCTTTAATGTGTGTTAGTCAACTTTGTCTTCTGTTTTTTTTTTTCTAGACGGTGTAAAAGAATCTCAGTTGCCCAATCAAGATGAACAGAATGGCTTTCTTCAACAAGAAAATAGAACATTCATTTTTTAGGATTATATTTACAACATGAAGCATTTAGCAGTAGCTGTCTTTGAGAACATTCATCTATGACCTGAAATGTCCTGATCCTGGGAAAAAATGAGATTCCATTAATTAAGTCTATAATTTTTAAATGAATTTTCATGACTAATTATATTTGCTTATGCAGAACGTGGATACAGAATTCATAAACCAGAGATTATTTTAACACATGCACACATTTTGTTTTACATTCAGTATACAAGATACATAATTTTAATCAAATTTTAAATAATCTTCTAAATTATCAATATTTATTAATAAATGAAGTCTTGGCAAGCATTCATCATCCATGGACATGAGTAAAGCAGATTCCCCCGGAATGGATGATAATTTCGTATTGGGTAAAATCAGTAACTTGAAAGTAGAGCAAGAAGACGACAGCATTAACTGTACTCTAGAAAGACCGGATATAAAGACAGAACAAGATGATTTCAAACATGCAGACAGCAGTGATGAACAGGAAGACAAAGAAAAGAACTTCATTACCAACAACCCTGGCAAATATTTGTCTACAGAAAATGAAGATGATTATGGATCTCTTTTTTCTCAGTATAGTAATACGCTGTACGATGTAGCAATGGAAGCTGTGACACAAAGCCTCCTTTCTAGCAGAAACATAAGCTCCAGAAAAAAGTCACCTGCTTGGAACCATTTTTTTATATCTCCTAGAGATAGCACTAAAGCAATATGTATGTACTGTATGAAAGAATTTAGCAGGGGTAAAAATGAAAAGGACCTGAGTACAAGTTGTCTCATGAGACATGTGAGGAGAGCACATCCCACTGTACTAATTCAAGAAAATGGAACTATGCCAGCTATATCTTCGTTTTCTTCATCTACATTATTGCTGCCACCTCAGTCTGCGGATGTCGGAGATCTGAGTTCTATGTTATCCCCCATCAAACTGGTCAAGAAAATGGCTTCTAAAATACCATCACCAGATCGAATAATGGAGGAATCTGTTTCTATTGTTTCTTCTGAAGAAATATCAGATCTCTCTGTTTCTGAAAAGTGCAGCAAAGAAGAAGTCATGGTTGGTTCATCTCCACAGCAAGCCAGCAACCAATATGATGACACTGCTGAGAATGTAGCAGAAAAAACAGTTGTAATTCCAAAGAGTGCATCAGGTTCTAGAAGGAGATCTGCTGTCTGGAAACACTTTTATTTATCACCTCTGGATAATTCTAAAGCTGTTTGCATCCACTGCATGAATGAATTCAGTAGAGGAAAAAATGGAAAAGACCTAGGAACGAGTTGTTTAATAAGACACATGTGGAGAGCCCATCGTTCCATTGTTCTGCAAGAGAATGGGGGTGGTACCAGCATACCACCTCTCTACACTGCACCTCCTACTCTCTTGCCTTCTTTACTACCATCAGATAGTGATCTGAATTCTATGTCATCATCTCCTGGAAAACTAATGAAAGAACCAACTTCTGTTTCCTCTTCTCCAGACAGAATCTCTGAGGAGATCCATACTAATATCACTTCCGGAGATGCTCTAGTGGAAGACTCAATGCTGTCATCTTCTGATGATATAGGTGAAGTCTCCTTTGTTTCATCTCCTGAAAAACAGTGTGAGGGATTAGGTCCACTAATATTTGAACCTACTGCTGTGTTTCAGCAAAATAAAAGGATTATGAAAAGGCTTAAGTCAGAAGTCTGGCACCACTTTTCACTCTCACCTGCAGACAGTCTGAAAGCAGTATGTAGATACTGCAGTTGTATGATAAGTCGTGGTAAGAAAGGAGATGTGGGCACAAGCTGCTTAATGAGACATCTATATAGACGCCATCCTGATGTAATTGGAAACCAAAAAAGCTTTCTTGATGTGAGTTTGGCAAATTCTCCTTACGCTACTTTGGCTTCTGCAGAATGTTCATCCTCAAAGTTGACTGACTTGCCTACAATGGTTACACATGATAATCAAATTATATTTCCTGTTAATAGTAAGAAGACCTCAAAACTGTGGAATCACTTTTCAATTTGTTCTGCAGATTCAACAAAAGTAATATGTACACACTGTGGACGTATAATAAGTAGGGGGAAAAAGCCAACAAACCTAGGCACAAGTTGCCTTCTAAGACATTTGCAGCGGTTTCATAACAATGTATTGAAAACTGATGTCCCAGAGACAGTATTATCCTCATCTACGGATAATCACATGCCACTCCGCACAGAATTACTAGGATCTTCAAATTTTGATGAAACCAATGACAAGTTTTGTGACTCTCACCCAGTTGCCAAAAAAATCACGAGTCTTGTAGCCGAAATGATTGCACTTGACCTTCAGCCATATTCTTTTGTAGACAACATTGGCTTTAACAGGCTGCTTGAATATTTGCAACCTCAGTATTCTTTACCTTCTCCATCTTACTTTTCTAGGACAGCAATTCCAGATATGTATGATAATGTAAAACAAATAATTATTTCACATCTTAAAGAAGCCGAAAGTGGAGTGATCCATTTTACATCTGGAATATGGATGAGCAACCAAACACGAGAATATCTAACCCTGACCGCTCACTGGGTAACATTTGAGTCTTCATTTAGACCACAGTGTGAGGATTACCATTGTTCAGCACTACTAAATGTATCACAGATCGATTGTGACTACAACGGAATCAGTATTCAAAAGCAGTTAGAATACTGGTGGGAAACATGGATTACTTCAATTGGACTTCAGATTGGGATTACTGTTACTGATAATCAGAGTATAGAGAAAACTTTAAATGAAGGTGATCATTCAAGTGTACAATGTTTTAGTCACACTGTTAACGTAATTGTAAATGAGGCTATTAAAAGCCAGAGAATGGTTCAGAATTTGCTTAGTATTGCAAGAAAGATCTGTGAACGCGTCCATCGGTCAGCAAAAGCAAAAGAGAAGTTAGCTGAGTTGCAAAAAGAGTATGAGTTGCCTCAGCATCAGCTAATACAAGATGTTCCATCCAAGTGGAATACATCATTTCATATGCTTGAACGTCTTATTGAACAGAAAAGAGCAATTGACGAAATGTCAATAGAGTGCAGCTTTCGGGAGCTAATAAGCTGTGATCAGTGGGAAGTCATGCAGTCAGTGTGTCATGCTCTCAAACCTTTCGAAGCTGCAAGTAGGGAGATGAGTACCCACATGTCTACTCTAAGCCAAGTGATTCCAATGATTCATATACTTAACAGAAAAATAGAAATGCTGTTTGAGGAAACTATGGGCATAGATACTATGCTGAAATCTTTGAAAGAAGCTATGGTGAGTAGATTGTCCTCCACACTTCATGATCCAAGGTACATTTTTGCTACACTTCTGGATCCCCGGTATAAAACATCGTTATTTACAGAAGAGGAGGCTGAACAATATAAACAAGACTTAATCAGGGAGCTGGAAATAATGAGTTCTACCTCAGATGATGATAAACCTGTTTCCAATGGATGTGATATAGGTTCACCATCTACAAATTCGTATGGGGAAGATAATCTTTGGTCACTCATGGGTGACATGAAGAAAACAAAAGACCTGAAAGAGAGAGCAAAGTTACCAGAGGAAATGGTGCTTTCTTACTTGGAGGAAGAAGTGCTTGAACATAACTGTGATCCTCTAACTTACTGGAACTTTAAGAAGTCATCTTGGCCAGTACTGTCAAAATTGGCTGTCAGGTTCTTGGGTTGTCCACCAAGCATTGTTCCTTCAGAGAGATTGTTCAATACATCCAATGAAAGCAACAACTTTAGTCAGTCAAGGTTAATGATTGAACACTTTGAAAAGCTTATCTTTTTGAAAGTGAATCTTCCTTTAATATACTTCCAGTATTGAAACTAATGAACAAACCGCTAGACTAAATCTATTGTTGCTCACTGGATATTAACTATCTATAGCTCAGATTTTTAAATTGCTCCAGTAGGGGCCATGTATGACATCTAATCAGTGACTATAATTCCAAATTTTAGGTTCATTTTTTCAGCTTTCAATATGTCTACATGTGCCTTATTCATAGTACTTCAGGCCAGATATTGTATATATGTTTTTTAAAAGTTCACACTAGAGATAGCCTGTCTCGTCAAATTATACAAAATTATGTAGGTTTTAATCCATAATTGTAAATGAACTTTAAAAAGCTCAGTCATTTGTTTTAATAGAATGGCAAAAAAAAAAAGATGTAAACAGTTCTATTCTGTAGTTTTTTATTCAATTATTATGTAAAAACCATAAACCAGGTACTGTATTTTAGTTGAATATTGCTTTAATTGCAAGAAAACAGGTTTTGTAGTTGTCAAAAGAAAGCTGTACATGAAAGATGGGGTTCAAGCTGTCTTTTTATCATATGGTGTTTTTAACTGCAAGCCCGAAAGTACTTAAAAGATTAAGAAGTTATTGAGGAAGATGTTTACAGGAGACTGTTGACTTAATATCTGAAAATAAATCTTAAGATGAGATGGAATGTCAGTTCTACAGCAGTCGGTAGTAAAACTTCCCATTCTCTTGTTCAGGATTTACATTTTAAATGAATTACAGAAATATTCTGGGTATTTATAAAAGGTCTTTGGAAGTTCTCTCAAAGTTTGTGAATTACTGCTTGTTATTTAATGCCGTATACAAAAATGGCAAGAAACTTACCACGAAGACTAATGTCATTCTGAAGCCTTTTCTAATCTTTAGTGCATCAAAACTATAAGGTCCCTATTGTAAAAATTGAGCCCTTACTCCTAATGTAATTTCAATTGTGTAGAACAGCCTGTCTTAAAGCTCCCAGTACAGAAATAACTGATCTTCTGGTTTTCAGTAATAGCCTTATGGATATGGTGCACTGCTTAGAACTTTATGTAGTAGGGTTAATTCTTAACTGTTGGTGTCCATCAGGCAAATGGGATATAGAGTCCTTAAAACTTCAAATAAGATGGAAAAAATAGCCAGCATTTTAGTTTGAAAGGAACATTCTCCTTAGTTTAACTCTAGAAAAATCCATCTTTTCATTTCAGTTTTCATTGAATACATTTTTGGGAAACAAGTCATCATTTGCCTATGACCTTTTAGAAAAGTTGTAGCTTTGTTAAAATACTCTACCTATGCCTAATCTAATTTTGCATTTACTATGTTTTAGTGTATTTATAAATGGTGAACTCAGTTTCTGAAATTAAACATTTTATTTGCAATTTTCCAGTGGTAGTCAACACTGCCTTTTATTTTCAGATGAATTTAAGACAACCATTGAATAAAATTTAATTCAAACAATTGTAATCATAAATATACCACAGAACACGCTATGTGAAAATATGGGTTTTCCATTTAGCTCTTTGGACTTGAGCCTGGAATCTGGTTCTTTTCATTTTCCAAAAGCTGTTTTATCCTCAGGAAAATTTGTTGAATTACTTCCCACGTGGCTCTGCTTTCGATGTTCCATTTCTCTAAACATTTAATGGTTCGAGGTATTTCAAGTGTTACTCCATCATGTTATGTTTATACCTTTACTATTTAAGTAAATCACTGCATAGTATACTTGGAAAAGACTAATACTGCTTTTTTTCCCGCAGTATTTTAAAAGATCATGTTTACTTCTATCAACAGTCAGCATCTCTTTGTTCTTCTAGGGTTAAATGAGAATAGCACTCATTTTTTCTGCAGTAATAAAACGGTGTTCTAGTTTATATGTACCTGGAAGTAGGTGAGTTTGAAGCAGCTTATTGGGAAACATGTTTAAATGGTTACTGGTTAATTATTATCTCAATTTTTTCCCCTACATTTTAACTGTGAATATAACCTTGACCCTTGTAAAGGAGATTTTTAATCTCTCCAAACCAGTGGAGAGGAGAGAGGATTAAAAAAAACATTTTTCTTTTTAAACAAGTGATATAATTTTCACTCAAGGCTTGAATGTAAATATCGCCTATGACTTAAAACCTTGTGGAGTCACATCAAACAAGGAGGAATGCTGGCAGTGAACAAGCTTACCTGAAAATCACAGTTCTCTGAACACAAGCATCTTGGCTCCTCTGAAGGGAGTCTTTGCTGTAGCTCCTATCAAACTCCCTGTGTGGAAAGTTGTAGTAATGGCATTTTGTAGCCCCAAATCTGCTTCTTACTCATACAGATAATTAATTGTAGAGTCATGCTTTTTGTCAGATTTCCGGAGAACACAAGAACTAGTCACTATTTTCAAAAGCAAAATTTTATCAGTTGAATTTAGTCTACTTTATTCATACATGTGATTTCCCTTTTTTTGTTTGGTTTTTTGACGGGCTTAGTTCTTAAGACCACACTGTTTCAGTGTCAGCTTGGTTAAGAATTAATTAAAGGCTTATGTTAAAATTTTTTTAAAGATAATAGGCAGGCCCAAAAAGACCTTAAAATTGAAACACCTAATTCCTAAATAAAAATAAGGGAAACTGAGAACATAAAGTTGCTGTTTTCAGTTGTAAGCCTTAATCCTTCTATAGGAGCATCTCCTTCAGTTCAGGCACTGCTGCCTGTGAGAAAAGAATGACTCCAAAAGGACTGAAAACTTTCATTGAAGCTTGAGGTAAGTTATTGAGTTGACAGTGTTTTGTTTTGGGTTTGCCTTATTATTTTTAATGTAAATTCTCAGTGATTGCTAAAATTTTTGGTTTTTACAACCCTTCTCATCTTTGTAATAGATAAGACGCCCCCCCTATTTTTACAGTGCTTTCTCTCAGATTAATAAAGCTGTAAACAGTGGGAGTTTTCATCAACCTGGGTTTGTGCTGCACCAATCCTTGTGGCAGCAGGACAGTTCCCTAATGCATAATAGGGTGATCCTGCAACCGTGATACTTAAACAGATAATTTCGGTACATTAGCAGCTTCAGAAATAAATGTAGTAAGCAGACTCTTTTTCAGTGTTAGCATAGAAAGTAAAGTGTAGATGATACTTGGTCATCATAAAAATCTTAAAGCTTTTGCTTCATTAAAAAGTAGGCAGGTATAACAACTATACACTGCAGCAAGAAATAGTTTCTAGTAATAAAGGTAGGAAGGGGAAGAAGTTGAGATCTGCAACAGCCTTTTCAAAGAACTCAGGTCTTGTGAAGGGTATGGAAAGTATCTATTGAGATGTGTATTACGCTCCAGAAACCTGAGATAATGCTTCCCCCCCCCATTTGCCTCTTTATATATGTCCTCTTTCCCTACCCACCAAGTCCAAGTCAAGGAAATGTGTTTGCAGAATTTAGTCAGTGAACATATACTAGGAATACTCATAGTTTCCCTTTGCTCCCTAAACGTAGCTTCTGAATTTATAAAGAACTGAAATCTCAACTAGAGCGGTTTCAACACCAGCATAAGGATTGAGTTGACTGAATTGATGACAGTTCAGAGTAGGTGTTTGTAGTTGTTGAGATCTCTCCCTTAAAGGAACTTCTTTTTACAAATAGAGTAAAAGGCCAGTTTGAGCTGATGGCTTCTATTTCCATGGGTGATGAGACTGTGAACAGTAGTACACTGAAGCACCACAGCTGAACGCCATCACAGGTCCCACAAGACGCACCTACACACCAGAGTAAAAGTCTGTGGAAGGACCCTATATGGTGTATGATACTTAGCAAGATTAAACTCTTCAAATGCCTCACGTCTACATGTTCTGTGCCACTTCAGACAGTAGCCTGAGACGCCTATTCTGCAAGGATAATAGCCCTAGGTTTTCTCTGTATGTAACAGAAACAAGTTCCTCCAGAGGGATTTGGAAAGCTAGAGAAACCACACTGACATTTGTATACACCTGCGCAGGCTAAATTTTAGTTTGGGTTTTTCAGCTGTGGATTACAGTGTGGGGAGTTACATAAAGTCAATGATTAGCCTTAACATGAAGGCCTACCTACATCCTTAAACAAAAGTTTTCCTTTGTGTGGTTCCAAATTTGCAGCTATTTGCACATGTATTTCCTTCTGTCTCTTGTGAATTGTTTGATGTTCAGTCTGGCTCTGGAGGAAGCTAAGTTTTCTTCCAAAGACAAGTCAAATAGATAACACTTGAACAATTTAAATTTCAAGAGCAGCCAGAGACTGGACCAGCAAGTTCTGCAGGTTGCCTTTGCCAGATCTGCTCAGTCTGAGGAAGCCTGGGCAACAACAGCCACCCACAAGGGAGCAGGCTCCACCCCACCAGATCAGTTCCTCTGATACATAATCTAGAGGATAAAAAGAAAACAGTCCCAAAAACTGAAACATACACAGGTAAAGGTAGTTCCTGAACCAAGCAAGTTTAAAAGACAACAAACAAACAGAACAAAAAAACCCAAACCACTTTATTCCATAATTATATTTACCTCAACTTTTCAGCCAGCAAGGAAGTTTTCTGTTTCAACTTTTCAAGGAAGTTATCTTCATGACAATTTCAGCAATTCTGATATTTTACACTAATGGAGCTTCTGTCATATTACAACTGACCCTAATCAGAATTGTAACTTTTTTTCCTTGTTCCATTCAGCAATTGATGCAGACATCCTTACCAAAAACATCTAATAAAGAAACTACAGAGCATGCAATCTTTTTCTAGTTTACAAAATGCAGCACATGGCACATTGGAGTACTCCTTTCCAAAGGGATTACTTAAAAGGAAAACAGCACTTATCTTGAAGTGAATATTTTCACAGGTAAGTTTTTGCACTGCAAATTAAGATAGCATTACAGCAGAAGAGGGGAAACATTATTTTTTTTTCTTGGGAAATGGAAGTTGCTTCTTTTTCATGAATTGCTGGAATGAAGATAATCATCCTTAGCACTCAAATCTGTTACAAAACAGTGCTTGTCAAGAGGTCCAACTGCTTTTTAAGTGAATGTTTGTCTTTCATTAGTTTGGTAGCCTACAGGGCACAATTAGGTATTACGAAGAAGCTACAATGAATATGGCTTTCCTACCTTGGTAACATCATTAGGTCTCACACAGGCAATCTAACAGCTGAGGGGGTTACAATCTTGCAGATATATTAAGTAATACATCTTTGCACACACAGATTACATATCAAATTATTGCCATGGCACAAACCTGTTGATTTTGTATTTTATATAGGACAATTAGGACATACCTGTGCTACATGATGAAACAAGACTACCAAACCAAGTAGACGGGTTTTTTTTTAATACCACTAAACTTGCAGGCAACCTCTGTCAAACACATCTAACAATACAACTCAGTATACTGAGTATATACTGACTAGGAATGCACTGTATATTTATGTAACAAACAGGACGGAGCTAAATACCAAGGGGTACAGAGATTTTCTGTGCCTTTCCACAGAAGCTGAGTTGCAGTGCTGGAATGATAATTTGCTGCTATCTTGTATAGTTCAGTCATCAGCAAAATCACAACAAAAGACTTACTTAAAATTCACAGTCAAGATGATAAAGGAAGTTTTTCCAACAGTACTAGTTTTGGTTTCAAGTTTAAAGTAAAAGGAGGTAGTGCAGTAAGGTTCAACCCAATTTTACTGATGCCAGGTATATTTGCCAGTGGCCTGTGGGTTGTCTTGTAATGTGATATTTGAAGAGGGTTTGTTTCCATCAGTATATGCGTATAGGAAAACATCAACTGGTCCCCTGGTTTAACATCTTCTCTTTTGTCATACCTGTAAATAAAGAAGGTTCATTTTTATCCCTTGTTTTACCTATTAAAAATGGCCATTATTGCAGAGGCACGTAGCATCCAAGACAAAACACAAAAGGGAACTAACATTCTCAGTTATGTCTCCTGATTAAGTAGTACTAGATGAGGAAATAGTATTTTTGAAGAATTTAGGGACTCGATCATTCCATTCAAGTCTTTCTGCTGCTATTGTGATATAAATCACGAGTCCTAGAAAATTTCTTACTAGTTCCCTATTTGAGTTCAGTGGAGAAAGGACACCAATGCCTAAGACTGTAGGAAACTGGGCCGATTTTAAAGTTTTACTCTGCAAGAATTGCATTTGGAGAAAGGTGGGGTTTTCGTTTTGGGTGTTTTTGCTGTTTTTTGTTTGTGGGGTTTTTTAGTAATTCTAAAAAATACATTATGTGGTACTTTAGCAGAAACCCTTTTTCTTCTGGTAGTCATACATTAGAGTAGGAGCCTCAGAGAACAGCAGGGAGAAGACCTCCTTGAACACTGGAGGAAAGAAAGAGCCTGGTAATTACAGTACTAACTTGGCACTTGTTATTTCTAAGTTCAGTTCTCTGATCTACTACATGCTTGGGCAGGTCACTTTGGGTCAGCTTTTACAAACTGTTTAAGTACCAGAATACATATAAATTATATATTAAAAAATATATTAAAAAGTAACTGCTGAGTTTTAGGATTATTTAGTATGCACACTTAGCATTATTTCTTAAAAGCACTTACGTTCAATCTAGCTATGGAGGGAATTTACAGGATGAGAAAACAAGTGACTGAGCCATTTGGGAGGGATGTGAAAGATCTAGTTTCAGCCTCTTTTCATCTGATCTAAGCCCAAAACTGAAGCTCATTATCTCTTAAGAGCTGTATGAACCCCTTTAATCTTCTAGGAATTGAGACAGGTCTCCCTCCCTTGTCTCATGAGGACATGGTTCTACTTTGCAATAGTAATTTACTCATTCACTGATGAGAGTCTGGTGCAATTCATAGCCTAAGGGTTAGGATATTCACACTGGACATGGCAGCCTGATCGAGTCCTCAATCCAGCAACTTCAAAGGAGAAGAAAGAGGTAAATTCACACCAAAACACTACATAAAGCACTGTTAGGCTCTGTAATCTGAGTGAAGAGCAGTGCCCCATTCTGCACCTTTTCTGCGGCCCTGTTCTGTGAACTGTTTTCTACCAGCACCTGGAGCTCCTATTATTAGGCACCTAAATCCTTGCACACATTTCACAGGCATCTTACTCAGGCTGTGACTTTCCTTGCAGGCATGGACAAAGGTAGGGAAGCAGTGCAGTTCCAGCCCTACATACCCTTAAATGCACCTAGGATTAAATCCAGCCTGCATCTTTGGCAATGTGTGTCTTCGAAGGCCTGGCCTGTCATCTGCCTGTATTCCCTGAAATCTCTATTGATATTTTTGTAATGTCACCTGACAGGGCAGTCATTAACACTTAAGATATTTGAATGAAGTACTTTATGGAAAACTAGAGGTTTTGTGTGAATTGTTAACTAAAATTTTGGCACCTCAGAAAAGTCCCCAGGCTGACAAAATTCATAAGTGTCACTAAATACACCATATAATGCAGAATTAGACTTTGCACACTGAACAGGTGTTTTCTTTTTCTAAAACAATTGCATGCTGATTTCACCTGCAATTTCCAAAAATATCACAGTACCCCTTAGATTAGTAGATCCATCCAAACTGGCAGAAGGAACAGCATTACTTTGTAACAACCTTACCAACTACTAATTTCACATTTTCTCCATCAGCAAGTAAAAGGCCTTTCATCTGGCTGCAAGCATTTCTGAATTTTATTATTTTTAAATATTTTAAGCTTACACAGCGTATTTATGCAGGGTTCAAAGAGACTCCACTAATTGAAGACAAGATTGTAACACCTGTTCTGTGTAAGTACCTGCATCAAGCTCTTTTAAATCACCCTTTGAAGAAAAATAATAGATCGCTTGCATTTTTCTTGAGGCAAATAGATCTAATCTGAGCACACTACTGAAAGCTGCTAACTTTAAGACAGTTTTATTCATGGATTGCAGTTATCTGATGAATCATCAGCCTTCATAGTCTCCCCATCCCTAATCTGTTTCCACCTGACATGCATTGTCTATGAAGACATTAAGATATTTTTCAGCCATCTGAAAGACTTTCTTAGACAAAGAGAAAATGGACAAATAGACATAGTATGCACTCACACCATGTGGTAGTCCTCTGTATGATGCTCAGTTGTGGATTTTGCCTGATTTTTTTAATGTGAAACTTTATGCTGAATCAGCCCTTCCTTGAGGCTTTGTTTTGCTGAGTACAGATAAAAGTGAGAAACTGCTCTGTAGCTACAACACTATGAAACATCCCTCAGTGACATGGATATTATTCATTCACCTTCAAATCCCACTACACTACAGCCTTACAAGCCCAAAGCAATCCAAAACTCACCAACTCAAAAAGCTCATTGGAATGAAGCACTACTTAGAGAGTAGAGTTGTATTCAGAGTAGTGTGTGTATTTATTAAAAAACCCCAAAGACTGAAACATTTTAGCTATCATGCATGTTCTATCCCTTGTACTCTAGCAGCTTAATGTCTCCTCCTGATTCATGGCTTAAGACTTTCTAGATTCAACATACAAAAACAAAACTGAAATAAACAGTACATAGGTAATTGTGAAGGCTTTAAATAGTCTGTACCATCATGAGAGTGCTTGGAAATAAAAAAAGGCATAGCAAGATCAATGATTTTTCTAATTCTCCTGGAAGCATTTTTTCCCCTTCTTCTGCTTTACTTCCAAAGTACTTTTATCTCTAAACATCCCAATAATTAAATTATGTTTGTTCATCTGATCCCGAATACTGTAGCTGCGGAAAAAGAACTCCATGCTCAGAATGCTTCTTAAACCAAAATCTGCTTGTGTTGCTTTTGTTTTGTGCAGTATGAAGGGAGGCTTTGTGTCACCTCCTAATGAATCATTTTCATTAGGATCATTTTCATTTAAATTAAAACTTACACTCCAGCTGAAGAGGTAGGCCTAAGAATCAGAAAGGTGCCTATATTTTGGTTTGCATCCTGAAAAGCAAATAGTGCCATCCTACAATGTCTCCTACTATTCATTCCAATATTCCAACTCTTGGAAGTGTCTATCACTGCTGGTCATAGTAACAAAGCACCCAACAGCCTTCTCTCAGAGCTAATCAATGTGTTCACAGCTGCAGCTTCCAACACCATCTATATGAAGGATGTTCCACATAAAAACAGACTTTCAATATTAACATGCACATGAGCCTCACATTGCCACACATCATTCAGACAAACAAATCATTATATATACTGTTCTGCCACGAACATCTCTGTTTTACAAGGTGGAACAGTGGTATATCAAACCCAGCTACATTAAATACATTGGTGTAAATTTCGGTAAGCTAACAATTTTTGTGCTGTTTCTGGCATCTTTAGAATCACAGAATCATTAAGGTTGGAAAAGACGCCTAAGAGCATCAAATCTAATTGTCACCTTTGCACCACCACCATGTCCACCATAAGTGCCATATCCACACATTTTTTTAACACTTCCAGGGATGGTGACTCCACCACTTCCCTGGGCAGCATCCTCCAATGCAAGACAACCCTTGCCATGAAGGAACTTTTCCTAGAGTCGCATCTAAATCTCCCCTGGCTTAACTTGAGGCTACTTCCTCTCATCCTTTGAAATATTCTACGCTATACAGGCAAATCAGAATCAACCAAAACAATGAAAAAACACTGCAGTGCTTTATTTCTGAAACGGCAGCACTGCAGACATCAAAAGTTCTCTGAAGATTCACATTGTTCTTGAGCTGGTTTAATAAATACTCTGTACCAGAAATTGTGTTTGCAGTGCTTGTCCCTGTGCACATGCAAAAAAAGGAAAAAGCAGGCTACTGTCCTCAGATCAAAATACCTCATTCAGAACATACCTCCAATCAGAATTGATTTCTAGAAACCGAGAAACTCCTGTTTGCGCTGCAGCCACATCAATATGAACAGAGACATCTACATAAATAAAACAGAATACAGTTTCAAAATTCTTCTAAGTACACTCTGATTGATAATAAATTAACAAAATAGTAACAAAAAAGATGAATATACCTTGTTTGAAAAAGTAGTATTCAATACATGAAAAGATATACTGAAATTAAAATTAGGTGAACATACCTCAAAAGCCAGCTTCACATACCTGCTGTTGAAGGTACCAACTCATGCAACTTCTGAATTGCCACTCCTCCGGGATAATTGAAATGTGAAACATATAAAGATGTTCCTGAATAAACAGCATTAACTAGAAGATGCATTATAATAAAGAAAGATCCAAGTTTGTACAGCCAGGATCTCCGGTAGTTATTCAGACTGTTGAGGAAGAGAAAAACAAGGAAGAATAAACTGTTATTTTCTTTCATACTGGTCACTGACTATTGTGACACAACTGTTATGGAAACTCCACTTCTAGATAACAAAGATTAATGCAAATTTTATTAATCCTGTATGGCATGTATTTATTAGCAATTTCTAGAAGATTAACTTCTAGAGACACTTAGATTATTCTCATTAATAAAGCTGAGACAAACTTATCAATAAAGCTAAGTCTTTCTGTGTTTAAAAACTTCAGCTATGAATATATTCTCTTTCAAAGAAGTTAAACTCTGAACTTCAATTTGTTTACTCAATATACCCAAACACAACTCTTTAACTCCATATTTCACAAGCCCTGTTTGTGTATTAAACTATCTCCTGAGGCAAGTTGTGTTAACAGCAAAGGAGTACATTGGATATGTCTTCTTTCTGGTAGATAAAATAAACTGCATTGTAACAACGTAACAGTAAAATTAGGGCTCTATTCTCAACTCTCCTCCAGACTTCCCAAATAGTCCTGTCAAAGCATTTGACTTTTCTCTGTTTCCATTTCTCTCTGTAGTCAAATGGGTACAAATGACCTCGACCTCCCTTCTACAGCATATGAGTATTTCAATATGATCCAGAGTTCAAGATGGAAAAAAGCGCATAAAAATAGTAGTAACTGCTTTTCTTTTGCATTTTCAGTGGAAGAAAAACCCAAGAAACAAACAGGATTTTGAACTTACATTCGTGAGCACATTTTAGCAGCCACTATGTTGAAGACAGGGAAAGTATAGATGATGAAACGCAGCTCTTTGTGTGGGAGAAACGAATACAAGAAAATAAAGCCCAGTGCTGGCAAAAGTAAAATCCGAGTTCTCTTTTCTGTTACCCCTAAAGGGACAAATATTATGCTGCATCCCAAAGCACGAGGCAGTGCTGAATAGAAATACCACAAGAAGGGAGAGGTCTTCAAGGTGAAAAGAGTTAAGGATGCTTCACTGCTAACAAGTAACGTAACTATTCTTTACACTAGTACCCACAAATTTTTGGGTATATATTTGCAAATATGCATCATACTTTTTGTATACATGCCTTTTGTTTCCTGCCTTATCTTTGGAGAACTAAAAGCAGTTGCTTAACTCTATTCACATCACCCAACAGAGGCACATCAAATGGCACTAATGATGGGCAACATGAAAAACCAAGGGGAAGAGACCTGGTTTTACATTGGTAGAACACAAAGAGGCAAGAAAACAGTTAGAAGAGGAAACTTACAATTTGCAGGAACACCTAAGAGACAGAAATTGTCTTGTAAGTTTCAAATAATGAAAAGTAGAATCTAACACCCTGAGTCTCAGGAACAAGTCACATCAAGTCTTTGCTTTGTCTGGTACTGTTCTTTTTCCCTATATGTTTCAAAGGATACTCCCCAGTTGGAACTTTTGTTTAAAACTGTGTTATACCAGAGCACTTTCCCCTCAGGCCACACAAGTTGCCTCCAAAACAGAGAATCCACAGCAACTGTTAGCCCTAGAAGAATTAAAGGGATACAAATCTGCATGAATTAACAACCACGTAAAAGCAAACTAACACATCCAAAAAGCACATATAGAGCATACTGAGACCAACATAAACTGAAACATGCATTGTAAGCCTCACTAAAAACCACAGAGAAGGCTGATATGTCTGTCTTGCAGAGGAAATGCAGCGAAGGGAGATACTTCTTAATAGAAGCCTTAAAAGAAGCATGTTAGATATGAATCCAATTGGTATTCACCCCACTCCAACCCAAGATGTGAAAAAAGTGGTTTAATTGAGGTTTGTTTTAAAAGAGTATTAAGAGCATTAAATGTAATGAATGATAAGAAGGTCATGTTAACTTCAAATAGTACTAAATAAATTTTTTAAAAGCTTAAAGAGTTTTTAAAAAAGTTTTAAAATTTGTAAAGCTACAATTGTTTTCTGTCAAGTTAGAAAAAGCAATCATAAAGTTTGCTACTATTCATTGGGTGGAGAGGGAAGAAGGGTAAGAGATGAAAGGCAACAAGAAAAGCAGCAAAGCTGTCAGCCCCATCTCCTCCACTCAGCTCTGTGAAAACTGCTCTGGTATTTAGGGCTTTTGCTCAGATAGAAAATGAGAGTGCCAGTGGTTAATTCCCATTAGACTTTCAAACTCTTACATCATGAGGTGCCTCCAAATGCACCTGGTGTAATTGTTCAGTGCTCCTATTGTGCACACAGGGTCATCACCATGTATCTGACAACAGCATTTTTAATTAGGTACGCTGGCAGAGCAGCTTAGAGTATTTATGTGCATATATACACAGGTCTTCCACGGATGGGTAGAGACAAGGGAATTTTTCGCCCTCTCCAGCATGGAGATCATTTAAGCTGTTCAATTTAATACAATAATGAAACAGAGCTGAACTGTAACTCTCCCTACAACCCTCTTGCTTGGTATCTTTGTCTGTCACACCGCTGTATTTTATCCTGGGACTCGGCTTATCACCATGGCAGTCGTTACTACAGCTGATAACATGCACAAGTAGCTACAGCCAGGTACTAATTGTACTGAAGTCAACTTGCACACCTAAGCCTCTTTAAAATCAGAACATTACACTGTAAGCACCTAAAGACAGAGGCCACAGTAGCTTTCTCTGCTCTTCGCACACCTATTTCCTCACATAGAAATCTTCAAAGAAATAAAAGATCTTGTCATATTATTAGCAAATAGAATAAAATTAAAACAAAAGCAACCCACAACACCCCACTTACCCCTCTCTCCACCCTCACCCCCCCAAAAAAGCGCCTTAAGGGCCATTCACCAGATAAACCAGTCAAAACTCCAGACTTCTCTTGAACTTAATATTTTGCTTTCTTCCAAGCACTTACCCAACCAAAACATTCCAGCAGGAACAGCATGGGAAAGCACCTTGAAAATGGAGATTCTTTTAGTTAATAACGTCACCAGGAGCATGAGGCCTAAGAATATGCAGAGCTCTGATCTGAAGACTATAATTGCCAAAGCTGAGAACCAAATGAATGGCCTTTGCTTTTGCTGTATCCAAAATGTCAATGCCAGAAGCACTGCAAAAAAACAAACAAACAACCCCAAAACACATCATCCAACATACTGAATCATTAATTTTCTAAAGGGTAACACTCAATGCTATCTTCTTGCTCCTCTAACTTCCCACCAATCCTCTCTCAGTCTTCCTACCATTTCTAGTCCAGAAATTCTTCCTGTGTTAGAAAAATGTAATTTGGAATAATGCACGTCTTTATATTGCTGATGCTTAAGTAATTAGGAAAAGTATAACCATAGAAGAAACACATGTGAACTCTTTCTAGACAGCATATTTAATAGCTGTTGAGGGGGGAAAAAAGAAAAACTTTAAGGGAGCACTGAAAGCCTCTCAAACTACAATTCATAATTATTATTGCTCAGTATCAGCTGAGCAGTTAGTTTATTCTCCTGGCTAAGTATATTCTATATTCATGATAACACAAACCCATTTCAAACATGAAAACGAGACCACAGGCTACTGCTGAGGGAGAAAGATGTCTAAATTCATTTGCGTGATTAGGTGGGACACACCATATCTATACAGATGTAGTTGTCTCTAATTTTAATTTAAATCTCTATATCGTAAAGTGCTCATGATCCTAAGGAAAACATATGAAATACTAAGAGTACAAAATCATGAAACAACTTGTATTTTTTTAAACTGGTAGAAATTATCTGAGGCATTTATTACTACACAGTGTATCTGACAATTCAACTGCTTTTGTTTCTCATTTCTGATCTATACAGGTTCTTACATCAACCTCACAATTTTATTAGCTGAACAACTTGCACTGAAGCATTTAGTGACTCAGCTAATATCTGTCACATGTGATTAATTTTCCTTCTCATCAGCTCTGGGGAAAACTGTCTATGTAGAGAAGGGTTTTGACTTTCATTTTTTTTTTTACTTTAAGTGTAGAAACTGCTGCATTTGTAGACAACTTCAGAAGAGGAAGGTAGAGATGCTGCAGTAGGAATTTATTCTACGATCTCATAAGAAAGATGTTTCCTGTGTAGCCTAAGTTCACAAGACTTTTTGAACTGCAGGTGTAGCTTGTGCCTTTCCATAGCTCTATGCTTTAGGCATTAGATGTGTGTATTCAAACCTCTAGCTAATCAAAGCCATCTGACAAAACCCACACATACTCAGATTCAACAGAACTTGATTCGACAGGGTAAAAAAAGAGAAAGAAATCTCAACTTAAGCTTTCTAGTTTTGTTATCACACAATTTAATCAAGTAGATATGTTAATTTGGTCTCATCATACTTTTCCTGTGCTTTAACTACTGATACATTTGAAAACAAGTCTTAGATTTTAAAATTTTTCCCATGAAATACCTACCAAAAGGAAGCGCAAACACATTAGGGAGGGTTCTTGTACAATAAAACATCAAATGAAACTGAGTAACAGTGATGAGACAGAAGATTGATGCTGTAGTTGCTCCAAACTGTTTTCTAACTTCTTTCTGCAGCTTCCATAACGTGTAAATCACACTGAGCCCCAAACTTCCCCGGACTATTAAGAGAACAAAAACAGGAATTACAGAGTAGTATCAGATCGATCACTGATGAATGGCCATGTTATACAAAGTAATGGGAAGATGTTCTGAGGATTAACACTTAAGATACCACAATATAACTACCTTCAAAGAAACAAAAACCCAAACAAAACTCCATTTAGTTTATCTATTCTAATCCCCTTTTGACTTGTCTGGCAGTTCTGCACAAAGGTCAGTGTTTCCATGCTGAAGGTAAGGATCCTTTCTGAAGCGTACATGGGAGTGTAGTCTCTGAAGACACTTGAGACACTTGCTTTTTCTACACTGCCTGACATTTGTTAGCACAGACTTTCTGTGTGCTGCTGGTTACCCCCCAAACAGGGAGCGGAATGGCCATGCTGGCCGCAAGTAACATAGTTTGTGTTTTCCCTCATGGAGGAGAAGAGTATCACAAGTTAACCATTGACCGAAACACTGAGCAGAGCAACAATGTTTTTACTGATGCACTAATGGGTGACATCTCTGAGGATTTGAAGTTCTCATACCTATCAGCTGGGAGTAAAACTTGGACATTCTTAGCACAGAAAGTACGTAGATAGCTGGGCTGGAAAGAGCAGCAATAAAAATTGGTCCAAGGAACGTTCTTGGGACAACTCCAGGAAATTCATGATGGTCATACTGCGAAAAGGAGAATCTACTTAAAACAGGCAAGTCAGAAACTAGGGGGAAAATAAATCATATTCACACAGCATTTATCCTACGCATATTGCAGGGAATTGCAATACTGTCCAAAACACTGTCTAAAAATGAAGCCATTCTTTTTAATTTACCTTATCCAAGTCCAGCTGGTGGTACACCACATCATGGATAGCTTGTAGGTTAAAGCTTTCCTCCACTTTTGTAAAAGGGCAGACAGTTAAATGAATAAAGGCCACAACAATAAGCAGCAGCAGCAGTGGGAATGACCGCCCACTTGAGCTCCTCTTCTGAGCCATTTTGGCTTTGAAATTCACATATATTCTATTATTATTAAAAAGAAAATAAAATTACATTAACAACATGGCATGAAGTGTACAACCAGAAAAAAAGATTGATGGTGCAAGGAAAATGTACTACAGCAGTCAAAAAGTTTAAACAAAGACGAGTAAGTCAAATAATCCAGGAAATTCTTTATTACATTCAACGAATTAAGGTAGTCAAAAAATATATTCAGGAAGCATTTCAGGATTTCTGCCACCCTCTGTAAATTTAATCGTTTTAGTTTTCACCTAAAATATCCCAAGACAACATGGACCCTACCTAAGAAAGTACATCCCTCTGCATTCCATACAGCCCCCACTGCTGAGAGTGTCACCTCAGTTACGTCTGTGCTTTGTGGGACAGACAGCTTTGTAATTTACCCTCACTTTAACTGCACACTGGATTTACCCATCATCTTTAGCACATACTCTCTTGTTTGTTCAGGGCTCCAAAAACAGTGGGAGAGGATCCATGAGGATGAGAAATTATTCAGAACAGAGCACTGTGATCTCCTGAGTTTGCCAGCAGCTAGGTCTGGACTTGGCCAGAGAAGGACAAATCCCCCCTGGCACCCATACATGTCACTACGGCATGAGACAGTCTGTACCCTATCCTTCACACTTCCACCCAGAAATGAAGGCCCCCTCTCCCTCATTTCACAACACTGCTGAGCCATTCTTATGGTAATAAGATATTTATGGTAATAAGTATTTATGTTGTATATTATTGTTATGATAAAATCATGTGTCCAGGTGATGACAGAGCAAATCTGTTTCATGTTCTTTTAATTTAAGTTTCCCAATTTTTGTAAGTTTATAATTTAATAAAAGACAGGAGATTTTGGTTGTTGTTATTCTTGTTCTGTTCTCACAGAAACAATATTTCAAAAACAGCACTTTGAAGGTACAACTGGGGTTTTGGTTAGAGATGTTTTCTCCTGTGTTTTGGTCTAAATATGTCCATCAAACAGATGTAAGATAGTTGGCAGATTTCCTAGCAACTGCCTCCTAGAGCTACCTTTTCTTGAAATGATGTTCATGCTGCTCATTGGTAGGAGTTAGCTCATGTTATTTATATGCACAACTAGCACCAATAACTCCTGAAATTTGTGTACTTCCTGTAAATTGCATGTATCTGCATATTATTTTAAATATCTCACTGACTGCATCTCTTTCTGATGATTGCCTCTGCTCCAAGACTGTAACCGAACCTCTAAGCCTGGGCTCAAAGACAAAGCATTGTCAGTAACCTAACAAACCCTTCATCCCAGGAAGTGCAAATAGCCTTTTTAACCTGTGCCTAGTATTACTTCTTTACAAGAAAGAACAAAGATGATCTATGGTACAACAGAATCCTCTTCCCACAGCAGAAGAGGTATGAGACATCAGAAACACCCCAGAAAGTGTCTGGCAGGAATTAAGTCCCCGCACAGGGCAATTTATGTTGCACAAATCCTTGTCTATAGAAGGCATTCTTCCTGAATTCTTCTAATAAATGCAGAATAATCTCATGCTTCTGGTTCAACTTAACTGAGGAGAAAAACAGACAAGGGTGAATCCACTGCTGCACACAGCTACAGGACACTTGAGCAGCTCATGCATCAGGTGAAACAGCATATTCACCAGCAAGGCAGGTATTCCTGAATCCAAATTCACAGCTTTTTAACACTGCAGGTATTTTAGGACCCAACAAACCCTTATAAAAGGACTCGAATGCCAAGAAGCTCTATTTTTTCCTTCTTAACTACATCAGCTGCATAATAAAGAGCTGTTACCTTCACCTGTAAATACTGCATTCATTATCCTCTGACCGATCTACAACACAGCCTGCTCCTGGTATCTTCAGCTGATAACCACATGAGTAATCAGTCCCCAGCTTCCTAAATCAGAATGAAAGTGAAGCTACATATCCCACACACAGTTTATCACAACCTTTTTTTTTTAAATCTTGTTGACTCCAATCCTTTTGTATGCCTGAAGAAAGCAAGCATGTCTGCATACTTGTACATCTTGAAGATAATTGTATGTATTATAAATACTGAAATTCCCTGAAGGGAAACATGCTACAAGATAAAAAACCAAAGCATAAAGACAACAGCCAGGTTTCTGAGATAAAGCCTAATAAATTCAGTAGTCTTGTCAAGACTCAAGATAACTTGCTCTGTTGAAAATTGATGCTGACAAGCATCAAAATTCAAGTGGAATTTATGAAGACAGCTAGACACTGAATTTGATTATTAAAATAAATTTGCCATATAAAAGCAAAATACTTGCAATTATAGTTTTTTTATTTTTTTAAATGCCAAAACAACAGGAACAGATTTTCACTTAATAAAAATAATTTAATAATGAAGCTCAGAGGAATAATCATAAGCAAACACATACAGGTTTGTCCATTGATCACATTCTGGCAACTTCAGAAGAATCTTCCTCAGGCCTCTACAACATACCCACACTGACCCCCCAGGAACCTACATCAAGACTGAATCATAGAAGAACAGGGATTTTTAAAATAAAGAATTCATCTTTTCCTGGGATTAAACTGGGTGAAAAAAAATTGGATTTTTATGTTAAAAAAAAAAAAGGCTGATGTACTTCCATCAAAAATAGTTGTTGCTGTTTTATACTTTCTCAGTGAAATTATCATTAGTTCAAATAGACTTTTTACTCTTCCTGTGAAAAACCCACCACATCTTTATCACTTACGTTTTACAGGCACTCTTCAGAACAGATATGACAGAGTTTGGCAGCCAAACTGCATGTTAAATCTGTCTACAGAGTCATTTCACTCCCTCACACGGAGGCACCTAAGCAAAACCACCAAGTGCACCCCACCACAAGGTCTTGCCTCTTTAGCCTGATCTAGCTTTGGCAAAACCCATTTTGTACTATCTTAAATTTTCATGGCTTTTTTCTTATGCTTTAATAGCTCTTCCAAGTTTGGTCTAGAATTAACACCTCAATGAGGTCAAATTTAATCCTTGTAGTTGCTGGGACTGCTTTTTCTTCTTGCATTAGGGAAAAACCGCACAGTTACTATTCTTACATACACTTCCTCGTGAGTTTGGGGACTGGCTGGAAAAAAAGTAAAAAGCTAGGAAAAAAAGAGAAGAGAAAGCTGAGGCAGGAAATCAAGTGTGGGACACTACCAGACACAAAGGTAGAATGGAGCTACAGTGAAAGAAATGTCACTCTTGGAGCCGGGGAAGAAATATGCAGAATTGCTCTCGACTGAAACCTACCTAAATCCAACCCGACCACCCTCCCCGCGCCCCCCTCGTTCCCAGGAGCCCCGGCGCCAGCAGGGGACACCCGGACACCCACCCGCCCGGCCCAGCCGAGCGGAGCCGAGCCGCGCCAGCCCCACAGGTGCGCGCTGGGCTGGGTTTGCAGTCCC
>VZRQ01000839.1:565410-599009 GCA_013397975.1 Machaerirhynchus nigripectus
CTGGCCGGGCAGCGGCGGCGGGCACGGCACGGGTCCGGCCGGCTCTGCGCCCAGAGGCCGCACTACGGGAGCGCCTCCGCCGGAGCGGCGTTCCTGGCGGCGCCCGGCCCAGTGACGGGGCAGCGGCGCGTCCCACTCCGGCAGCAGTCGCAGTTGTGAGGAGGGCGGGTGGCAGAGCTCCTCCATGTCTACCGCCAAAGGTGTTTTGGTACTTTTTGTGCATAAAGGATGGTTCCGTTGGGGCGTGCGCGGCTCCATGGGAAGTGCTGGTGGAAAGCTTCGTCCCGAAACATTGACTGTCTGTTGCCACTTGCAGCAGTCGTACATGTGGCACAGTAAATTCGGCGTCGGCAGCGAGGGGCTGCTGCGCCTGGTGACAGGTGCTTAGTGCTCTCCATACGCATATCGGCTGCTACAGGCTCGCTAGGTCGCTTGAACTGAGCGGGTTTTCTGCCATGTGTCGTGTGGTGGCATTGGCTGTGACTGGGGACAGCTGTGCTGATCGCCTTGTTGTGTGGTTGTGTGTTTAAATTACAACGTGGTGCAGATTGGCCTGTCATCAAAACTGAATGAAGTAGAGGCTCCATTCAAACGATAATAATAAACTTCCTGAGAACTTGAGGGAGAAGGGTGTAAGGTTTCATACACGCATGGGTTTTTTTTTGTAAACCAAGACTGTAACAAGGCCTTACTTATGCATAAGGAAAATTTATTCATGTTATGCTGTAACCTGCATCTTCTCACTTTTTGCGTTGTCATTAGCAGTTGCTTTCACTCAGGAATTTGATCAGCAGCTTGAGAGCTCTAACGTAGTTCCTACATGACACTTTTCACAATTTTTATATAAGCATTTATTATTGCCCTTAATTTTTGTTAGGAACAAACCCTATGTAATTTCTGGTACTTTTTATTTGTAGGGTTTAGCAGATACAGCTAAAAAAAACTTTGGTGGTGGAAACACTGCTTGGGAAGAGAAGACGCTGTCAAAGTATGAGTCCAGGTGAGCTGTCTCAGTACTTCTTATTCAGCTGTGTTTTGTGTCCACTGTTTGTTTGGAACCTAAATATTTAACTTTGCAGCTAAAGTTTCTCCTGTCCAAACCTTAAATTCTTCATGATTAAAATATTACATTATGTTTTAATCTAAAGATTATAGTAAAGACTGAAATGCCTTATGAATGCCTTTATTTGTCTTGTTTCTGAAAACAACAAAAGTAAATTCTGTCATTAGTCATAGTAGGTTTTTTTGGTTTTACCCTTTATGGTCTTAAAATAATGATCCTAAATAATGGTGAATACTTTATTGCTAGTCATAAAAGGTACAGAGTACTGAAATACTTGTTGTAGAATCAAAGTAGTATCTCCTTCCTAGAGTTGCCACTATTTCAGTGCCAAAGAGAAAGCAGATTACTGTACACACACGTGTGTGTGTGTGTATATATATATGTGTGTGCGTGTGTGTGTATTTAGTTGGCCATGGAGCAAAGTAATCTGATATCCTTCTCCTACATTTCAAATTCATTTTTTATCTTAGTTGGAGCACTGAGATGTTACTGTGACATTGACAGGCGTGTATCAAATAAAAATACATAAGGTTTATTGCTAAACACAAGAGAAAATTACTGCACTCCAATTTTCTGGGAAGCTAAAAATCTATCAAACCTACAATCTGCAAACAGTAAATGCCAGCAAGTCACAAGGTTCTTGTGGTCATTACTGTGGTTTTGGGCTTTTTTTTTAAATGTAGTAATGTTTATTAGTTCTTTATTCTGATACTTGGTGTGTTTTGAAACTAATTCAGGGCACCCCATAAACTGATGAAATATTCTCACTGAAGTCTGGCTGCTTTGTCATGTCTTGAGTTGTGTTGAACGTTTAAATTAAATTTACAGTTTTCCTTCTCTGCTCGTAGTGAAATTCGTCTTGTGGAGATTATAGAGAATCTGTGTGACAGTAGTAACTTTGAATGTAACAACATGGTAGAAGAACATGAAGAACTTATAGAGAAATGGTGGTTCAAATTGTAAGTATAATTTTTTGATAGAGATCTTTGTGTGAATAAATTATCTAAGAGGATGAACTAATAATATTAAATCTTGTGCCTGAACAATAGCAGTATGGGTAGTTCTTCATTATCCTTCAAGAGTTGCCATTGTACAGTACAGCTGATTTTATGCTGACTTCTAGTATCATGTGCTGCTGTGCTGTGCTCCTTTTGATTTTCAATTCTGGCAGTGTTGCACCAAAGCATCTACACCTGCTTCTTACACACTTGTCTACTCAGTTACTAGTGGGGTGTCGAGGCAAACACTGGAAAATTTTGAAGCTTAGTCCCCTATTTGTTTGTTTTCCTTTGTGACAAAACTACAAGGGACTCTTTGGTTCTTGTGGGTTTTTTGTTTGCTTGCTTTTTTTTCCTGAAACTACATTTTGTTCTCCTGTAAATCAAAAGAATAGTTGGTGCTAATCACTGTAGAAGTTGGATCTCTTGAGGATGGTTGAGTAGCAGCTGACTTTTCTACCTGCCTTTTAAGCTAGGCTGTGATTTCTGTTACAACTAAGCTTTTTGTATGCCAGTCTAATTAGTGCAAGGATGGCAGTGTAGCATTTAGATTTCTTAATATTTGGGTTTTTTGGTTCCAAATCATGTTTCTTCTAAGTATTTTTCACTAATTTAGACTGTAAGCACTCCTAATTAGCTAGAATTCAATAGGGTGAACTGCCATTACAATGTTTCATAACTGGATAAGGCTTTTTGATAATCCACTTTATTCTAAATGAGTGCTTTATCTTTTTACCTAACTATACAGGATTGTATATATGTTAGCACATCATGAAGGGAATAGAATAGCAGAGCAGAGAATAGAGTATTTCAGCGGAAGGAACCTACAATGATCACTTAGTCCAACTGCCTGACTGCCTCAGGGCTGGTCAACAGTTAAAGCATGTTGTCAAGGACATTGTCCAAACACCTCTAAAACACTGACAGGCTTGGGGCCCCCACCAGCTCTCTAGGAAATCTGTCTCAGTGTTTGATCACCCTCTTGGTAAAGAAATGTTTCCGAATGTCCACTCTAAACCTCTCCTGGTGCAGCTGTGAACCCTTCCCCTGTGTCCTGTCATTAAATACAACAGAGATTGGCACCTCCTTCTCCACTTTCCCTCCTCAGGAAGCTGCAGAGGGCAATGAGGCCACCCTTCCACCTCCTTCTAGACAAGCACAGAGTCCTTAGGTGCTCCTCATAGGACATGCCTTCCAGAAAGGTAAACTATGCAAACCAGAGTCTAATTTGGCTAAAATTGGCAGAACTGGTCTTAAACTAGAAAATTTGACAAAGTAGGCTTCCTAAAATAATCAAAACAATTCATAAAATACATTGGGTTTTGGAAAGTTTCTGTATTTAATAGATCTTTTGAGTGCAATTGATTGTTCTTCTTCCATTCATTAACCTGCACGATCCAAATGTCATTCAGTTTTGGTGGTAGTTTCCAAAGACAGTTTCTTTGTCCATGAATACTTTGGGTATTTTTTACAAGTTGTTACATAAAGGGTGGTCGATCACTGGAACAGGTTCCCCACAGCACCAAGCCTGTCAGAGTTCAGGAATCATCTGGAGGACACTCTTGCTCATGTGGTTTAGTGTAGGAAGTCCTGTGAGGAGCAGGGAGTTGGACTCAATTAACTGGGGGTGTTTTCTGGTGCTCAAATAGCACATAACTGACTTCTTAATTTAAAGATTTTCCTCTAAAATAATGCGCAATCAATGCTAAAATGAGGAGTAATTTTAACCCTATTGTCAAGTTGCCAATAATTTGAGCAAATGTCTATCTTCTGTATACTTGTGAAAAAGACACAGCAGTTGTCTGTAAGAGAAAGACATGAATAAGACTGTCTAAACTTTATATAAACCTTCCCTAAAAGTATGGTGTTTAAAAAAAGGGATGTGTGCATGTGTGAAGATGAACTGATTTTATTTGTTTTCACTCTTTTCTTAAATATAATCCATAAAATTTGAGTAGAGCTTGCTAATAGTATTGTATTTTAGAAGGTAGATTTTCAAGTTGGAGGACTTGTAGAAATTGTTTCCTGAAATCTTCAGAAAAAATAGGTTTCTAATCTGTCGTGTGCAATAGATTTCTCTTCTGTGTTGTGCTGGGTCAGTTGTGAGATTTGTTTAAAGAATCTGTGTTCTTTTTGCTTGTAAATGAATGTCTTTCATATACAGAAAGAAGAAGTATCCTGATTTGTTTAAGTGGTTTTGCATTGAAACAGTAGAAGTTTGCTGCCCGGCTGGAACGTATGGACCCGATTGCCTTGGTAATTTTTCTTCTGAAAAATTCAGTACCAGATATGTTTTTTTACCTGTTTGTTTCAGTCTTTCCTGTTATGGACAAATACATGATGTATGATATTTTGCATGAGATGCTGGCTGCTGTGTAGTATGTACCTGCCTGTTGCTTCATATTTAAGTGGTTACCTTTTGAATATCCTGCCTGAATTAAGTCTTCTGGGCATGTAGTAATGTATAAAGCTGTCAAGGGTACTGAGATGTGCAGAAACCATCAATCTGATGCTCATATCCACACCTGACCCATCTTTAAAGGCTCTCTGTGACATGAAGTCTGTTGTTTAGGTGACCTTGCAGAATCTGTGTAGACAAGAATCCTTGACCAGTTTCAAGAGTAAAACAGCCAAAATGCTGCTGGGGGATTAAATGAAGGAACTTGCAACTGAGGATCAGTTAAAAAGGCAATGAGAGAAATTAGGTAAAAGTAGGTGGGAGATGAAAGTAAGGTCTTTGCAAAAGTGACAGGAGATATTTTGGCCTCTAAAGCTGGTATAATTCATAAATCTCTGAAACTTTGTACCTTGTTAAGAAATCAGTTTTGGCCACTTACTATATTGGTAAAAATTAAATCCATATTCCCTGTATGGATCTAAGTGATATCTGGTAGATTTTTACAACTGTGATATGAGCCTTCTCAGAGACCCAGAAAAAATGAAGATACCAATTTTATCCAGGAAGTTAGGAAAATAAATAAAATTTTGAGCCATGGTCTTTACCCAAAATTAAATTGACAACTGAACTTTCCTGGAGATTGTTTTGATTTTCTCTTGTACTTGAATATATTATTGAGCATTGCCTTACTGCAAATCTTTTGATTACTCTCAAGGATAAAAAAGACTTTGTAAATTATATCCTGGTTTGGTATGACTTTTTTAAAATTAATTTTTATTTTATTTTATTTTCTGTGAAGAGGGAAGGACTTTGGGTGCTTGTGTCTGAGAGTAGAGAGTTATTTCCTTAAACATCCGATTTAAAAATATTTTTGATCTTTTTTAGCTTGTCGTGGTGGGTCAGAAAGACCTTGCCATGGAAATGGCCACTGTGATGGTGATGGTACCCGAGGTGGAGATGGCTCATGCAGCTGTAAGAAGGAGTACACAGGAGAATTTTGTTTGGACTGTTCTAGTGGTTACTTCAGTTCCTTGAGAAATGAGACACATTCTGTTTGTACAGGTAATGAAGTCCTAAAACATGCTTATATCTTTGTGTCAATTCTTCAGTTTTTGTAAGCAAAACTAGAAACAGTTTAACAAATGCAGCACAAAAACAAAAACATATTTTGGCCACTCAGCTTCAAGCATAAAAGACATCAGTCAGTTTGGTGGATTTCTAAGGTTTTGCTAAGTCATTCTTCCAGATTGCCCTTGATTTTTAATTATTTTTTCTGCTTTAAGAAGTAGAATTCATAAAAATCTTTGCCTCTCTGCTTCCAAAGTACTGTTAAAATCTTGAGCTGAAATTACTGCATATTGGACTACTTCAAAAGCTAGGTTTTCCTCATATCTCAGATAAGGTTAAATGGAATAAATGGGCATGGAAACAGTTGATCTGTCCTGCAACTACTTAGATTCTAGTTAGGTATGCTTAAGTTTAACTTTGAAACAAAGTCAGGGTCATATAGACTTTTGATGAGATTCTGCATCCTGACCCTGAGATCTAATGAGATTGTTTTTAAATAGTCCATATTTGGATTTTTTTAATCTGGTTGTGTAGTAATTCTTCTATATTATTTGTTTTATATTACAATATATAACATACCTGTGTTACATATGGTCTGTTATATGTGTGTATTATATATATATATGTATAATATATGCATATACAACTGGATTTCTAGTATACTTCCATCTGCAGTTCTTCAGGTAATACTACTTCACACACTGCTGTCATAGTTAGTTGCAAATGAAGTAGTGTGAGAATTCATTAGGTAGAGAAGTGCAGAGTTTGATGTTTAAACCCATGTCCCAGCTCTGAGGAGCTGAGATAAGTTTGCCTTCCTGATCTCCTCTTTCCAAATATTTTAGAAATTGGACCTGCCACTTCTAGTCACTAGAATTTCATGGCAGTGTTCTCAGTGGTGCAAATAACTGTAATTGCTAGGTTTGGTTTCCAGGGGTATTTTGGGATTTTGCATTTGTCTTGGACAGATAGCTGCATGTTTCTAAATCAAATCTTGACCTTATGGAGGTGCCATCTTGTGAATGGGAGTTTCAAGCTACTAAAAGATGATGGCTTCCAGTGAAGCCTAAATAAAGTTTTCTTTAGGAGTTTATGTGCCCAAACTTGTCTTGGGATCTCTCAACAAAACTCAGCTTGTAGTTTTCTCCTCTCAGCCTGCCATGCTGCCTGTAAGACTTGTACTGGTTCAAGTAACGAGGACTGCCAAGACTGTAAAGACGGCTGGATTAAAAATGAAGGTGGAGCTTGTGTGGGTGAGTAATGCTTGGCAGACTTCAAACAGGTTTTGTAGTAACAATGGCTAGTAAGATTAGATGACATCACTTCCAAGTTTTATTGTATTTTATGGAAATGATCTGTCATTTTAGATTTCTACAGTTTTATTAGTCTCTCTCTTCCTAACTTGTTTCATGTTGCAGGAAAGCAGTATTTTCTCAACACTGATTGCCTGGTGATGATAGTTATCTTTATCATACTGTTGACTGTATGTCTTTTAGTTTAGTGGAATACATACAGCAGCAAGTGGGGTGTTTCTTTCAGACATGAGTTTTCTTGGTGTTTATTTGAATGCTAAACAATGTCCTGCTCTTGATTTAAGCTATTTTTACTAGAAAATTCCTGTAAACTTAACTACATATTTTGTAGTAATTGCACAATTGCCTTCACATAACTTTGTTGTAAATGCTCAACCCTAATAGGGTTCAAACACTTCACTAAAAGCCATGTATGCTAACTTTTCCTGTTGTTGGACAGAAACACCAGGAGACATCAAGCTCAGTGCTTCCATGAATCTCTTACCTGTTTCTGTCTTAGCATTTGACTTGGTTTATGAGGAAATAAGTGTGAAACACCTCAGGAAAAATGAGAACACTAAAAATACTCCCAATGCAGGAATGCACTAGGGGAGAGTAACACATTCTGTTTAACTGGTTGAATTTGACCCCTTAAAGACCTCTAACATAATTCCTGGAAACAGATGCTTAGAAATTATGTGAACACTGCTTCCTTTTCAAAGTGCCAGTGAGAACTGGGCTTGAATTACAGCTCTTGCAGTACCTCCTCAGGCAACTACTGAGCACTCCTAGGGCATTTTTAAGATGTTTCGATACTGTCTTCTGTACAGCTGGGTTTTTTCCAAATAATTATTGTCACTAATGAACTATAAATCAATTGAGTGATCAGTAGGAATGATAGGTGCAGCAACAGGATGAGAGTGACAGCAATGACAGGAAGAGACGGTCAGCAATAGTAGCCTTTATTTGTTTGAATTTTTAAGTGAAAAACTCTTGCACCCTTTCCTCAAAATCATGATCATCCTTGCATGTTTTAACTGTGCAGTAGACTTGGTTTTCAGCTTGACTGGTCTTAACCATACCCTGGTTTGCTTCAATTTGCTTTGTGTAGAATACTTAAGTGGTGTATGTATATGCATTTGTATAAGCATTTCAGTCATATAAAAAGGTCTGTAACTTGGTAATCTAGGAGTGCAGGAGAAAATAGTGTTCCAGAACAGTAGTCTGTCTCCTTGTTTGTTACAATACTTGCATAAATGCATGACTTGAAAATGACTGACTTGAAAATTACAAGGATTGCAGGCATCCTGGAATTTTATTTAATTTGAGCTCTTGAATTTCTGATACATCTTTTATTGTCATCACAAAACATCTAAGGATCAATTTTGATTTTCCAATACAGGTTTAAGCTGAACAAAACAGTGTATGTTACCATGCTAGTTCTGTGTCTAACACGTTGCATACCTGACCCCAAAGGCATTGCAACAACTATTCTCAATGCAGTCAGTTTAAGTTTATAGCATTCAAGTATTAATCTGGCTGTTTATTCATGACTACTATTTTAGGTAACTTGTCACTTTTTATCTTTCAGATTTAGATGAATGTGCTGCTTCTCCTTGCAAAGATCACCAGTATTGTTTGAACACAGATGGATCTTTCTCATGCAAAGGTTTCTTTTCAATCTGCTGTTGTATTTTACTGTCTAGAATCCTAATCTAATGCTAGAGGTAATGCTAGAAAATGCATGATAGGTATTTGGTACAGTGTGGTGTGATCCTCACTGGGCACAGGGAGGATGAGGCTTTAGACGTATTGTATGAGCAAAACAAGAGGTTTCTGGTTATTTCTACTCTGCTTTTCTGAGACCCCCCACCTCGAGTACTGCATCCAGCTCTGGGGCTTCCAACATAAGGAAGGCATGGACCTGCCTGAGTGGGTCCAGAGGACAACTGTGAAGATCTTGATCAAGAGGATCACCTTCCCTGTGAGGACAGGCTGAGAGAGCTGGGATTGTCCATTCTGGACAAGAGAAGGCTCCAGAGCCTTTCAGTACCTAAAGAGGCGTACAAAAAAGGTGGAGAGGGACTTTTGAAGAGGGCATGTAATGGACAAGACGAGGAGGAATGGCTTCAAGCTGAAAGAGTATAAGTTTAGATTAGATATTAGGAGGAAAATCTTTACTGTGAGGGTGTTGAGGCACTGGACCTGAGAAGTTATGCACCCTATCCCTGGACGTGTTCAAAGACCAGTTGGATGGAGCTCTGAGCTACTTGGTCTAGTGAAAGGCATCCAACCCATGACAGGGGGGTTGGAACTAGATGATCTTAAAGGTCAACTTCCAGCTCAAGCCATTCTATGATTCCTTATGTGGGTAAGCTGTCTGACTTTAAAGGTTGGTATTTTAAACCCCAGATATACATTTTTTTAATGCAAAAAATATTGTATCTTTAGCATGTGATGCCAGCTGTGTAGGTTGCACAGGAGAAGGTTCTGAAAAATGTAAGACCTGCGCATCTGGGTACGTGAAGGAAGATGAGAAGTGTACAGGTTGGTGGATTTAGCAGTATTTGGTTAGCTCACTCTTGCTTAGCCATGCTGAGGAGCTCATAAGTACATTCACAATTGTTTGCTTTAACTTTCATGCCTGTCAAAATGAACCCAGTTGTTCTGGTATTAGCTGCAAAGACATTAATGATAGCTTCCTTTATATTACTGAGCTAATATGCTTGACAAGGCTTAAATTGAACCACTGGTACAAAGGAACAAGGTTTTTTACAGTAGGTTCAGGAAACAGCAACATGAATCTTTTGTCAGTTACCTACCACTTCAGATCTGTGTTTCTATTCATTTTGTAACCATCAATGTCCAAGTTCAAATTATATTCATTCTTAGTGGATTATAACATGAAATTAGACTTCCTCTGTAGGAAAGAGCAGAACATATGCAGAATCTGAAGTAGCTATTAACTGCGATAATGTAGTATTTACAAGCTCTGTTCCCTTTAGCTATACTTTGATGGCATAAATAGAAAATGACTGTGGGGGAAATGTTCAGTAGGTTAAGATGAATTGCCTAATTGTGACAAACATAATTGCTTAATACATTTCTCTGTACAGGCACCTGCAAAACATTAAAAAACAACAGTACTAGGTGTCATCTGAATAACTTTGAAACAGTCCAAATCATGAAGAATTAGATTATTCTAACAGAAGTTAATTCTGTTGCAGCAGCATTCTGCTCATCAGTGGTTTTCATATTTGAATAGAATTTTGTTTATATGACTGAGCACAAATAAGGTTTATAACAAAATAACAGTAAAGGACTCTTTCTTTCCCTGTCCTATCTCTAGATATAGATGAATGTAACCTTCCTGAAAGGGTCTGCACGAAAGAGAATCAAGACTGTGTTAATACATCAGGTAGTTACAAGTGTGTATGTTCAGAAGGGTTTGAAGATAAGGATGGAACATGTGTTCAAACTGTAAAACCAGGCAAGTAGCTTCTCAGGGACAATTTTTTAAAAAATATGCTGTATTGACAACTTGGAGTTTTATTTCAGTCTAAGGGTCTAGTTGCTTGTAAAGAGTAAACCCCTCTGTATAATTTCTTTGTACAGCTGTGGTCTGTATCAGTAGTTCATAGCGTAGGCCACACTCTGCCATATTTTTATGCTTAAAGATAGTTTATGTTTTTAAACGTTCGGTTCTTGTGTTGCTACATTTTTGCTTAACTCAAGGTTGTGTTTCTAAGTCACTTAGGTGTTTGTCTTTTTTGCATAAAATGAGCTAGCAAATTTCTGCTGTCATAAAAAGGAGTTCATCCTCCCCACTTCTTTCCTTTATCATTAACTGTAGTGACTTAAGGTTTTACCTGATCGCATGCAGTCTTCAGCTCATTGAAATCTCAGAGAATTATGAATTCTTTTTGCTGGATGACAAAGCTGAATTTGTTTATTTTGCGATCATGTATGTGCCAGAGCTTGTGTTAAGGTGAAGACATCCATCTGTCAGTCATAGGGAACTGTTTAGCTTCATTTAAACTATACCTTCAGTCAAAAAATGTAACTATCATTTTTTCTAGGATGTATTGACCCGTATGGACAGAACTTCATTCATTAAATATTCCATTACTCCATCTAGGCTGCTTTTACAATTCCAGAGAGAAAGATGGGATTATTTTGCAATAACAGCTGTAGGACAATAGATAAGAGACACTTAATTTCATACCTTTATTTTCTTTCTACTTCGTAGCTTGTCTGGATTTTTTGTCACCCCATTTCCATCCTCAAGACTGATTTTTCATCTTGTACTAATAAGTTGTAAAGATGCATGTTGTATTGCTACTCAAGGCCACTCAGTTCATACCTTACATCCTCCGTGCTCACTGTTACTAGTCCTTTAGAATTAGTTATGTACTTCTCTGATCTGCAGAGTATCAGATTACTATGATTTTTAATGTGGTCTGACATTTTGAGACTAAAAGAAATTAAAGGTTGACAAATTGGCTTAGGTTTTTTGGTTTAGATAATGCTTTTCCCAATATAATAAAATCGCTTTTTTAAAGGTTGTTTTAGCATCTGAACTGAGCAGTTTGTACTACAGAAAACAATTTTAAGTAAGACTTGCCCTATTTTTTCAAATATCAGAACTACTACTGACAGGTTATGTGGAAAGGAGGAAATTCACTGTGAATAGCTGAAAACAAAAGCCTAGAATAGAAATATCTGTACTGATTTTTTTTTCCTTCCACTAACTATAATACCAGTTTATTTTTAAAATTTTGTTTGCATATAGTAAAAAAATAAATACAAGCTTAGGTTAGGAGAATGGTGCAAGCAGATGTTATATAGGGCTTAATTGCTTCTCTGGTCTTGATAACTATGTTGATTTGGGTTTCTCTTTTAAAAATCCTAATTTCAAAAATCATAATCATATATGATTATATATGTATACTTGATAGTAGATTTTTATTCTAATTGTGATATTTAACTTCACAGGAGAGGAAGTAGAGAATGAAACAACTGAGCCTTCACATACTGAACATGTTGACTTATGATCTGCGTTCAGAACCAAAAGACATTCCTATCTAAAGTTTTAAATTATTGGACTAAACCTCTGCTAGCTGACATACTGTGGAAGTGGTATGAACTCTGCAGGTTGCCATTAAGACTTTTTTTTTTTTAAATGGTGACAACCTGCTCTTTAAGCTGCGTTTCTTTATTCTTAAATCCCACTTTTTATATAATTCTTCAAGAACAACACCCTAGATGGGTTAGTGTAAAATTTGAATGAACATAACGTTGTACCCACAACTGTACACAACTTGCAGGCTTCTCATTCTACTGCCTACTGAAAACTATTATCTTCTGGAAGAATTTAGTTGCACTTCATAATTCAAGGAAAATTTAGACTGAAGTTTGTTGTTTCTAATCATGAGAAATATTTCTGTAACTGAAATACAGCTTTTGGAAATTGTCAAAGGGAATCTCTGGGGGGGAAGGGCTGTTCCCTTAAACAAAACAGAATGCCTAATACTGCATTCAATAAAAGTTTATTTTGTTGGAATGTGCCTTAAAATTTTTAAGATGTTAATACCTTGATGTGTTGTCATGCCTATTTTTCTTTTAAGTCAGTGAAAAAAAAATCCAAAACCACAAAAGTAACCCAAACAACCCTCAAAAAAAACCAAAACCCCAGAACCTTGTAAACTGTATTTCAGTTCAGCCTGAATTCTAGCACTCAGTTGTGTTGGAATATATATGAAAAACAAAACAACCCAACAACATTCCCTTGCTCATACACACTTTCCTCTAAAGGAAGAATTATATCAAACATAACTTTTCAAAGGCAGGTCAACAGGTCTTTCTGACAGATACTTGCATTAGGTATGTAAACTAGTTTATAAAGTGATGGAAAATAGGTTTGGCTAACACATGCCTGCAGTGGCTCATAGTTACTATGTGAGTACTCTGTAGAATGGATGAATACAGGACTTCCGCTACATCCTACTGCTGTGTGTAATAGCCTCCTGTCTACTGCAGAGCAAGCATACTACAATCAATTTTCCATCTTGTCTCTTGTGCCATTTCAGAGGGAAAGCTTATAAGCATAGCATAGACACAATTTCCTATGTGTTGTCTCTAAGCTTAAAGGCAAGTATAAGAGCTAAAATGGATATATCCTGTAGGACTGTCAGAGCTGTAAATAAAACAAGGACCGTCCGGGTACAGTCTCTGGTGGAAGTGAGTAAAGCTCAGAATACATTGTGGTGGATACAGGGAGTATAAGGAGGGGTTATAGAATACAGCTAAGAAGAACACAGTTTGGGCTTGACTATGAAGAAGTTATAAACAGTACCCTGAGTTAAGGGGACATAAAAAGGCTATGAATGAGTGACCTGTTGGACCATAAAAATCAGACATCTTCTGTATACTTCTGAAGACTTTTGTTCAAACTAAGTCACAGCTCAGTTTGTGAACAGTGCACATAGGATTTGTATGTGCAATAGATACCTAGGTGAATATTGTACAAAACCTGATGTATGTTAAAAGCTGCCTAAGGTGATCTTTTGCATGGTAGTTTAAATACCTAGTGGGATTAAGGTATATGTAACAGTTTTCTTTAAGTCAGTTTTCTTTAAGTCAGTTTTCTTTAGCTGTTATACCTAGATATTTCTTAACTTAGCATTCAGAGAATGAAATCTTCAGTGCTTTCTCAGCTGTAATTGTCAGAGATGGGCCTACGTGCCACAAAATCTCACAAGTTGGAGGGTAGGCATTTTATTTAATGAGTACTAAATTAGAAGGAGGAAAAAGTAGGCAGTTTGGGAAGCACATGGAATACAACCCAAGGATCTTTGAGGTTTTTTAGCACTGCTGTAGCCAGTTACAGTAGTAATAGCCCCTAAGGATCCTGCAGGAGTGTCCCTTGTCTTTGTTACTCGTTCACTCACGTTTAACTCCCAGGTGTTGCTGGTTGTGGTAAGAATGCTCATTAATCATAACAGGAAATGTTGGTTCTGTTTAGAAACTACGATCAACTCATACTCAAGGGAATTGTCTGTCTAGTACAAACCCTTCTATTAATGTTCCAAGCCTGAAATAATGCTTCCCTATGAAGAACTTGGTACTCTAAGTTCCTTTCTACTTACTTGGGACTCTGAGGATACCTGATGAGGTTCTTAACTACATTGTGGAAGCATTTTCTTCCTACCTGCCAAAGCTTTGGACAGAAAACCTTAACTGAACTGCTCAACTCTTGAGATGAACTGATAGAAACCAAAAACTTCAAGACTTTGTTTTTCTCTGATGATAGAGAGGAGAAACTCTTCCTAGCCTGACCTGCAGAAGTAATGAGAGTAGTCTGATACAACCAAGCTGTTTTTTAGTTCTGGAGAAAAATGTTTCAGCTTTCCATTATTGGAGTACAAACATTGGTGTGTTGTTCCCTACAAAACATACAGATGGAGTACCTGGGTATTAGGAGTCACTAATACTCTTTATTTTCCTCAATTCTCCCATTTTCCTGCCCACCAGTCATAGGCGGCTGTTGCTCTGCATTAAATTACTGGGGGGTCCAGAAAGGTGAATTCAAATATTTAGAGCTTTCATTGAAGGAATATTGGCCAAGGTATGTATGTGATAAATATTTACTACTATGCAACTGCCTTATGCCCTCCTGATGCTGAATTTTTAAAAAGGTAGTTCCCTTGGTTTATTCTGTATTCTCCTTTTACTACTTCAGACTGTAATTACTGCTCCATTTTAGAAGTTGAAACTAAAAATTGTTTTGACTGAACTTAGTATTTTTTCCCCCTCTGCCTTGAATACAGTGGGGATTGGACTCTGAGTTGTCTTGGGTTTTGCCCTTTATAATCAGAATGGAGGGGTGGAGGAGCAGGATTCAAACTTATTAGCAGAAACTGGCAATGAAGGTCAAGTGCTTTTTGTTTACCAAGCCAGTCCAGACTATAGATGCTTTCTACTGTATATGTTAATAGTTTAGTGCTAAAAGAAAGTGGCCTGTTTCCATTAAATTTTTCATTGCATTGTAAGGGCATCTGGTTATGTGGTACAATACTTTGTATTTAGGGTTGTCTGGAATTATAGGTCTCATGACCAACTATACATATATGTTGGTAAATACTTCAGAAGTGATCTGAGATATCCCACAAACAAGATTTGTGCCTTAGTGAAGTATTGGTTAGGTACTTCTGTCATAAGTACCAAGGTGAACTTCTAGACCCACACCTAATTTATTTTGTAAACTTCATACTGTGATATCAAATTGAAAGTGGCATCCCTTTTCCTAGATTGTTCTGCTACTTCTTTGGGGTGTCTTGATCTAAGACTAAGTGTTTTTTGCAATGGCAAATAGTACTGAATAGTGTATCTAGGCACTTGACAAGATTCTAGTGTATATGATAGCTGGACTCCATAGAAGGTCCAGAAACACTTTCCAGGAGCAAGCAAATGAAGAGACCTGCATGTTTCAATTAAGGCTCTAAACAAGACCAGGAAAGCAGTCTCAAGTACGCAGCATCTATACCACAATCCTCCTGTGTCGTGGTGGTTCTGGATGGTGAAATTGCCACGACCTTCCCAAAAGCGCCTCTAAGGAAGCCTCTCGGTGCAGCCAGCACACTGCACACACACGGACACATACACTGGATAGCTGGGGAAACAGTCCAACGAGGAATGAGCAGGAGAGGCCTTCGCGTGGGGTTCTACAGGAGAGATTTTAATGGATCCGTACTTGAGCCAGGTCTCAGACAAATCCGGGCAGCACAATGGGAGAAACTCTGAGGGTGTATCGGGTAACAAGGGGTGTAGTGGCCAACGGAGCCAACCAGGGAGGCAGAACTGGGGTACTTTAACAAAACAGAACAGAGCATTCTGGGGGAAGCTTTTCAGTCAACAGAGCTTGTATGGGAAGCTGAAAGGAACCTAGGACTTACCCACCGTAGGCCTCCTTTCGATCCTTGTACAGCAGGCCCACCGGCCTCCACACTCCTGCAGTGTCTAAACTTAGAAATCAAAGTGTGTGCTGAAATGTTTTCAGCTGAACACTGGTACATAATACTGAATTTTTTCTTTGATGTGAATTCCCAACATGTCTGTGATAGACCCTGAGTTCTCTTCAAAGTGTAATACCATCCATTCATAAATAGGGTAAATGAAGTCTCTCTTGCACTTTTGCGGAGTACCTTGATGACCTAGGTAATTCAGGAAGTCAGCGATCACCTGAAAGGGTTCAAATCACAATCTTCTTTCTCAGGAAAGGTGCCAAAGTCCATAACTTATAGACAAGATCAGGACACAGGTGACTGTAAAGTATATGGGATATACTGTACAAACACACGACTTCTTCCTTTTGTGGATGGTGAGGACTGATCATACATCATCCTGATAAGTATGGGACAGGTACTAGTTGGTCAGGTAGTTGTCAGTTCAAAAGTCAGATATTTGCAAGTTGAAAAAACACCAAGAATTGTGAAAATCACCAAATCACATTTTTAGCATAAAGCTCTTGGTGTATGCGACACTATGTGCATATGTTGAAACAATTCTCCCTGACAAACAGGGTGCACCCTGCCCTTCAGGTTTCTTTCAGACCATGCTTAATACAGCACAAAGTGAGGCACACAAATAATTCAAGTTTGCCTTAACAAGTGTCTAACTGAAAAAAATGTCGAGAGAAAAACAACAAAAGAAAACCTCCAGCAAAAAAATAAAAGCTTTAAAAAACTGAAGAAGTCCTGCATCATGTGTAGCAATAATATAAATTACAGTTGTCCATAATGGTACTAGCTGACCTCCTGATACCCCTCCCTTCCCTCTGTCAGACTGCTATGGATTGTTGCCTAAGATTATATTTTGTCTGTTCTGAAAGAAATCTTCTGAGGTTATTTAAAGCAACTGCCTGTGCTTTTTTTTTTTTTTTTTTTTTTTTTTTTTTTTTTTTTTTTTTTTTTTTTTTTATTCCTTGGATCAAAATGGAATTTTTCTCATCCCTTTCAGAAACTCCACACCTTGTCTAATTTCGTGGTTTCATTTGCTGCAGACATGCCTATAGCAGCCCTTAACACTCTTCATATCACTTGCTGGTTCTTCTCCAAGCGGGCTTTGGCTTTCTTGACTCCATTCCTTCGTGCTAAGACAAGGGCTCTGTATTGCTTCCAGGTCACTTGCCACTGTTTCCACCTTGTGTGTTCCTTTTTATGACTTTAGTCCAGATCTCATTGTTCATTCTTGTCAGCTTGTCAGCTTCCTGCCACCTTTGCTTTATTTCTCACACATCAGGACTGGAGAAGGCGATCACTGAAAATCAACCAATGGCTTTGGACCCTTCTGTCTAGGACTGTTTACCTTAGCTTTCCTCCCATGCTGATCCCTGAACTGTCCAGGTCTAGTCTTCTGACATAAAGGGTTATGATCCTGCTACTGCTTTGAAGGCAAAATAGAATTTGGTTATACTTCTTGATATGCTGTTGAGGTAAAAATACTGTCTCTGTACTTAATGGTGCTTTTTTGTTGAATCCAACCCTTCTTATTCAGCCTTGGTCAGTGGGGTGACTGTAGGCTCTTTGGGACCAAGGGATAGCTTTTTGATCTGCTTTTGTTATAGATGTGCCCTAATCCTCACACGTCCCCCAGTTTGTATCACAGCATTTGATACATAGGATTCACATCTAGCACTGCATCCACTAGTGCAGAAACTACATGAGCAGTAGCTGGAAAGTTGTGCAGCTAGAAGAACGTGTTTCTGTTGCTGAATGCTCTGTTAACAGCGCACAGTAAATCCAAGAGGGAAGAAAAAGAAAAAAAACAGTTGGATCTTTAAATACATTTGGGGCTGCTATGTCAGTATTTTTAAGCATATTTGAGAAATTATGGATACTTTGGTGGTGGTGCTTCATGTTTTGCAAATTGTGATGTCCACGTAGTGTATAATTTTGGTAGATTATGTATACAGTAAGTTCATAAATCTTTCTCTATTTCTGGGGGGGTTTTGATAGATACAATACTTGAACTAAGAAATTTATCTTCCTTGAGGAAAAAGCAAAAGCTCCTTAAAATCGGTTCTGGTTCACACTGATTTTTTCAGTGGCTTCTAGGAATTTGGTCCAGATCCTGTTATTCTTGCCCATTCTGTGTACCCGTGAGAAGTTCTTTGCAATTAAAAACCAAACGAACACTGACTTTCTTTATTATTTCTTAGTTTAAAAAAAAACCAAAAAAAGTCTGTTTTTTTAAATGAGGTGGGGGAAGAAGGAATACACACTTTAAAACTAAGAAATAAGGTGTCCTACTTAGTTGGGTTTTTTATTTTGTTTTGGTTTTTTCTTTGTCGATAAAAATGGCTGCCTGAGAAAGGGATATGTGAATAAATTAGTCAGTATTCTAACAAGTGAGACCTTGTGGGTCATCTTATTCTTCCCTTGCCAGTGTGGAATTATTCTCTCTGTGCCATTTGGAAATGCAGTATCTAATTACAAAATTGCTGAGGGAAAGTATTTTCCATCATTCCACATTATTTTATCTATCAGAATATATTATCATTTGATAGTAATTCTTTTTAATGACTAGCACAATAAACAAGAACTCCCACGTGCAGCTATGATTATGCCTCATTTCTTTGAGGTAATGCACAGACACAAATTATAGTCCTGTATAAGATCTTTGCTTTGCAGAAGGTGGAAGATGAACATGTTCAGGGAACTGAGACTCATCTTTGACCTTTAGTGTAAAAATTATGCAGTTTTTTAGTTGGCTTTCGAATTTTTTGGTTTCTGGAATAAGCAGTGTCACATTTTCAAGCACTAAAGCAAAGAAGACCAGAAACTACCATTTAGAAAAGCACAACAGCAGCTGCCATTTTTGTATGAAATGTAGTTACCTAAAGAAAATGGCTAACCATAACTCAGCAGCAGTGAAACACAGTTTCAGTACTAAGATAAATCAGCTTGCTCTTGGGAAATTCAGATTTTTTTCTGCGTGAGTGTATCCCCTCAGTGATTTTGTAACTTTAAGAAAGTTATTTTCATATATTTATCACGTAACAACAAGGTTAGCTGTGGCAGCTTAGCACGGACAAAGAGAAAGATCACACATCACTGGGAGTGGAAAAGAGGGAATACAAAGTCACCAGGTGTATGGAGCAGCCACCAAAAAGGGATGGTTTGGTATCTACCTTCAGTGGCAATCTCTTGGAGCTCTTTAATAATTTTGCCCACGAGCCTAGACTGAAGCAGCAGCTTCTTAGTATTTAGGTTAGGAAATAAAGATTTTTCTCTACTCCATTTTTACGTATACTCGTCTATACATCATAATGCTTATGTTTATAATGAAACACTTTCATATGTAGGTATATATAGACCTATGTGCCATAGATAAACACCTTCCAATTTAAGCACTTCATAACTTCTTAATTTTTTTTACTATGCATCATAATATATACAGTGATGAAAGTAAATTCTTCCTACCTGATGTCAAGTTTTGCAACAAGAAATTCTATTGCAATGTGAGCTGTAGAAGCTGGATAAACTCTTCCCATTTGCTTGCAAGGGAGAAAAGATGAGTCATTAAGACACAAGCTGTTGTGTCTTTTAGGACATAATTCTGTTATCAATTCATTGCACACTGTTCATGTTCAAAACAAACAGTGTCCCTAGCATAAGTTTTGTTTTAGGCTAAAGTTCTTCACCCAGATGGCATTTGACGAGTTTTTTGACAAGACAGTCATTTTAATGACTGTCGTTCTAATGGGACAGCTCTGGAATCCCAGTTGTTTGGGAAAGAGAGCTCTGTGGCCCGTGGTGAAATGTTGCTTCAGGCATTCCCTTTGTAGGTGATAAATGCTACAGCACAGCTGTTTGCCCCATGCAGAGATGCACAGCTGTGCTACGCAGGAAAAGGAGTTTTTCTCTGCCATGCCGTTTCAGTATATCGTGTTGCAGATTTTCACAACTTCAGTGTTAAGCCAGCAGAGGGTACTCTTAAGCTTCTAAGAGTAAATTAGATTGGATGCCTCAGGAGGTTACTGCCTCAGAGTTACTGTACTGAGGGAAGGGGCTGGAAATGTGAGCTCTTAATTATATGGGCCTCATTGCACTTAAGTAAAAGCGTTGAATAGGCCACATATTTTATGAATAAACCTACACTGCTGTTTTTCCAAAAGCACAAACCAAGATCTTGTCAGTATAGTACAATCTTAAAAACGGGGAAGTTCGGGTTCGAAGGGACGCCAGGTTGTTTCTCATCCAGTCAAGTGGTAATGCAGGGTTGCTGTGAGAGCTGAGTAGTTGCCTTACCCACTCTTGAAAACTAATAAGGATGGAGACTGCACGGCCTCTTTTGGCAGCTGACCTCACAGGCAAAATGTTCATCTGTGTATTCAGGCTGAACCCACCTTGTTCCAACTTACCCCTGCTGTTTCTTGCCCTCTTGCCGTGCACTGCTGTGAATCCTTGATCTAGTGGCTCTGCTTTCTCTAATGCATCCTAGAAGGCTGCTGACCCTCTCTGCTGCCAGGGCACTGCTGGCTCACATTTATCTCACTGCCCACCGGACCCCCAGGGCTTTCTTACACAGAGCTGCTCTCCAGCTCTCAGTCCCCAGACGGTATCACTGCAAGGGGATCTTCCTTCCAAAGGGCAGCAATTTGGGTTTGTCCTTTTTGAGTTTCATAAGGCACTGTCAGTCCATTCCTCCATTTCAGCTAGATCCCATTTTTCTATGAATTCTTATACTTACACTCCATTTTCATTTAAATCAAGAATTCTGCTGCCTTTAATGGAATGAATTTACTAGAATCACGTACAAATCTTAGAAGTTTGTAGGCTTGTGGATTGCAGATTTGTACACAATCTTACTACAAGTTAAACTACAAAATTAGATCACGGATTTCTAGCCTATTCAGCAAATAACAGAGGAACAGAGTTTTATCTTTTCTTTGAAAAATAATACTTCAAGAAGAAAAATAGTCTTTCTTATATAGCTTACATATCTCTCATGTGATATGGTAGTCAAGGTACAAGGCAGAAATGCACATTTAACTGTACTTGAGAGACTGATGAAAATCTTACTATAAGTATGACTTTTATTTTTAAAGGCTCATAATCCTTCTCTAAAAACCAAATATATTTATGTCATTGCTCACGTGTACAGAGAGTATTTAAAGCACAGCTGTTTCTCCCTCACTGTTCTTCAGTCTTCCCCTCTGCCAGTCAGCTGTGTCACCAGTTGCTCCTTCTGTCTATAGCTGTATGTTTTCTGCAGATCACAAGCATAGCAGTGAGGTGGCAAGAAACACCTGGGACCTTTTCAGAATTCTTGCCGGTGCATCTGGACCTCCCAGGATTGTCGGAGCACTGAGACTAATGGAACCACTTTTATGACCAATTTGCAACCTGGCACCACATGAACCAGATGGGTTGATGAAAGCTGGTGACTCATTAGGGGCAGTATAGCAGTGTTTTGTACAAGACCCTTGATTTGGCACTACAGTCAATTAAATTATACCCATTTCTTCCCAAAACCTTGTGGAAATGTACTGGGTCAGCAAAAATATATGGTTTTTGAAGGTCACAATCTAGTGTACCTCTCCTTTAATTTCATTTTTTATGGTTTCATAGTTGAAAAAAGTGAGAGATGAGAAAGGAGGGAATTAGGTGCTGTAATATGTATAGACCAGACAGTTACCATTCTTGTTACCTGAAGAAAGGTGAGGTTAGTCTTCTGCTACTTGTTTCATTTTAAGGTTATGAATAATCTCAGTCTGTAACTGATATAAGTAAGTTTTAATGGGAAAGCGTTCAGTATCAGCCTGGAGGGTTCAAGGTGCTGCAGAGAGAGAGGTCTGCATATGGCTGAAATGTTTCCATCTAAGGCAAGGGTCAACAACATACAGTGCCAGAAGTAGGGGAGAGGTCATCCCTTCAGATGCAGTATTTTCTAGCTGCCACTGAGCTCCTCCAAATGCACTTAGCCTCCAGTTGGGGGGAAAAAAGTAGTCTGGCACACTGCACTTGAAAAGATGCTGACCCCTGTTCTACATCTCACACTTCCATGGGAAACATCCATGGCTGTTGAATTTAGCTATATCAGAGCATGTGTTTCAAATCCTGTGAACTTATGTGTCCGTTAACAGCAATTTAAAAACCTGCCAGCTTTCATAGAATTCTATAAACAAGAATATGTAGTACTTCTGAAGAGTTATCTGCTAATACTCTGAAAATAGTCTGATATTTACCAGGGAAAGCATCACCAGTAGAAATACACGCTCCCTATTGGCTTGCATTCTGTATTGTAATAATATTTGGACTTCCCTCAATGTGAAATAAGAACACAGTGTTTATATGAGTTAGAAGCACAGTGCTGGAAAGAAGCAGCTATATGAGTTAATGTTCTTTGAATAGCAGTTGAATAAACTTCCATGGGAAATATGTTTATTTCTGAACTTAAAAATGGTTCCAGGAAATACTCCTGCTGTGACAAAAAGTTTCACTGTTGTTTGGAATAGACAGGGATTTTATCACGGGATTGTGGACTTCTGAGTTTGCCAGTAAAAGAATGGATAGACAACACTTTTTGAGGCCTTGTATTTACAAATACAAGGAAGGAGGAAAAAAGTCATAATTCTGCAAACTAAGTGTGACAACTGTATTTGAGGTTCCAGGAAAGCCTTAAAACCCTTACAATTCCTAGTAGCAGGTTGAAGGAAGAGATGATGGGTGTTTGTTAAAATAAGAAAAACAGGAAGGAAAACAGTCACTGGTGAGTTTAACCATTGATAATATTGCTTCTTTTATTCCTGCTGTCCTCTATGCCCTTGCAACAAGTGTCATTCCAGTAGCACACTGACATTTTACTTTAGTTCTTCCACAGGAAGAGCTGTGGAACATGTTTCCAAAGCTTTTTGACTTACACCTGTCAGCAAGGACAGACGATCGATGAATTGAGATGTGTGTAATGGCAGCACAACGAGGCGGCAGTCAGTTGCATCCTGCAAGATTTCAACAAAGATTGCTCTGAGTTTCTCCACCTTTGAAGTACCTTTTTTAAAGCATAGAACACTCAGATAGCAAGTTCATACACAAATCCATGGTGGAGTGCAGGCAGGGATGAGATTCCTGAGTTCTAGATCTGGCCTTCCTGTAAATTATTTGTGTGCTTTTTGGATTGTTTGCTTCACTGAGCTTTATCCTTTGAGCAGGCCTGTACTTGATAAACTGGCCCGGAGAGTGTTATTCCAGCGTGAGGTAGGAAAGAACATCTCTTAATACAGACAGTGGAATGACTCTAGTGCCTCTCACTGAATTTGAAGGCCAGAATCAGGAATGAAAAGCATTGACCTTAATGAGGAAATTTAGTGGGCTAAGTGGCCACGCATAGGTGGTGTTATTCAAGGCATCCATATCATTACCTGACTTGCTCTGGAGAACCTGACAGGCCTGTGGCATCCTGGGCTTTGGATGAACTCAGTGGTATCTGGTGCAAACCAAACATCTCTAGTGAACACAGGGATCATAGTGATTTTGTGCTTTCTAGTGCTTCTGTGAAATTCATATCACCACAGAAGTGGAAGAACCACTCAAAAACCCCAATGTGAAGTGTCCAAAATGATGAAATAACTCCAGGCTTTGGACTGTGGAGCATAACACATATCAGTTCAAATAAATCTGAGAATTAATGTAAACTTTGTAAGGACAGGCAGCTGCAGTTTTGGCAAGAACTCAAGGAAAATAACAGGTAGGGAAGAAAAGTTGCTTTTGACAAACAAGGTTTGGTTGTGTGGTCGTAATTGGAATTTACACAGCCCCTTGTTCAGGGAATCGGTACTGCTGTATGCCCACAGCAAGAACAGAATGGATGGACAGAGAAAATTATAAAATGCAACATGATGAATGCATATTGTCCCAATCTCTTCTTTTTTTCCAAATGGAAATTTTTGAATTTTTCCCTTTATTTTGCCTAAAAAGTAAGAATTCTAAGAAAAATAAAGCTGTTTAGAGGATGGCATTAACAGCAGGACAAAATGTTCTTTCTTCTTCACAGAGCTAACCTATGAGGACCTGTTAAGAAATGCTAAACTTCATAAAACTTCTTTAACCTCTCCTCTTTCATAGCTAGTGATGTATCTCGTGGTGACAAGTGATGAATGATTTTCTAGAATACTTGTTTCTACTAGCAGGAACCACAACATACTTTCCCACAAAAAAGCTCTTAGATACAGTGACTAGTAGAAACTGATTTTTAGAATTGATATTGTAGTGGAAATCAATGAAACCAGACAAATGAAATTATTATTCTTTTCCAGCTGCAAACACAGCTTAAGTTAGTATACTTAGATGGCCTTCTCCAGCTTCAAAGTTAAAGACAAACATTGACCTAATTAGTAAAGTTGTGCACACAGGCAGGGAGAAATTGAAGAATGCTTTCTAACACCAAACGGATTTTGGAGATGGCAGGTGATACTGATTAAGTGATGCTGAGGATCATTTGTTCTGGCTAACTTCTTGGCTTTCTCTGCCCCTCCCTTCCCCACCTGCTGCATTCCTCCCCACTCCCTTCTTGCTTTTATCTGCAGCCAGTCTCCTTCCTCAGATCACAGCTGTCCAAAGGCCTTTGCTTGCTGCTTACTTTTTTCCCACACTTGGTGTTGTTTTACCTCACTTCTGTTGGTGTCTAAAGAGCAATATTAGATGCTTTCCTTTGCCAGTAAAAACTCGGGTGATCCACAGCAATTCAACACCACTGAAGGGATGGAACTAGTCAGCCAACCCTGTCACTTGGGGGTGTCACTGTTAAGTCAGGTGTTACCATTGCTGTGAGTCAGTGGGAGACTTGCCCACAGTTTTTAACTGGACCATGGCTGAGACCTTACAGCACTGAAAATGAATGGGTGAAACCAGAAGCCTTTCTGCCAATGTTTTAAAGAGGTCTCTGCAAGGAGAATACCCTAGTCACTGGGACTCCCCTCTATTGGAGTGAATAAACTTTCAGAAAGGAACAAAAGTTCAAAAGAGAAGAAAGGGAAATGGATTTTTTCTGAATACTTGAATTAGAGAATTAGACAATAGCATAACAGATAAGACTTTATTTATTCTGGCTCTCTCACAAAGAGAAATCTCAAATTCCAAAGATACACAAGAGTAGAGGCTAAACAGAGGGATAAATTGAATAGCAGATGGGTTTGCTTGCCCATATGTAAGAAAAAGCAAAATACCTTTATAAGCCAGTCCCTCACATGAGAAGTTCTTGCAAATAAGGACTGAATGTGAGTGGAGCAGTAATTCGAGTGACACTGGTAGCTGCATCTCTGGGCCTGCTGGTGCCAAATGCCTCTTAAAAATTCTCCTCCCAAAACGCTCAGCTGGGGTGGCTGAAAATCTCTTGATACAGTGCCAGTGCGTGGTAGGTGCTTCACAAAAATACTACAAGTTGTTTATTATGATTGCAGAATTCTCTGCAAGAGTTAAGCAGTACTGAGTGGGGCTGGCAATGTGTTTATATACCTTTACCAAAGCCTGGTTGTCTGCTGAGTAAAACTGCAAATAGAAATATTCATTAAACAGTTGCCCGAGTAAAACATAGATAATATTTCTGAACACAAAAGCTATTACCCCTCAGTAAAAAAAAAATGCAGCTATCTTGATGATGATTCTTGTTTTGGATGTGTCAGGAGACTTAATGCAAAGTCAGACTATTATATTCCCAGTGAAGCTGAGAAAACAGTATCACTCAGCAAGCAAAGTCAGTCTCTCCTGGTTTAGAAATTAATAGTCTTTTGTCCTGCAGGGAGTCTTAATTTGGCTTGAATTAGCAGAAATGTCATTGTAATGGGTATGCAGTGATGGAAACCAAGTCTGGCTGTGAAGTACTACATCACTTTGAATGCAGGTTATGACAGGCTAAGGGTACAAATGAGGCTTGGATGCAAAAGCACTGAGACTTCAGAATCACCATACATTTTTCAGGGTAGATCTGCATTGCAGTTTCACCAAGGAAAAGATCAGAAAAATATGTCCTTTTTTAATTGGAAAAAGTTCTTCTGACACTCTGAACACCCCTCAGGCAACTGACATGACATTTTACAACACCTATTTTATCACATTGATAAAACTTTATGCTTGCACAAGTTTTATGGTACATAGCAATGATTTTATGGTACATAGCAATGATAATTAATCCCAAATCCCATCATTTGTATAGTAGTGTTATGCTATGCTATTAATAAATAACATGCCATTTCTCCAGGGTGAAGCTTCTCATGCAAGGAGTGTATTTTCAATATAGGATTCTATTTTTATGCTGGTTGAGTATGTTTACCAATTCAGTAAACTGTATTATTAGCTTTCAATTATTGTTAATGAAATAATTTTCTATTAAATTATCAATGGTAATAATTGTCTGTGAGAGTCTGGACCAATTTTGTAGTTTCTCCAAAACCAACAAAAAATGTAATTACAATAGGATAGTTTATGATAAGATATTAAATGCCTTAAGTACCCGTCAGGATCAGACCTGTATGTTGCAATTAAATTATTTGGTATTTTTGATAACACCTGCTTGATATCTTCCAAGTCTTCTAAAAAAAGCATGAATTTTCTTTGTCCAGCTTTGTGTATACAAAATTTGGGGTTTCCAGCAGTGATGGCTTTTAGGGGTACTTAGGAATTATCTGTTCCCCTATCATGTCTCTCCAAAAAGACTTTACAAGTGTTGTTGTCATATCTAGTTTACAGTATCTTGGGTGCACTGTGTAATAAGATGCCCACGTGGAGCTAGCCATACTGCCAGGGCTGTGTAAAAGGGCCAAGATATTCTCAGGGACTCCTCAGTGTAGATGTGTTGACTCTGGATCAGCACTGATGTCTGGTATTGAGCACCTGCACACTGGCCCCCCTTCAGAGCAGCAACCCGAGGACCTCAAGTCAGCTTCATCTGTGCACAGCAGCTGAGTTTGAGAAATCTTCACCTGGGTGTTTGTGGACCTCATTCAAAACCAAAGCCATTAGGTTCGGAAGCTCTAGGCAGTTCTGTTGTCTGGGTTGCACTTAGTTCAGGGTAAGTAGGTGTTGATTTACCCATCAGGGCAGCCAGGGATTCCCTTTGCACAGAAACCACCAAAATGGATTAATGCAGCATAGCAGCAGGAGAAATTTGTTCCTTAATCAGAAACATAACTCTTTGGAGTAGGTCTCACCCTGCTAAGTTGGATGTAACCTATGTGCTATAAAAACTCTGGTAGGAGCCACTTTGACCTCTGGTTGGGCTAAAGGTGATGGGAGAAGTACATCACTGTTCTCCATATGCTCCCCACTGTGGAAATTCTGCCCACTCCTTACTCATGGCAAGCTGCATGTTTCCTCGAGGCCCCTGATGAGTCAGCCAAACCCCATAAATGGCCCCTACCCACACAAGCATCTTCAGTCAGAAATAGACCTCTGTATTACAGACCTGTTTGATAGGGTAGCTTAGGAATGGTTTAAGCAATAAAAACCACCTGTGAAGTGTTAGAGACTCATTGCTGATACCAAATCAGAGCAGGAAATTACTTTCTCCTTAGGATATGCTCTTCTCCTGAGCTTAAAACTAGGCAAAGCTATGGTATGGTGTGTCTGCTCTTTGAGACAAGAAGTTGCTGAAATTACAGGAGAAAAGGAGAATCTTAGTTCTCTTAGAATTCAGAGTAATTAACCTGCATTGGAAAAATGCTGTGTTCTTGTCATCCAGTACTTGCTGAGTGCTCATTAAAAATAAACAACAGAAAGAAAAGCATCCAAAACACAATTAGATTTTTTGCAGAATACAGCAATTCATCAAACGTAACGCACAAAAGTACCTGAAACCACCTGCTTCCACTTCCTCCCTTAGGGAAGGGAGATCAGCATTGTATGAAACATGGAGCAGTGGGTGCAGCAAGTCCTGCAGATAACTCTCGGCAAGCGAGTTGCACAGAACACTTTTAGCAGGAAATGGCATATCCTCCCCTTTTTCTCTTTGAATCCAAGCATTTGTGTTCATTATCTTTTCTATAACTTCAGCCTGCTAGATGATAAGCCTCACCTACTGCAACCTGGCGTCAGATTATCTGCACTGTAGAATTTTGTTAGGTTTTAGGATTCCTTCCAGGCTTTATATTAATAGGGTTTAGTTTGGAATCTAATTATGAAAATGGTCATAGGTTATCATTAAAGAGCTCAAAATACATTTTATTCTCGCTCCAGCTGAGGAGGTAATGACCGTGACAAAAACTTCACTTTCTTGTGGTCTCCTGCTTAGGTATAAACTTAATACTGTTGTTAAGTGGTGCTTTACCTTGTGAGTGCCCCATCAGTGCATGTTGATCTCACCTGTGTACTGACTGGGTAATTAGTGCCTCTGGTCAGCAGATGATGCATTCGTTTTGTGTGTTCTCCTCTCTTGCTGACTGATACTGAGGTGTTTTGAAACTTTACTCTCCTCACATTCTTTAAAACACTATAAGGAAGATTTACAGGTATTTAATAGGTAGCTGTCATTATTACTGCTGTCCCTAGCAAGACAATTCAAACACCAGTTTTCATAAATGCCAGGTTCTGATGCTTCACATCACAGTCTTTGCCGTATATGCATTAGGTGTCTCTACTAGGGTGCTCCTAAAACTGCAGCTGATTCTTGCCCTAATACTTGAAACCACTATGTCTCCAAATATCAAGACCTCATAATTTAGACTGTTTATACTTTGCTATTTTAATTAACTTAATGGGATAGAATAAGTAAAAGAAAAACATAAATTTGCACAATTGCCCTTTTCATTGCAATTTGGCAGATCATTAACTGGCAAAACTTCAGCAAAGTTGCATCAGTTTACGGGATGAGGCCTTCAGATGCTGGAGAAATCACCTCTGAGAAGACTGTATGCTACATACATTATGTATTATGTATGTATAGCTGCTAATTGATCATTAAAAAAATCATGTTTAGCAGTTCAGAAATCATTGAAAATTTTACACATTTGCACTTCTTGATCTTTCCTTTTGACATCCTTTGACTGACATTTACATTTTCAACTTACTCTGAAGCATGCATATTTACATAAGCATCAATGTCACAAAATCTGCTTTTCATATCTGCTTAAAAGCCACAGCTATCCCTCCTGCTTCATAACTGTGGCACTGGAGCCTGTTGTACTAGGTGGTGGAATGAGTTTGTGATTTGATTCTCCGGAGCTGGTTTCCCTTCAGTCCTCCCGTAACATTCAGGTGGCTCCGCAGTGAACATGGCCAGCACAGCTATGCAGGGTGTGTTTGTTTGGTGTCTCTTTGCAGTTCTGGTCAGGTCTCCCTGGGGGGACAAAACAGTTCAGCAACAACAGCAAAATGACATATACTTGAACTAGGAGCACATGGCATCTGTAAAACTTCCATCCTTAATGGTTTGGCAGTGGATCATTTGGGAATTAGGGATGAAAGCAACAGATGTTATGCATTCAAGCACCTGGATAAAGAAATGAAACTACATATATTAAGCAAAATGGTGAAACTTGCGTTTGTCTGTGATGTCCCATTCTACTCAGATAAGGTACTGTTTGTTTTTAAATGGAAATATGGCTTGGCATAACATGACAAAACCATAAAGGCCCTTGTGGCCATGTTACATCTGGGTCAGATGTATTTGATGTTCTTACTTTGATCTCCTGTCTAATCAGTGTGTTTTCAGCTTAGATCTGGAATCCACGTCTCTTGTAAACATGAACAATTCCCAGACCTTTTGATCTGCAAAATGACTCATTCTTCCACAACTCTACTCCAGGACAGCAGAGAGAAGTGACTCCTCTTCCTAGGGGTTTCTTTGGCAGGCTCCCCTGGGACATATAAAGCTCTCTCCTAATAAAACTAAAGAGGCTAAACAAGGTCTCCACTTGTTCTCTAGGAGCTTTTTCTTTGACATTCTTTCCCTGGCTTTCCTTGGGACTTAAAAAGTTGGATAAAGTTTGCTATGGTGGCTGGAATTATTTACTGCATTACCTGGGTCTTGTTGGATAAGGAAACTGGGACTGTAAAGTAAGAAAGGAAATAATGGATAATATAGAGGCTGATGAATTCTGAAAGAAGCAAAGAAACTGTGGACAAGGACCATGAAAGTGCAAGATAAGGTTTGACAGAGGGAGATCAGAGACAGCAGAGCTAACAAGGACTTGGTAGCAGGTGGAGCTATGAGATGGGTTAGGCAAGGACATGTGGGGAAGGGACTGAGGTGTCCTGGACCAGGGCGCTGAACCTGGCTGAGGAGTTTGGAGAAGAAATTGAAAACCGTACTCCTGGGATCAAGACCTGTGGGTGGAGAGGCGTGATGGGAGGTGAGTGAGAGTGGAGCCAGGCTTCCTGAATGGGCCAGAGCAGGGGTAACTTAACTCCTTACTGCCCAGCCTCCTATGAGGGAGAGCAGTACCAGCTCTGGGGGAAAATAGGAACAAACTTCAGAGGCAGGGATGTGGAAAAGACAAGACTGAGGCCAGTCCAGGGAGACAGGGAGCCCTAGCAAAAATGGGTGAGAAGTGGTGACCACTAAAAATATTCTTCACCATATGACTACTCTCCTGACCTTCACCATGCATCCCCACTTACCACTTTTTGTGGTACAAACTGGTCCTGTTTCTTTCAGAGCTCATGAAAATCTCCACTCTCTTCTATAAATGTAAGGAATTAGGTTTTATATTANGAAGGTTAATTTCAATTGCAAGAGAGATATTATTCTTTGGAAGCTTACAGCCATTTTGGAAAAGCATTTTTTCCCACCTGTCTCTATCCCTTTCAAACTGCAAGTACTAAATAAGATATGAATCTTGCTAAAAATAGTATGAGATCGTGTAAGGAAAGACAATGCCAATGCACTTATAGGAGTCTGAATTACAATAATCCTTTTTACTTTGCTCACGATTTCTATTTCTGTCTGCTGCTTCTGTGGTGTTTCTTTTGTATGATATATTCAGAATATGGGTAGGAGCTGTGAGCTATTTTTGGTATGTAATACTACACATGCAAGCAATGGATCACGTTTATGAACAGAGGAGGGTTCTGCAGAAGATATCTCATTAGGTGCTATTAAAAGTATATAACTCACAAATAATGTGAAATGCATCAGCCTTCCAAGACAGCAGGGCACAAAACCTGTTTGTGTTGTAAGCAAACAGAAACAGAAACCAGTGCTGCATTTTTCTAATTGATAGGTGCCATCCACCTTCTAAATTGCTTATTTTGACACGAAGTCACTACACAGGCACAAATCTAATTTTTTACTTTGGCTTCCCAGTTAAATTTATTTCTGTTTCTTTCCTTCAACTAGAGGAAAAGCCAATGTTTATGTGTTATTTCTTTTATGTGCTTTTACCTGAAAAGCACTTACTGAGCTGTGCCAGAAAGCTGTGATGTGTCATCCTTGAGTGTTTCAGCAGCTGTGTATCTGGGACCTGTGGCATCCAGGGGGTTGCTAGAAATCTAGGCTGATGAGTTTCCCTGGCATGGCTTTCACATCCGTGCTTAAAATATGCTGTGTGGGCCATGTCAAGGCACCCCTGCTGCCATTTCCCTTACTGAAGATGCCACTTGCTCATCAGGTCATTTTTAGCTTTTGGCTGGAAAACTGCTGGGGCTTACTGAAAGGCCTGAGGAGTTCCCTGGGTGTTTTCCATTGGAGAAACCTACATCCTGTTATTGGGGAGCTTTTCGGCTTCCCTTTGCAAAGTGAAAGAAGTCTGGGGATGCAATGTTTATTTGTTCTGAACTCTTTCTGGCTCATGTCTGTCTACGAACAGCAAGTACCTAAATAAAAAGGAAAAGCTATCTAGTAGGGAGCTGGTTTATAAACCAACACAGCGTGAACAGCACTTAGAAGTGTGTATGTAGATATAAGTATATGCCTGTGTCTAAATGTATTAAACACTGTGTGATGGATGCTAAATTAACCATCCTTCAGGACAAAAACATCACATTCCTAACTGGAGATTTCTTGCACATGCCTATCTTTACCTATTTCTGCACAGCACATACAGGAGTGTATCTGTCCATATCACTGTGTCAAACACCCCTGTGGGGACCCGACCTTTGGAGTTTTTAAACTGCTGGTGAGGTCTCCAGGGAGTCCGGCAGCCGCTAGAGGGAAGTGCGGCTCTGTGCCAGAGCAGCAGGATTTAGGGGCTCACGAGCACGGACTTTTTGTTGCTAATACGTGTTTGTTTAATGTTTCGTTGCCAGGTCTGGTCTGTGTCTGTGATAAGTCCGCAGAGGCAAGGTTGTGTTTGGAGCTTTCCCTTTCACCCAGCTGGACAGCGGAGGCCAGGGACAGGGTTTCTGGTGGGGAGCTGCTGCCCTTGCACCAGCTCCTGGCCACACAGTGGGAGGGCAAGGGGGTCCCAAAACCTCCTTCAGTCCCCTAGACATTTGATTCTAGAGACCAGCAAGTGCTCCAGTGGTGTTCGCAGGGAAACCTGCTAAGAACATGAAATCTGGTCAGGCAAAAGTTTAACCCATTCACATCCCCAACTCTCCTTTCCATAATGCCAAGACAAGTATATGCACACCTGGCTACACAAAGAGCCCATTCAATGGTAATTCTTTAAATGGTAAAGAAATTGCCATTTCGGTTTTTATGGAAAGGAGAAAGCATAAAATATGCATGCATTATCTGAGTATACTTGGGATACAGCCTTCCCTCATGCAGTTATGATATTTATTCAGAAACAGTGGATAAAGTAAGCTTGGATTATGGATAGAGTTGAGACACCTGGTTCGTGTCCACTGTTGTTTTCAAGTCCTGTAAGTTTATTAGAGGGATGTGACAGCTCAAAAGAGTAAACCCATGCAGATGAAATCCTTTGCTTCCCTTGGGGCCAAGAGAAGGGCTCTGAGCTCAGAGATACAGCAGTAACAATACTAATACCTTTTCTGTTTCTTTTCAGGGTAAATGCTACCATCTTGCCCTTTTGTGGGATATTTTATTATGGCTGAGTAGAGTGCATTGTCGCTGGCACTTGGTCCAAAAATGCCAGAAGACTTGTCACCTTCCCAATTTCTCACAGCTTGCTTTACTGCACTTTCTTGGTATATTGTCTTCAATAGCTTCCCAAAGCTCTAAATATGCCTTAGAAACTTTTGGGAATAGTTCAGCTTAAAAATCTGTGGAGTCAGTTAGGAATGTTTCACTGATTTAAGTTAATTTGAGCAAATCTTCCATCCTGCTTTAAAACTTGTAATCTTTGTCTTATGTTTTTCAAGCATTTGTGAGATGGGAAAGCATGCTGATAGCTTTACTGTATTTAACTGCCTCAGCACAGCTGACTCTCAAAATCTCAGTCCAGCAGCAAAGCCAAGGGCCAGGCTCCAAGAGCATTCTCACTGCTCTCAGATCATACTGGAGATTTGGTTTTTCTATAAAAATCGACCTGAAGGCTTCTTCATCAGAGCTCTGGCTGAGTTTGACCTATGTGATGGATGACATGTCTGACCATGAAGCTTTCAAAGGGTCTGGCATAACTATGGGAGCTTACAGCATACAGTGGTACTGGCTTGGAGGTTCCCAGTCAGGAGCTGGCTGATAGGTGGGAGCCTCTCAGCTGGGATAAGGGACCAATAAGCAGGGACTCCCATTCTCTCTGGTTTGTGCATCTCTAATCTGAGTTATATTGAGAGAAACAAAGTCACTGGAGACATCCGCAAGATTATTTAGGAGCTTCTCAGAAACCAGATGATATAAGAAAATCCCTTTTCTTAAAAAAAAAAAAAAAAAAAAAAAAAAAA
>VZRQ01000839.1:599103-806866 GCA_013397975.1 Machaerirhynchus nigripectus
AAAAAGGCAGGGGATTGCAGGTCAAAAGTGCAGTGTCATAATAGCCAGCAGTGTGTACAGGAAGGGGAAAGTGACGACAGCCCAGGAACAGCTCTTATAAAAGCAACAGGAGAGGGAATCCCCTGAGCTCCAATTTATATAAGGAAATTCCAGAAGGCAGGAAGCCACAGTGAGAAATAGGGCTTTTGTGGCTTTCTGTGGTCACCTAGGGTGACTTGATGTTTTAAGTACCGATGGTGATTGAGGTGAATCACCCCAGGTAGAAGGGGAACGAAAGCTCCACAGTCATGCAGACCACATCCTGGCCTCTTGAATCCAGCTGGAAATATGCTACTTCTTGCACTTCCAGGGAGTCCCAGATACTGTAATTTTTTCTTTCATGACTGTGCTTCAGAGGCATCATCAGGTGTCATGGTGGCTTTAAGCTTACACCAACCACACTAGAAAACAACTTCTGAGTAACCAGGATATGGTAGAAAAGTTCCAACCCCTGGCTTTGAACAGGTGAGTAAGTGCTTTATAGCCTGTGCTATGCACATCCTACCCCATCCTACTCATATCCACACTAAGCAACATGTACCATTCCCTTTTCTCACTTATTTATCTTTGTGCCTTTTTATTGGGGTGTTTTCTCTGCTGCTTGGTTACATATTTATGTTGGACTGTGAATAATTGTCATGGTTGGTTTCTTGCTTGTTTGGCATAATTGGTCTCCTTCATTTAAAAAAAAATTAAAATTAATATAAGGAAGAACTAAGGTGATTGCAGAGCAGGTTGTTTTTCATGTCCTCATTTTCACTTGCTGTTTGACTTTGGTCTGCCGTGAAGGGCCAGTTGCCAGTGATTGTATCTGCACGCACACACGTACACACACAGATACAATGAACTCTTTCATAGTCAGGCTTTACAAGTAAATGGAGGGTGCTTATGTTCATACAGTTAGTTTGGATTCATTCATACACGCTTTTGAATGCTGCCAGTAAGCTGCTTCACGACCTCAGATGTCACACAACATCCCTCTTACATCCGATAGTTAAGTACCAAGCTGCTGAAGCATCTCTGTGTGAAGTGGATTTCAGAGTCTTTGCAAAAGAGGTTTTTGCTGAAAAATCCCATAGAAGTATGCTCCAGTAAATATTACCGTTAGTTCAGATAAAAGTACGAAAGGCTTCACTTAATAGTATTGCAGAAGTCATGTAGTAGTGAAAAATGTAGGAGTCCAAGAACTTGTTTACAGCAGTTTTTTTTTTAACAGGTTGAAAGTTACAAAGTATTAAAAAAAAATTGCACATAAATACTCCTATATACATATATTATAGTGAAAGAGTTCAAGAAAGATCAAATTCAACACAAAGTTCATTATTTAGATATAAATATCAGTTTACAAGCGATATTGTAGCCAAATCATACCACTGTGGAAAGACAGGAAACATGGAAAAGACCATGGAAAATATGGAAAGACCATGTTTCTCCAAATTACTTGCAGTGAGTTACAGACATGTATAATAAGCAACACCCAACTTAATAATTTTAAAGGTACAGTGCAAAACACTAATTTTTTAACTAATAATCACAAAGGGCTGGCCTGAGGAGTGAGAAATTACCTAGATATAGGGTTATCTGAGGACATAATTGCCAGGCATACTATCATACCAGTAAAATGCGTGTATAGAATAGAATGATTTAAATTTGCATATTTGACGCTGCTTATTTTCTCATTCCCTAAAGCATCGAGGATAGATATCTCATATCTTCAAATCTCATAAAACTGGCTCCTGCCTTGCACTGGCATGCTGTAAAACATGTATTTTAAACCCTACCAGCAGTCTGCCTTCTGCTCTGTAAGTACAATGCCAGCTGCCTCTGGTCAGCCTCATCTTGCCCACTGGCAGAGCAGTTGCTGAGTAGGAGGAAGGCCAGCAGCTGGGGTAAGCATGTGCCCAGCCCAGAGCCAAGATAACATTGCTGTGAATTTTTTTAAGTGCAGTGGCTGATCTGACTAAAGCTATCTGGAGACACAGTCATGCAACTTCTATTCATATTGAAGATACATACAGGTGTGTATATTTAATGCTTGTGAATCTAAGGGCTGTGATCTCATACTCTGCCTGGCCACTTGGGAACAGGAGATCACTGATAGTTAAAATCATAGTGTAATGAGTGTGAGGTGATAAGAAAATGTGGAGGAAACATATATTCATTCCATGAACAAATATGATAGAAACAAAGTTCATCTTACACCAGTTGCTCAAAAAGTTAGCTGTTTAAATCTAAGCTGCCAAAATTCAAGTTTATTTAATTCTGGAGTACACTCATGTGCATCTGGATTCAGTTATCTAAATGCAGATCCTGTGTAATTTTAAATGCTTGTGAGACATACCACCTGCTGTTCCAAGAAACGTCAAATATTTTGCAAATTCAGTGTCATATGCAAGCCCCGTGCTCCTCCAAATGGCTTGGAGTACCTAAATTCTCTAAAGAAGCGCAAGAACCTACAAGTATTCCTTGAATACTTTGAACAATTTCCACACCAAGACCTAGTTGTCTTAATCCAAAGCTAAATCCTACTCTTAAAAATTCAGTGACATCCATTCCAAAAAACCAGACTTCAAAACTTCAGCTCTGCAAGTGTCCGTCACTATGCTTGCACTAATAGCTATTAGTATCACACTGGCTTAGTAATGATGAAGACTTTGGACAGGAGTAACAGGCTTGAACTAAGATGGAAGACAGCAAATCTCATTATTCTCTGAATATATGAAGGAGTTATATTTTTGCTTCTTTGAACAGCTCAGGAAAAAAAGAGCCTCACAACTCTTCAAATTTGGAAACTAAAAAATATTATTTATATTTAATGATGAATGGAACAACACTGTATTCTCACGCATAATAAGCTGTCATCATTTATTAAATCCAGTCTGGAAGCTGGAGATGTTACTGGAGTCCTCTCTGGAACCTGTTTTCTTTTCATGCAAGATTTAATCCAGCAAGGATGAAAAACCTGCAAGATACCCTTGAGCCTTAAGTTTCTTTCTGAAATATGGCAATTTGTGATTGATAGCAAAATGAAGGTTGAGATTTTTCCCTGGAATAGAGACATCTGTTGCTACAATGTCATGGGCCCCATTTGTATACAAAAGCAGTCGCCCAGCCTTGCTAGAGCAGACCAGTCACCTGCGTGCAGCCAGATCCTCACAAATCTCATTATTGGTTCATTCAACCAGATACACAGATGAAAGAGTATTTCACACTGGTTTTTACCTTATTTGAGAACACTTCATAGTCTGATGTTACCATTTTAATTCAGGCCATTTAATCTCTAGTAACTGATGTTATTGCTTATATGGAGTTAAACCTTTAACTAAAAAAAACATGTTTCTAGCTATGAAGTATAGAGTATGTATTTTTATTTTGCGTGGTGTGTTTAGTAGGTGGCAGTCTGTCTCTTCCTCTCTAAATGTTCCTGATTTATTGTCATGGTAAAACTACACCTCTAATTTCGTAAAATGGAGAAAAAAGAAGTAATTTTTACCTTGACAGAACTTTGGGATGGATGAAGCAATTTACTGAAGTGTCTTAAAAAAATATTTCACCTTGAGACAGAAAATAGAAAAGAAAGATTTAGCCTGTTGCAAAATTCAGGGATGTTAACCCCTATGTAATTATGTAGCTATGTAGACAAAATAATAAACCCCAATATTTCCTAAGAAATCACCAGTGTGCTACATGGTTTCTGACAATGCATCTGAGAAAGCTGCACAGTCCCATTACCCAAATGTCTGCAAGCTTCACAATATTCAATGTTTTTTCTCATAACCTCCCTACTAAGGAGAGAATGCCTCTAAGGAGAGAATGCAGAGAACCAGAAAGGCATTCAAAGCACTGCTGTACAAAGACCACTGCACTGAACTTGAACATCTGAGCTTGTTTCTGAGTTTGTTCCAGCACACGGGCTGCTGTGGCTCAGCCCTGTGTGCTGCGCTCCTTCGCCCTCCCTGCTGCGGGGGCAGGAAGCAGCCAGGAGAGGATACATCTGTCTGACACTGTCAGCAGTCCCACAGACAGGTGTGTACCTGCTTAGCCCTGCTCATCCAGGCATCAGTCTCAACTAATTCTGAGCAATCCCAGTTGGCCCACACAAACCACCAGGAGTGCAGAACTCAGCCAGGTTGCTCAGTGTCCCCGGGTGCCTCCAGGTGACAGAGCTATGCTCTGCACAGCCACCCTTCCTGCACTTTCAGGGGTGGTCAGAGCTCTGTGGCTTGTGCCTTGAGGCACTGGCTGCCATAGCTAGTGGAACTTTTTGGCATCTGTCTTAAATCTAAGCCATTTTTGCAGCAAATTAGACCCGTCTATCACACGGTATTGAGTTCAGCACAGAAAAAAAAGCAGTATTTTCCAAACCACAGCTAAAGAAAACAGTACTGCAAGACTACAGATATTAATCAGAAATGGGGAGATCTGGTTTAATATTCCTCTTATCCTGATGAGATTCAGATTGTCCTTCCCAGGATATTGCACTCCTTGGCAGTCTAAAGACAAGACTGTGGTGATGGTCATCTACTCAACAGGCAGAATGTGAAGCTAATGGGAGCACAGAAAGAAGAAAAGTGTCTGAATCTGCAGGCTACTATTTATAGGTGCATCCTCAGCAAGGAGAAAACCTTGTTTCTGCTTCCTGCTTCCACATTGTTCTGTGCTTGATCCAATGACCTATAATGGGATAAATTCAACACAATGTGGCAAGGGTTTTATGTTGTACGAGGCAGTCATGGCAAAATGTAGAGTGGAGTGATGTTAATCAATAGTCACTATGACTCCTAAATTGTTTCTCTTAGTCAGAGATCAGTGAGATTGGAGATTGGTGCTAAATTATTGCTAATAGTCCCTTCCCATAGGAGAAGAATGGGAGAGCGTTAAGACATAAGAATGGGGTGCGATCAATAGAACATGAAGGCAGGTGCTGAGAATGCTGGAAGATGGAGCTATTTCTGCTGGTGGAGGTGGCACTGGACAAATAGGAAGTTGGGGCCAAGATGGAGCTGTGTCATGCAGGGTGTTTGCAGAGAGAATGGGCTGTGCCAACATGAGGAACAGCACAGTGGGGAGCCATTTCTGTAGGTGAAAAATGAGAACAGTGACCTTTGCAGATGTCTGAAGAGACACCTAATCTTTTTTTTATCTTTCTTTTTTAGTGTATATAGCATTTTACTTGGGAGCTGCATATCTCTCAGGCTGGGCCATATAATGGTAGTGCTTCTGCTCTCTCCTCTCTTTGTTGGGTCATAGGAAAAGGGGAGGATCTGTCCATGATGCTGCTAGCCCGCCTCTGGAGCCTTCCAGTGGTTTCTTGGCCTTCAGGATCTCACTACCAAGGCTGTTGCCCCAGTTTCTGTTTGTCTCTGCACCCCACGGCCACTCTGAAATCATGCAAGAATCTTTGTCCCCGTGCCGAGGCAGTGCTGGGGGCAGCAGGGGCAGGTGGGCATCACACAAGGGGTCTTCAGCCTGTAGAGCTGGGTATGTCACGGGGCTGCATGAAACTGAAAGGAATTCTTATCTCCAGATAGAAGGATTTTCCTTGGACCTGTCCACATTTTAGTAAATATAGAAATCCTTCAAAACAGAATCTCATCTTGGAAAGACTTACAGAGGTTTCAGAAATCAAGGCAGGTGACGTTTAAGATTAATTATGTCCCTGCCAAACCATGCTCATCGTGCTAGGCATGTATTCCATGGGTTCTGTTAAGAAAATGGAGTCAGTGAAATCAGTCAGTGAATCAAATGGCTAGTGTCCTTCTCTGGTAGCAAAAAAATCCAAAAGTATCCTGACAAACATTATAAATGAATGGTCTCTCTTAGTTCAGGGAATAGTGCAGGATATGCTGGTGTTTCTCTTTATATGGATCATATTGCTTGCTAAAATAGGAGACTTTAATAAAGGATTTTGGCAGTATCTTGAGTTATAGTCAGCTCTCATTTATTATCTATGATCATAGCAGCATGACAAGTTTTCCTTGGCATTCTAGACACTTTCAGAGGACATTGGAAAGATATTTAAGTTGGGTGAGAGATACAGTACCAAATGGGAGTAGGGCTATGAAATCTAGGCATTAAGGGCAGGGATGTGTATTATGACTAGAAGCTCCTATCTCTAAACTGCCAGTGATTGGTTAAACAAAATTTAAGCCAATTTTCTCCTGGTTGATGGGCACCAAAACCTTCCTTTTGGTGGCCACCGAAGTCTGAATGAGCAACATGATAATGGGTCATCCTGCCAGTTATTCAAACCGTGCTAAATAAAAAAAATGCAAAGCTGAAGTGTAATGAAGCATTAGGACTTGACATCACATACCATTTATGTAAAGAATAAACAGAGTAGTTGGTTTAGGGAAGTTACATAAGCAGTATTTTTCCTTACCACCACACTTGAAATTAGTTACAATATCTCTGTTAAAATACGTCAGATCAACTATTTTGAATTGTGGATTTATAGAATAGACCTGATTGGTATTTATTGTCTCAGGTGGCCTGCTATGACTGTTTCTTTGTATTATGTTTCTTAAATAGTCAATTTTTAAAAAATTACATTTCACCATTTGCAAATAGTTTAATACAAAGAAGCACTACATTTACCTCAGTAATGTTAGCTCAGTTTTCAACGTTTACTATGAAATTTGATTTTTTTATCTACTTTTATGTCCCCTCTTTAGAAAATGCATCTGTAAAAATATTGTGGAACTAAATGAAGTATTCATACAGAATCACCACATGGATAAGGTTGGAAGGGACCGCAGTGGGTTATCTGGTTCAACCTCCCCACTGAGGCAGGGTCATCCCAGAGCACATGGCACCGGACTGTGTTCAGATGGTTCTTGAATATCTCCAGTGAGGGAGACTCCAGTAGATTCCGTAGTGAGCAGAGAGTAACTGAAGCAGTAAATCAGACATAACAAAGCCAGCATTTAATTTCTGACTCTTGAACTTTAACCTGGCACTGCTGAGGCAAGACAAAATTTTGCAGTGGTGGACTCTCAGGAGAGCCCCGAGGTAGCTCTGAGTGATAGCTTTGTCTACAGCCCCACTAGGTACAGATGTTGGCTTGCCCATAGAAGCAGTGAACACTGCTCTGAGCCTGAGCTAACCCTGCCTGTAGCCTGGTTTCAGGGCTGCACAGCCAGCAGTGCTGGTGCTCTCTTGCCTGTGAGGATCAGCTACACAACAGCTGTGTGCTGAATGTTCTGACAGACTGGCAGCGTGTCCTGGGTACTCTGCTGGCCCCAGACCTTGCTGCTGCAACTCTGCACAACTTCACTTGCCTCTGGGCTGTGGGTCAAAGAATGACAAGAAGGACAGATTTTCTGGGCTTTGTTTTGTTTTGTTGCCAATGCTCTTTGATGGTTTTATAGACAATGCAGCCTTAGCTTACGGAGAGAAGTGGTGAAGGACACCTGTATGTCGATACTGACTTTCCTACATGATCATTCATTAACACACTAGCTGTTCTCCCTTGCTTTACAATTTGGTTAGTCAGAGATTTTTAAAAATAGATCCTCTTCATAGCCAAAGTGCATCAGGGAAGAGTCACTACCTTCCTTCTTTCAACTTTGAATGAATCAGAGACTTAATTTTGGACACTTAGAAAGCTGTATTTCTAAATATCAGGCAGCTATTTAAAACCTGTGATCAGATGTTATTATGTCCTGATGGAGGTTGTATGGCTGTGAAATGTTGAAAAAATGCACTATTTGAAAATAAAAGCAAGTTATAACACACCAGACTGCAAGCATCTGTACTGTGAAGGCTGGATGCAAAGCTTAGAAAAGAATACAGAGTGGAATTACATGCTGGCAGTTTTCAGGCATTTTTATGCAAATGTATCATTAATGGTGATTGAAGACCTCCATGAGCAATGCCAACAAAATAAATAAATAAATGCAGACAGTCTGTGAGGATGCCTCTATCGTGGGAGAATGATGAACATATACCCACATATCACACTCCCTGGGGTCCCAGCTTGTCTGCCGCCCTCATGAGACAGGCTCTGTGGATTTCTGAAGTGGTATCAAAGCTAGACACTGACTCCTGATGGTGTACAGATGTGACATCCCTTAACACTTGCAAGTGTGCCTATGTTCGCACATGCAGATGTGCACATTCCCATGCCTCTGTGATTAATCCTGTGGCCCGAGTGGTGAGACACTTAATCTGTATGTAAGACATTTCTTCTGGTCTCTCCTCAGAGTCTGTAAATCCTTAATACCACTGAAGTAATTAAGAGAGTCCCATGCCTTCACACCTAGGGAAAAATATGGAAGATGGGGATCTAAATACCAAGCACAGACTTGAACCTGCTGTTGCCTATGGATGTCCTAGTTGAGTATTATCTTTTGGCTTAAACAAACCCACCATCACAGTGATGGGTTGAAACTATCCTGGTTTCATATCTCTCCCATTTTTTCCTCTACTGACAGTAATAAGCAATTGAACAAAACCTGCAATATCTCCTATCGTAAAACTGGTCACTGCCACAGGAGTCCATGCAGCACTAGTGTAAAGGGAAGGACACAAGCAGATCAAGAATCATAAAGGGTGGACCTTCCAGGTTATGTTTTCTTTTGTACAATTACAATATCCATTAAGTTGGTAATAACGTACGCTACAGCTTCTGGACCAAACAAAGTAGTGGTCTTCTAGATGGCAAGGTCTTGCAGTGCTCATGTATCCTTCTGAAATAGGATACAGGAGAGCAAGTGCTTTATTTAAGCTTATTAATTCACGTGGTCTGACAGATGAGTTAAAAACTTGAACATTTTCCTTTCTTAGTTAGGAAAAATCCAAACCTAATCTTTGATGTTCTTTGTTATGATCAAACTAAGGCGTGGCAGGTTACTGTAGATTTTTTAGGTTCTGTGCTTTGGCCTCTTTTTATGTGTTCCCTGTGCTCCAAAACTGAAAAGCAGATGTGAACTTGTTGGGTCAGGGATCATGTCTTCCATGTAGAGTGTAGTACAGTGGCACATGTGAGACACACAAAGTACAACTGTAATAATAGCTGACATTCCAGAAACTTAACAGGAGTCAACCAGATTTACTTTTCCAGACATTTCCCTCCTTTTCCCATTTTTACTTTTGAAATGTTTGAGTTAATCCCTGACGTAATGCAAAAATAATCCTGGGTTGATAAGAGAAACAATTTCTGGATTTGTGATAAAGTTGTGGAGTAATTTATGAGAAATCTTTAAGAAAAGGCCTCACCATACTTTTGCTCTTTGGCACTGTGGATATAGAAGCTGTTTGTTTTCTCTGCAGTAATCAGGGATACATGACTTTCATTTCAGTAATTTTCATGTAATCATTTCAGTTAATGTAAGAGAAAAAGACATTTTTCAGTCTCAGTCCCAGTGTGAAAATAGAGTTTTTCAATTTGTAAATTCATTTAGATAATCTGGGACTCACTCCCTTTTGTAAAAACTTATCAGTCTGTCCCAGTGCCTAAAACTAATATACATCCAGTCAAATACATTTCTCTAAGGATATGGAAATTTCATGGATTTTAACTAAGTAGGTTCAAAACATTTTAGTTATATCACTGTAATCTCTGTGCACCACCCTCATTCACAGGGTTAATCTAGATGACTTTTATGGGAACTTTGCTTCATCTTTTATTTTTCTACCAAACCAGCAGAAATCAGTAGCTTCATTTTGAGGTGACTCAACAAAAATCAGACAGCGTTGATCAGTGGGAGCAAATCCTCATTTGCATGAATGTAAACATGTGTCCTGAAATAAAGCAAAAATGACATAAAACTTCACTAGCCTGTTGCCATGACATCAGGAGGTTAGAGCACCCAGCCCTCTCACAGGAATAACAGTCTTCCTGGTGGCTTTTCATAGAGGGCTTTCTTCAAGAACCTGTCTAAGATGAGGCAAAGAGAAGATGGCATTGACATCTAGCCACAAGCAAACCCCAAGGTATCTGGGTCCCTGATTCATGCATGGAAACTCAGTATTAGACAGTGATTACCCAGGCTGACGTGTGCTGTACCTCATGGCTTTACACAGTGTGTTGTGCTGAAGGAGGGCTGACAGGTCACTGACGTCAGGATGCCTGATCCCAGTGTAAGTTAAAACAGGATTCTTTAATCGGCATCTGCTGAAGAAAAGTTTTCATATGAAATTAGAAAAACTAGATCTACTGAGGTATGTTACCTCCCATTTGACACCTTTCAGATCCTACCTCCCAAAACATCACCTGTCAAAGGTCAGGCAGCTGAAGGAAGACAGGGAGCAGAGACAGCACTAATCCAGTCATGGGAAGACACACACCAGTGGAGGACTTTCTGCAGTGGTGTTTTATGACCATTTTCTCTTGAAGATGGTTCACATGCATGTGTTTGAGGTGTCAAAAACAATGGAAAGACCAAAAAACTATTCTTAGTGCAAATTCTTCTACTGACTTCTGTGGTATTCTGGGAGGATAGCCTGACTCCAGGGATAAAATCTGCTATTTACATCTGAACTCATATTTGAAGTCACTATTGTATACACAGGAAATGCAGAGAATAACACCAAGATTAGCAATAGAAATAATTTCAGTATGGTATCATATAAAGGGCCTTGGACATTGGTAAGACTTTGATTTCCCCTGTTGTGAACAGGATCACCTAGGATCTTCAGAGTATTTTGACCCAAACGCTGAAAAGGGGAGCTCAGATTTGGATCTAGCTTCTGCGTTTGGAGGTGAGAGTACATCCAGCAGTGTATTCCCACCTCCTCCTCTTTGTTTAAAGGTGAAGCAACAGGGTGTAGGCTGTAACCATTACCCCTTTGCCTGGCTACAGGAGCAGAAACCTTTGGGATAAGGAGAGAATAGAAGACTTCATGTGATAAACAGCTTAGCTCAACTCAGGGCCTTTGGGCATTTCTTTCAGAGTCCTAAATTTAGATATTTAAACATTTGAGAAGGGTAAGTCGATGAAATGTAATGACCTGTAATGTGTCAGAGTACAGACTAGGTAATCTGACCTTTTCTATAGAACAAGAGAAGTTACAAACTCTGCATATATTCATTATTATTATCATTCAAGTGAATGGTTTAAATTTGTTCTGGGCTCTGCTTCTGATTCCCAAAAAGTGCAAATGTCTTTGCTAGGGAAGAGATGTGATAGGGTTTGGCTTGTGTGCATCTGGAAGGTGGATCTCTTTTGTGCTTATAAAGTACAGGTGGGATGCAGCCTTTTCATATGTTTCATATATTTATCAGAGAGAAAGAAGGAAACAGCCAAAATAAAATATGGATTTTCCCTCCAAGGATTTGCTAGAGCTAGCATAATTTTTTTAAACACGAAAATGGGGTTTTTTGTGCTTTTCTGATCATTGATTAGAAATTAATACTAACAATAACCAAATATATAACTGATAAGGTCTACACTGAGACAATCTAGAACAAGAGACACAGAATCAGTTTGGACTCACAGAAGATTGATGTGCAAGATTCCCGAGTTTCTTCTGCAAAGCCCAGTGATGATGGCCACCCTGAAGGAATTCCATCACTCGGGCTGTCCTCCAAAACCTGCCCAAACTCTATCCTACAAGCAGCATCACTTTCATCTCAGCAGAGGTGGTCTTCTTGGGCTTATTTTAATTATGATATTTAACTAAGGGAGATTTAATCACTAACTTAAAGGGGATACATTCCTTAGTTGGCCCTAAAATGGAAGAACTAGTGTGGTTTCACACAAAATTTTAGTTATATCACATCCTAAATATGGCATATGTTGAGAAGTGGTGAATGAAGTCAAATAAACGGCAGGAAAAAAAGTCTTCCTATAATTAGAGACAGACTGCAAAAAAATTTCATCACACAAAACATAAATGCTAAGTGAAACAATATCATCAGGTTTAATGATTTATAACCTATTATTTTATATATATCCCGTGACATCAAAACTACTGCACATATTTAAAAAGAAAAGAAGAAAAAACTTATAAAAATATTAGTGATTAAATAGCATAGACAGTGCTTTTTTAGTGCCAGAGATCTCTCTTTGATAGTTTGTCTCTCTGGTGTTAATGCCTGTCTGTTTTTGTTTCTAAAGCTATTCTTGTATTTCAGTTTTAGCCTTGCAAAAGTACAGACTTCAGTGGAAATACCGACACATAGAAGTGATTTAGTAGGGTCGTTTTGCTTTTTTGGACAAGGTTTAGGTAACGTGCTTCAAGTAATTTTAATATTTTTCTAAATTTTCTGCTTGATTTAATATTTTCATTCTTCTCAACACTTAAATAAACCTTCACTTTATTTTTCCCTATTACCCAAACATTCCCTTGATGAAACAGAATTTTTGCTGTGTACAATCTGCTGGGGGCAAAATCATTGCTCTTATGAAATCAATGGTTACTCCAAATTTAAATTAAAATAGTTATTTCTGAAACTCTTAGGAGACAATCTTGTCTTGCAATGAACTGAAATAATTTTTGATAGTGAATGCCAGCCTCCCTGCTGCCTCAAAATCAGTTTAATGTTCTTCTAATATTAATGTTTACCATTAAACATATAAATTCTATCACTTCTTCCAGTGTGAAGTGAAAATAAAGCAGACCAGGCCCATTTATCCTTTCACTGCTGTTTTGAACTTCTGGCTTGCTGTGCTGAAGAAAAAAGGTACAGTTTTCTTTTAAACATGAAGTCTAATGTGATCTTTGATCTTTGCACTTCAAAAAGGCTTTTTTTTTTGCCTGGAACAGTCTTCCACAGATGAGTTATAAATCCCTGAAAACAGAAATTTATAATGGAAAAGCTGTCACCACATTAATTATGATAGCATAAATGCAGTGCTGCTTCTATAGTAAGTCACTGCTTAAAAATAAAAACAAGGAAAAGATGTTCTGACATAAAGTCTATTCTCACAGTACTCGATGTCAAATGTTCAATGCTTAGTTAACTGTGTTTTTAAAAAGTGATTGCTGTAGTGCATTCCTTTGCCTTTTTTTTTTCTTTTGAGAACATTAATCTGTTGGTATATAAAAGATTACGTTTCCACTGACAGATAGGAGCTGGAAAAGAGCAAAGATTACATATATCGAAAAGCTTCATTGCATGATAAAAAATATCTTGGATGTTTACTTAGAAAAGCCATTAACTGGTTTACTTTTTTTTTTTTTTTTTTGAGCTTGCATTCTTTGTCAGCAGTTTTGATTCAGAGACTCTAAATTTAAAATTTTATATCGATCTCCTGTAGGTCTTGGCTTCCTTCTGATTGCTTCTGGACTTTTGCCTGCTCTTTGGGCTTTAAATGAATTTGGAGGATTGAAGTCACTTAAACATAATTTAAATGATCTCATATGGTAAACTTAGTAGACATTTATTAGATTGTGTGCTTTTTCTTGGTGATACTGAGAGCATATATTGTAGTATATTAGTATGTATCTATTTGGCACAGGGAAAAAGCATAAATCATGGAACAGTACAAATTTCATATGACAATCTTCCAGGAAATATCTAAAGAAATTTATAAAGGAAAAATTGTCTGGTGATAGGGCATGCTGTGCTGTAAGGTTTTCTGGACTTCAAAAGGCATACAAAAAACATAACAAACAAAAAATGTTTAAGAAGTGGAAATAGATAACTTTGGTGCTACAAAGTACTATCGTAAAGCTGACACTGCAATCCAAAGATTTTGGCCTTGGCTGCAATATTTGTGAACCACTGAATTTTAACTGTACACAGCATTATGTATTTTACCCTCTGCATGGTTCAGAATGTGACAGAAGGATCTTTTAATGTGACTGAAGATAAACCAATACGGAGAAGTAGCTGTAGCAGTCCCACTGAGGTATCTGTTAAGAAGCTGGGTGCAACACAGAAAAAAAGGCTTCATTTTTTTGTTTGTTTGTTTTGAGTTCTCCCAGACTGCTCTCTGTGTAGTCTTCTGTGCCATTCTCTTTCTGCATAATTGTGTCATAATCATCTTTTCTATTTCCAACTCTTGTTTTAAAACACATTTCTTCCTAACAGACTGCTGAACATTAAACCTTCCGTGGAAAGATGTGACTGTAGTAATCTTCAGAGAGAGCAGCCCTTCTCATTACTGATCCTGGGTGATATTATGGGATCTGGCATTACTGCAAAACATGTTCATCTTATTCCAAGCATTGCTGGGTGCAGAAGAACTGTTAAGTGCATGTCAAGATTTAAGTGTTTTCATCATAATCATCAATTTATGCTACATTTTGACTGGTCCTCATTTTCTCTTCCTTACAACACACAGACCAGCCAAAAATAACAGTGTGAAAAATGCTATTACTAGTGGTCCTGGTCACAAACCAGCATAGGCAAAACATGATGCTTTCCTATCATTGCACGCAAAGCAGCAAAATCCTAATGTCCCCTGCAGAAATCCTTCGTTCTGCCGTGGCACCGGAGACCTGAGCAGAGTCTCTCATCTTGGGATCCTGCCTCGCTATTGCCTCTGACAGGGTGCGGTGTGCTCGCAGCACAACCAAATGATAAATATCTTAACATCCAGTGCTTAAATGTTTCTGGTGTTTTTGAGGCTGGAATTAGGCCTTGCTCAGGTACTTGGGTATTTTCCTCACTAAAAATAATAGGTACCCATAACTTAGAGCAATTGATGCACAACAATACTCCGTTGAAGACAGGGCAGTTTATAGGCTTCACATAAGTTAAACACTGAGCTGATGACTAGAGAAGCCAAATAAAGTCTGAGTTTCTTTGCCTTTGCTAGGATTTAACATTTAGTTAACTAATTCAAAATGAGAACACACCTTTTGCTTTTTTTTCCTTTTTCCTCTTTTTTTTCCTCTTTCCTTTTTTTTTCCTTAATGAAGGCAAGACCTTGCATCTGACATACCAAAGCAAAAGAATATTTAATTCAGGATCCAGATTTTGCAATTTGGGTCCATCTGTGATAAGAACAGAGTGTGAACTCATGGAAATACTTGTGTGAATTTTTAATAAATTGTCACTACCCATTTTGATACAAGGTAGAAAACTGCACATAAATGCAGCAAGGAACTGCCAAACAGAAAAGAGGTGCTTCCCCAGCACAGTCCAGGCCAGCCCCGTGCTCTCCAACAAGGTGTAGAATAACAACTCCCGACAGAAGCATTTGACTCCATCTCAGAGCTGCTGAAATGTTAATAATGGGGCATGGTCAGAAGCACTGAAGTCTCTTAAGGACAGGACACAGAAGAACAAACACTGAGAGAAACATTCGTGTTTAATCTGGTAACCTGATTAAAACTAGTTACCTTATTTTCAGAAAAAAAAGATCCTATACTAACAAATGCCAACACTTGTAGTAGGTTCAGCATACGAAAACCACAAAGTTTTAAAAAGTTTTTTGTTGCTGTTGTTTTTTTGGTTTTGTTGTTGTTTTGTTGGGTTTTTTTTTGTCCTCAAATAATTTTCACTGATTTGTCTGTTTTTTTCCAAGGAACTAAGAAAAGTTCATTTTAGGTCAAAGTAGTTTTTATTTCATTATTTGATCATTTTTTGGCAACCAAACGATACAGATATTCACATAGCTTTGGCTTGTAGTTCTGGTGATGGCTGTTTTCCAAGATGTATTTGGGAAACTAGACCATTTATTAGGAAGGGAAGTATATCTGAGATTTCACAATTCTTTCTTACTTATTTACCCTTGTATGCAGTTTGCAGGACTGCAAGAAAGGAAAAAAAATAATCTCTTTTTGATTTGAACACACAAATTTGAACTTAACACGCAATGTGAAGAATGAAAATTCCTTTTCTGGGTAGAGTTTGAACACTCCTTTAGTAAATTTGGCGGACACACGGTAATAATCTATATTGTGTTAAGATACGCAAATAGTTTTCTATGGAAACTAGAAAAAGCTGCAAACTTTAAATCCCAGATGGAGTTCTTATTAAGGAAACATCGTACTTTTGAAAATCCTATTTCTCCATCTGCTTATAATATCTTTGAAGTGTTTCTGTCTATAATTGTAATGATGACTTCTTTGGATCATATTCTTTATTGTTTATTGCATAACTCTACTCCTTCCTCAAAAATGCAAATGTTCACCTTATCAGTCAGCAAGGACTTAATTCAATTTCCTCTTGCTCTGAGTGGGAAAATGGACTACAATCATGGCATCCTGGCAAAAGCGCCACAAAGGGAGCTCCATGTGTGGTTTGAAACTCCCTTCTTCCTCAAACCCTCTGCAGAGAGAAGTTCTGTGCCAGGGACCCTCTCCCGCCTTGTGGTCTGACTCATTCTGACTCACTGAGCTCAAGAAAGCAGTCAGTGTTACTCCTTTCTGGGAAAGTGCAAAGAAAAAGCAATTCTGCTCCAAATAAATGCAAATAAGCCAGCTGCAAGCATCTGGGAAAAGCAGTTAGAGAAGTGAGAAATTACTTCTTGTCATCTCATATTCAACTGCAGTGTAATTTTGATCATTATCTTATTTTTCTTTCCTGATGGAGGGAATGAAGTTCATAGGTTGTGAATCCAAGCTCAGTACGGGAGTTGGGTAAATAATAGGTCGCATTTAGTTAAATTTGTTTTTCAAGCTGTTGTTCGGAGGTGCTTATCCAGTCATTTCAGTTTAAGAGCATGAGCAATTTCATTGACTTTGGTACATTGTTCAAGTGCATTGGGCTTAAGCCTCAGATGTTTTGCTGGGAGAAATGTTGCAGTTTCTCAAAGAACACTGGCTTCTCACCTGATTTTCTTGTGTGCTCCTGGGAAGATACTACAAAAGCTAGAGGTTCACCCTGCAGATATAAAAAAAGCCAAATCAGTCTTTACTAGAAACTGCTTACACTAGGAGACCGCTTTTAGCTGGCAACATTGCAGAGCTGTGGTGATAAAATACCTGCACCTGCCCTGAGAGCAGTGATGGAGGAGCAGCAGGAGGGTGTCTGCTGCTGAGAAGCCCTCTGCTTTTCCAGGTTTCATAAGGTGCACACAGGTGGTGCTGACTGTTCACTGGGGATTGCCACTTGGAACTGGATCTCAAAATACTGTAGTTTTCCAGGGATAAAAGGAATATTTAATACATATATTTTAAGTCCTGCAAGCTCTTGTAGTAGCCAGATGGTGTCAGTCTTGTACTGAAGCTTTATAATTAGTCTCCCCTGGTGCTCAGTAGACTCTAATAAATTCTGCTGCTCACATATTTTTTTCATCTGTACTTGCCTAATAACAACACATACACACCAAAAAAAAAAAAAAAAAAAAAAAAAAAAAAAAAAAAAAAAAAAAGTGGGGGGAGAAAGTAAAATCAGTGACTTACCAAAATCTGCTATGAGTAGGTCACACAGACTCTCCTTGAACTGCAGTGAACTTTTGCAGATGAGTGCAAAATCTACATTTCCCTTAAATCTAAGAGCTCCTCTCTGAAAAATTACCTGATCTCTATGTCCTGATTTTTTGTCAGCATAAACAACTCCTGCAGAAATGTTTAGCAGCAGGAGACACAGAAAAGAAAGAGTGCCTGCAAGACTTTAAATGGATTAAACCCACCCAGAATTAGAAAAACCAACAGCAGTGAACGACAGACCATTTTAAGCCAGGCACCACTACCATCACCACCACCACCAAAAAAAATCATAATATGTAGAACTGTAACTTGTCACTAAAATGGTAATTATTACATAATCCATTAGTTAATGCAAACATTATGGGTTTTTGGATGAGCTGTAAAACCAAGTTCTTGGCCACTCTTAACTTCCAGAAGTGCTCTGGCACTTTGGCCAGGAGCTAGGGTGCTAACACGAGAGCTCTGTCCAAATTCCATGTGGGTAACTATATTTTGTCTAGCTGACATTTGCATGTAATTTAGTTAGATACATTATTATTATTCCTTTCTTGTCTTAGACTGTAGTACAGAGCTACTGTATTAAGAGCTGCTGCTGCCTTGCCAGAGGTTTTAATAATCAAGGGACCAGTGAAGGGATTCCTGTTAGCACCAGAGCAGGGATTTCGCTGGTGGTCAGTGTTTTGGGAGTTTGGCATGAAAGCACTCTATAAACAAATGTTCATAACCAAAGCTCTGTTTTAAATATCACAGATACCCTGAAATTCTTGGCATTTTCTAGTGATGCTGAAATCCTGAAACGGCTGGCAATACTAAGGAAATTGGTTAGCATCCCTGCTGGGCCCTGAATGAATAAAGCAAGAAAATTGGTAAGAGGGCTCAAGAAATTTATTTTGTGTGTGTTTTTCTTAGTTGAATTTAAACTAATTATTTTCAAAACTATTTAGCAGGCTATCAAAAGTCTGTACACTGCATCAAATCTGAGCACGTTCTTTCTCCAGAAGCAGATTTTACAGTGTCCCTTGGCCATTCTCTCATGGGATTGTGTATAATCTTTTGTTGTGACACTGTTGTTTTTTGGACAGGGTGTTTTGGAAGGTGTCTTTAGGAAATTTGCACCATATTGTCTGGACGGTTACTCCCTCACTGGATCCTCTGGAACAGGAATATTTTGTTGTCTATCTTTTGTGTGTATGTTAAATATTGTGACTGGGACTGTTTTATGGAAAGTCAATCACACTGGTAGCCAAAGCTCCTCCAAGCACAGTAATGCAGGACTTTTGTGGGGCAGCCCGGGCTGCGCTGCAGTGATCGGACAGAGGAAAAGCTGCCCATGGCAGGTAACGGGGTGACCACAGGTCAGTGCCATTACTGCTGAGTCCTGCAGTCTCTCCTGCTCTTTTGGCCTTCTGAAGGGCCATGAGTACACCAGTAAAAGGATCACAGCTGCAGTGGGGTTTGGGGGCTCTCCTGTGGCAGCCCAGCCTATGGTGTCTGTTTGACTGGCCCATCCAGGACTCTACCAACAAGTACCTGGCCTTTTTTCCAGGGATAGAGTGATCCTGGAACTGTTCTCCCTCTGTGACATCAAGGATGGGACTACTCTGCTGTGGAGGGGCAGAGAGCTAAGCCGAGCGGACGTGACCTCTCCAGAGCTGGTTATGTCTAAATTTTGGAAGCAGAAAGAGAACTGGCTTTGAAACCAAGCTGTGAACATCAGATTCTTGTGGTTGTGTCCTGTATCTCAGGATTATACTTGTTTCTGTTCACAAGAAGCTATTTCAGTCCTTGGAAACCAAGACAAGTGGGGCAGAGGAAGACACAGCAAAATTTTTCCTGGCTCATGGATTGCATACCCTGTTCTGCCTGACACAGCTAGCCATATGAGAGACTGCAGCATCTGTCTAGTTTCTGAAGGAAAGCTGAGATCTGTCAGCTCTGTCTAACAGCCAGGGATTTTGGGACCTTTTTTTGTCACTGAGCAGGCCATTCTTCTGTGCTCTCACAGCTTGAATTCACAGAGACAGACCCCTCTGAAACCTTGCAGCTGCTTTCCTCCTCCTGCTGGAGAGAACCTCTTCACTAGTCTGGATTTAGCTTTCTTATTTTATGCCCCTGGAAAAAATGGTGACACCTCTCTCTTCACATCCTCATATCAGTGGGGACTTCCAGTCACTGACAATTCATAGGCAGCATCAGTGTGTGCAGCATGGGAGCCAGAGACAAAGCTGTTGGCTTGCAGTTCTCCCTGTTCTATCTTGCCTCTGTTGTTCTTTTCCAGTAGCAGTGACCTTCGTTCCACCCATCCTTCTATCCTAAAAACATTGTACCAGGCTTGGCATCCTGTTATTTAGTCTTCTGTCTCACTAAAAGTATGATGAAACAAGCAGTGAAAGCTGGTACTTGTTGTACATAGAAAAAAAAGTGATACTTTATGAATTTGGTGATGCAAACTGTCACTTCCAGTGGGTAGCTCTCAGTTCATCATGCTTGTTGCCATGCAGAATCTGGGGAAACACTGGCTCTCACACAAACGAGTTTTACATGTTTTTTACATGTTATGAAGCACAACTTGTTTCCAAGTGGAAACAAATACAAAGAAAACCTATTATACAGAATGAAACCTTGATGATTCTGATTTTCCCTTTTGCTCTATTGGAGTTTGACTTTTTTCTTTTTGATTTGTTCTCCCAGGAGTGCAACTCTAAGAGTTATAATCTAGTAGTACCCTATTTGTGTTTTTGGTCACTGTATAAGAGGCCTAAGAAACCTTTGTCTTTTGGGATTGCTTTTTTCCCTAGTTCATAAGCCTAAAAAAAGGGTCTTCCCAAGTACTTTGTTGTCCTGAAACCATGACGGAATTAAGCAAAGGGGTACATTCTGTTTCTGCCTTATTGTGTTGCAGCTCCATAGGACCTCCTTTCATTTTCACAGAATTTATCTGGATCCACATAAGTGTAAATTAGGCCAGAATTCCACCACTAAGAATGAAGCTGATTTAAGCATTGGCTTAGAATGGCTGGTTAGAATTAGTGATCTCACTGTACTTGGAGATTCAGCCAGCTGTCTTCCAACTTAATCTCCTTTTAGTACTTTTCTCTATATTCCCTGGTGGCAATATGGGTTGACATGATGAGTTGCCTTACCTAGGAATGCAGGATATAGAGGGACAGAAAACACTGAAACACTGGGACAGTGTTGGCTAGTGCTGATGGTAAAAGTCCCACCCACACCCTGCAAGTGCCTGAATCAGTGAAGACATAAGACATTTTCCATTTTAAAAGGCCTTCTACGCCCTTGTTATTGACAATGTTGTAGAAAAAGGAAATTAGCAAATTGAAAACAAGGGCCCTTCCCTGATTAAGCTCTTCCTTATCACAGGACATGCCACACTTAGCCCTTGTTACATCCCAGCTCACTTTTGGCTTTCACAAGTCAGAATGAGCTTATCTGTGATTCTTTCATGTTTACTCAAGCTCTCAGCTTGATAGTGATGCACGACTAATACTTGGGTGGTACCACATTCCAGAAGATTTGTAAAGTAAATGACACAGAGAGAGAGAGAGGGAGAATTTTATTTCTGTGAAGTTAGTTCTGGAGTTTTCCTTTACACAACCATTGCTATAAAATCTGCAGGCAGCAACTTCAGCCCCATTCGGAGCCCTCTGTGCTCTGCTGGCAATGCAGAGGGTGCCAGGGGCTGCCATGAGCAGCTACTGGGGATTTTTTGTGGCTGCAGTTTGCCATTTGCCTGTGTCCTTTTGTGGACAGAGGAAGAGTTGCCTATATGTTCTGGGGCAGTTTCTGTGAACATGGTGAGGTGCACTGGCCATACAGCATGGCTTAAGCTGCCCTGAGATGCATCCAGATCATACTGGGCATGGAATCAGTACAGAACAACCCCTTGAACAAGCAAGCTGCAGGAAGTTTCCTCTCCTTTGCTACTGCATAGCTCCCTTGAGTACTTGTTGGAAACAGACAAGGAAAGAGCCTCATATCTTCTGTTACTACACTTGGAAGAGCTTCCAAGAAAATGCAATTTTTAAGTCTAATGACCTTAAATGACTGTGGTTTGGTTTATTTTTCAGTTTTTAAAGTAAGAAATCTAACTGGAATTGATGGTTTCTTTGGGAAAAAAGGTACCTCATGTCCTCTCATGTTTTTATAAATTCTTTTGTTACATGTAATTTTTAGAGCCTTGGAATTGCCAGGAATCTTCAGGAAGACGGGACCTTCACAAAGATATAGTGAATGATACAGTGTTTGTATTCTAAAACAATGGACAGGTTTTTATTCTGAATTTCCTTTATTATTTTTGTAAGACAAGGTAATGGACATGCATTTTGCTTGGTACTTACACAAAAAGCAAGGAAAGCATCCTTGCTTTTATTAAGTATTTCCTTGTGATAGTGGTGCAAGGTATTTTAAAGTGAATGTTTTTTTAAGTTGTTTCTTGGTATCTCCCCTAAAGGATGGGTTTTCCCACCTTCTAGGGATGGTTGAGCAATGAAAACATGAACCAATAAGCTCACTTTTATTTTTACGAGATCTGGAAAGGGTAGAAGAAATAGAATACTCTCTGCCAAGTGATCACACTGCCACTCATCGCTTAGTCTTGCTGGTGAAGTCAGAACAGGAAAATTTTGCAGAAGAGGCCTCCTTTCCCACTCACAAGATAGGATATGTATGCAACGTAAATTCTCTTCACACAGTAATCCTGGGGTTCTGAGCTTGTTTCTGACCAAGAAATCTTCCTTCGGCTCATCCTTTTGCAATGTTTCCAGTGGCCCACTTGGGACAAATTCTTTAACACAATGTAAGGAAAGTAACCTCTGGTGTAGGCTCTGGGTGCCTTGGAGCATGTCAGGTGGTGTATCCACTGATCCCAGCTCCAGAGACCTGCAGCAGGTGGGGTTTATCCCAGACAGAGTGGGTTATGCACCCTCTGTCACATTTTGCCCTCTCGTGCTGACCTCAGGGCACTGTTTCCATGCGTTCCTCAGAGAAGTGTTTTGTGTAGCCTGCACCCACATGAATGGTGTGGTTCTTCAAAAACTCTATTGCAAGAGCACATGGCTATTTAACTTTCAGTATAGCACCTTCCATACAAACATACCAGCATCCCTTACTGTTTGGGTGGAAGGGAAAGACGGACATGTAGGTAATCCCACCAATCCCTGTCTGTAAGTACAAAACCCAGAATTTAGAGTCCATCACTCCAGTCCATGAGGTGATATTTATTGATATTTTGTCCTCTCTCCAGTACACAATGATGATGCTTGGTATCATAGCCTAAGATCAGCTGTAGAGGAGGACTAGTATGGAATGTTGCAAATTTCCATGAGAAGACAAACACAAAGGGCTTGCTCATGACAAATTGGTGTGCCAGAGCTGTGGGATTCAGGCTAGATTACAGAAAGCAATGTCAAACCAAAGACAGATGCACTGTCACTGCAGAGCTCCTGACAAACAAACAAACAAACAAAAAGTCTGAAAATAACAGCCCATTTTTTTATCATCCATATCTGGAGTAACACAGCTCTACCTTTCAGTTGCATGGCTGGAAGAGTGGATCACATGCCTCCCGGAGAAGCAGTGTAAAATTGCGTGTAATAATGCAAAGTCTGTGGAAGGGCAGGAGAGTGTTTATTTGAAACAAGTGAATAGCAATTCTGCATTAGTGAGGAGAGATGTTTGCTCTGGTAACTGGTCTGGTTTGTGGGTATGCTGAGTTTGCAATGATCCCTGTGAGCATCCTACCGCTCTATCTCCCTAAAGAATGCCAAGAAATTCATTAGGCCAGATAAGCAAAAGGAACTAAAAGAGCTCACAGACAAGTGCTTGGCCTCCTGAATAGATACTTTAACTCACGGTTAGGCATTTAACTGCTGTGAAGAGGCTTCCAAAATCACTCATACATTGAGTGCACTGCTACTCATCACTAACCAACAGAGCATGCTGAGGATGGGGGCATGTCTAAATCTAGATCTTTACTCTTCCAAAAATACAAACAAAATTGCTCTGGAGATGAATACTTCCCTTTCTGCACATGGACAGAAGAGGAAGCACAGTAACAATTTTTGTATCATTCCATTCATTATAGCATAAGATAAGGGAGTAGAAGAATTTAGTGTTACAGTGATGGTTTGAACTTCTCCTCCAGTGGAAAGCCTTTCTGTAAGTTACTGCCTGCAATATCAGGAAATGCTTTTCAATGAACCCAGTGCTGCATTTCCATGATTTGTTTGGTGTGAGAAAACTTAAGGTTGGGATAGATATTTCTGACATTCCTTTCTCCTTTGGGAGTGGATATTAAATTCCACCTATATCTATCTTAGCAACATGGTAGGTATTCAGAGTGTCCCTTGAGACTTAGAGTGTAGTAGATCTTCCCTGTCTCACAGGCTCTGAGAGGATGGGGTTCTGCTGCCATGTACGGACCATCACTTACCAATTATCCACCCAGAAAACTACAGCAAAGATTACAATCACAAGCCACATGGCAAGAAGAGTTTTATACCAGTGTTGGGGACCGTCTACTCTCACTTCAGCATACTTTAGCAGGGCTTGTGATTAGCTGTTTCATCGGAAGCATCTCTATGGTTTCTGTAACTGTTTGGTTCCTATGTAACATTTTTCATACTCACTGGTAGAGTTTAATAATAGTATGCTGCAGCAGAGGGCACAGAAAATATGATGACTGAAGTTCTTACTTGAGCAAATTTTAGCTTTCAAAGAAGAATTTTCTTTTAGGGCTCTGACACATTTATAAGTATTTCTCTCCCTTTCAAAGTGAGGGTGATATTATTACCTAGGAAAATTGCAGTGTGGGAGAAAATGTTATGCAACTAAAAAATGAGATTGAATAGCATCCCCAGGAAAACTCAACATATTCCTGTGTTTCTGTGTTGCAATTAGACAAAAAAAAGTACATTTTCAGCAGGGAGGTATATTTTCAACATAGTCCCTGCAATTCTCAAATTAGCAATCATGGGATCATTACAATTAGAAAGGTGGAAGAAGTCAGTGTGCTAATCTTCTCACTGATGATGAAACTTCTGCTTTCAAACCAAAAGCTCTGTCCTAATAAATTTCTATATATCCCTGATATATTAGAAGGCAGCCACAATAACCAGAACAGTCAGGAAACAGCAGTGCTCTAAAAGCCTCTGTGAACAAGGGTAAGAAGCCTGAGTACAGGTAAGAGCAAAGAGATGAATAAGGGAGAAAAAAAAGAAAAATGAAAGAACACACAAATAAGGATGTAGAAAGATTGTTTGGTGTAAATTTAGTGCAAGTTTCAGTGCAAAACATGGGGACTATACTGGAGGTTGACAAATATTCTAAATTATGAATCAGAGTATTTAAGATACCTTTTGTAATTCTTTCCATTAGTACCAAGTTCATAATAAAGTGATATTGCTCTGAAATAGAGTTTGGATGGACCGCTAAACTAAGATACTTTTAGAAAGAATATTATTTAACTAAAAGAATATTATTTAACTGGAAACTTTTTAAAAGCATTTCTGCTTCTTAGTTCCCTGTCATCAATCCCAACTGAAACAGTTCACATTTTAAGACATACAAACTGAAATTTATTTTAAATAATTCAAACAATAATTTTGTCATTTCAGTTAATGTAACAAAAAGTGATTTCAAGTTTTTGTCAGAAGGCCAGAAAGAATTATTTGAGTTTTACACACACATTTATCTGACATTTATAAATATCAGTGGAAATTTAACTCTTTTGTAGGAAATTATATTATGTTGTGTTCATGTGATATTTTAAAATATGCCAAAGGCTGTTGTAGAGGATTTTAGGCTTTTTTAGGGATTCTGTCAATCTCAATTAAAAAAAAAAAAAACAACCCCTGAAAAATTAAAAAATAAAAAACCAAAATAAAATAAAGGATGGAACCATATTGGAGGCTGTTTTCAATTACAAAAAAAAATTGTTGACAGCTTGGTTCAGAAGGCCCTGTAGAAAAGCATGAGCAATGCTTTTCAATAGTTACTGAGTTTGCAGTTTCAGTAGATACCGAGGGTTCTGATTCAGATGCCAATTTCGTGATGCAGAATCAGCTTTGACATACATTCAAATATATCAAGGTTCAAAAAGGTTTAGTGCTAAATCCAAATAGCAGAACAAAGAGCAGTCTTTAAGTCTGAGCAACCTCATAACGTCTGTTTGACATCTCACAGTGCTGTCAATTAAAAGTTACTTCATAAAATGCACTAATATAAAGGTTAAACTTTACAAACTAATGTAAAATCAGTGTAATGACAAAAGAATTGGGTGATTTTTTACATGAAGGCTTAAATAATTCATTTTCTTCTTCCATTTTTGACATCTCATCCCAGCTCAGGCAAAAGTGTGGGCCAAGAAGACAGCTACACTGTAGGTAGGCAGCCAATTAAAACAGACTGTCATAAAAGAGCAGGATGATTTTTCAGGACAGGCATCGTTATTTTCTGAGCACCAATATAACTTCCTAAATGTCTCACAGATGTAGTCTGAAAGAAATTGCATCCCCCTCCCAGTAAAAATATCTTAGCCACCTCAAAAGAAGAGACCATCTGGAGGCTTACTCACTCCGGGGGATGCTGAGTTAATTGAGTGAAAGTCCAAATAACTCTTTAGGAGAGACATGCTGAGGAATAGCAGTAGACTCTAAAGAGATTTAAAGTAATGTAACTCCAAAAGTCTTTGCTTCAGTATTGCTATTACTTAATCAGTTGTATTATCACCATACTTGGGAGGCCTAGGCATAAATGAGGGCTCGTTTTGAAGGACTGCAAAAAGGAATTTGCTGAGCACTGTTGTATGTATTTACACTAGAAATTCAGACAAAATCCAGTAATATTTCAGTCATAAAATCAAACAGCGAAAGGAACATCCTCATTCTTTTGTCCAAAGAAGTGACTCCATCTGCCAGGGGAGTATCTAAGCTGTGACTGGAAGGTGCAGCACATGCATCCACCCAAGATACTTGGGAGTAATATAAGATCACCAGCATTCTGGTTCCAAGTTTTCCTGGCTGCTTTTTTTCTGGGTTTGCTGGTTGCTGTTGGGAACTGCTCTGCCTCTTTGGACCTGTCTGCATGTTCAGAGCTGTCAGCTGTCTGATCAGTTCTGAGAGTTTTTTTAGTTCAAAGTGGTGATACTGTGCTGAAGAGGTGCTGAGCCTTTTCAGTTAAGAAATCTCCAGTGCCATTTAGACAATCTACAGATCACTCCTCAGGCTGTTGTCTCCAGTCTGGAATCTCATCAACCCTGAGCATTGTAGGCTGTGTTTGCAATCTCTGAGCCAAGAACTGACAGGGTGAAAGATAGAAGACTGTCTTGCGAAGAAATTCTTCTTGCGGCCTCCTAGTGCAGGATCTGTAGTTTGGCATTTTCTTCTGTTTTTCCTCTTTTAATGCTACCTTGGCTTTTTATGTAATATGAAAAGAGTAAGTTTTGCCATGTCACCGACATAATGCTCTTTTCTAGCCTGATACTCCTCTTTGATTCTTTTTTTGCACAACAATTCTTCTTTCATTGTTTTTTCCCTGGATAATTTGAGTTGATCCTGTTCCAGTGACTGGAAATTTTCACATCTCAGACCTTAGCCTTATTCTCTAAGCCCTTTCTTTTCCCATTGCTGTAGTGGAATTATTTATCTACATCTATTTACTCTTTATGGATCTGGGATTGTTAAAAATTGGGCAGACTGGGTCCTTTCCAGTTCGTGTGAAATTCATACCAAAATTAATGGGATTCAGGAATCTAAATACATTTGAGGACCTATGTCTATCTATGTCTTATTGCTTTGGGTGATACACACAACTGGCTTAAGAAAATGGTCTTAGAACTATACTGTGATGACAGTTGGTTTTCTTTGGGTATTTTTTTTTTTAAGAAGCAGTTTCTTCCTGCAGAATGCAATAACCTAGCAGTTAGCAAGAATGGGCCTTGAGAGAGAAGCTCAGTTCTCTTTGCTGCCTGAGAACACTGAAACCAAAGACAGGTATCAGCTCCTAATGGTTGCTGGAAGTGGGACTCTGTTCTTTCTCACATCAAGGTTGCAGCAAATAGAATCAAGAGTATTTTCCCTACTGATAGAAGACTGACTCTGTAAAATGGATAGAGCAGTTAGAACTTCCAAATGTAGGAAGAGAGTGCAAAGTGGCCCTAGGAGCTGAAACCCCTCTATTACTGCATTGTTTTTTACAGCAGTAAAACGCAAAGCCAGTGTTTCTCTAGACTTTTGGGTTTTGCAGCCTTCCAGTCTTTCCAGGATAGACAGAATTGCTTCTTAACTTTTTTGGCCCATTCAAAAAGGAAAACTGCTCAATTCCAGACACACATAGCCGATAGTAATTCTTGCTTTTCCCTTTCCTATTCTTCAGAGAACTGACTTTTCTAACACTTGAATACTTTCAAGCAAGAGCTGTGGTGTCTCCTGTGTCCTGTACACTGCCTAACACATAGACAGTATGGTGGGAAACAAGCACAATAAACTATACATCTCAGAGAAAATCAAAGCACAGCTTAAATCGAAGCACAACCTGAAGTCTACAGGTGCACCTTCCTATCTCCCAGCCTGGGGAGACTGGGAAGTCCTGCTGTGTCCCTGTGTTCTGCTGAATGGATGCAGTCCCAGCCTGTTGTCCAGGCTGAAGCACAATTTGGAGCACAATAAGCACTTCTTCCAAAGAAAACCTGAGTGCACACGTGGTAGATTACACAGCAAGGTCCTTCCTGATCTGAAGACCAGAAACAAGGAAAGACTATCCTTCCACCTAAACTCAAACTTTTATTTTAGTGATGACCTAGTGAAGATGAAGAGCTGTGGCACCATTCAAAATGTCCTGTCAGGAGTTTTGGGTAGCTGCAATTTAGAGGACAGGTATTTTTATTCTTTGGGCTCACAGAGAATTAGTAAAACCGGTAACACTGGACAATCACTTATAGAATGGGAAGAAAAGAAGAAGAAAAGAAGCCATCAAAACTCCCAAGCAAATTCAAATGGTAGAGCAAGAACATCTAGAAATGGTAAGAGACATAGTGAGTTAGAAAAGGCAGGTTGAAATGAGGGAATGAGATCAGTGACAGTGAGAAGAAATCAAAGAGGAAAACTGATACACAGAAGAGCATGTGGGAATGGAGGAAGAAGAAAAAGGGAAGGAGTGTCTTGCAGAGAAAGGAAAGATAGGAAGAAGTTGGAATGTGACAAAGAAGGATAATAAGGGAGCTGGTACATCAGAGGAGAAGAGGGAAATAGAGGAGGAAGGTGACCAAAGGGAAAGAAAGAAAGAAAGAAAGAAAGAAAGAAAGAAAGAAAGGAAGGAAATAAGAAAGAAAGAAAGAAAAAAGAAAGAAAGAAAGAAGAAAGAAAGAAAGGAAGGAAGGAAGGAAGGAAGGAAGGAAGGAAGGAAGGAAGGAAGGAAGGAAGGTGTGCTGGAGCCAGAACAGAGGAATGAGAGAATCTTAAAGTAAGAGGATTTATGGAGAAATGGAGGCAAGCACAGAAAAAGAACAATTTAAAAAGAGAAAATGAGCAATGAAAGCATGAAGAGAGGAAGAAAAATAAAGGTATCATGAAGTAGGGCCTCTACATCAAGTGATAGAATTCTACATGTTAGAATTAAGGTAAATTAAGCCCACTGTAAGATGTGAAAAGAACATTTATCTTTTTTTTAAACTTGGAGGTTAAAGCTGAAATGCAAATATTTTGTAAAAAATAAAAATTGCTGTGATTTTTATAAATGTTGGTCTGTGCTACATATTGCTTTGTAAAAAATGCCAAAGTAGAGCAAATTACATCAAGATGTTGTGCAGAAATCAGAACAAGAAAACAGAAACCTGATACTTTATAACACAGGCAGGAAAAAGCTGTCTCATGTATGCTCCGACTTACAAATCTGTGGGAACTATTGTGGCCTGGGTCCAGCCCTCACTTTATACATTAGTGAGTGCAAAGGGTGATGTCACAGAAGGATTAGGTCTAATCCTGGACAAGAAAGACTTCTGATGACTCAACAAGGAGCAGAAAAGACAGAGCTAAACCAGTTTAAAGTCAGGCTTTATGGGTTTGGATGGAATCAGCATTTTGCATGTGTGGTCATGCTTTGCACGTAACAACACACACAGTTCATGATGATACTCTGTCTACAGCTTTCCTATTCCTGCCTCCCACTTCGGCATGCTGCCGGCCCTAGGGCTGGCTGCCACTAACACAAAAGAGGAGACTCCAGAATTGCTACAGGGAAAATTTTAATTACCATCAGAGCTCTTGGCACCACATAAGTTTCACAGCGCATTGCTCAGTGCAAATAACCAATACATCAGGGCAGACCTTTGGTTGTCATGTAGTAGAATAGGTGGATGCTTGATAAACCAGCTTTAATTCTCCAGCTGGTAGTCTTGGAATCTTCTGTCGGGCAAAGCACAGACACAGTTTGAGTGACCAAATTTACTCACCTGCTAAATGGCTGTTGTGGATTATCTGGTTCCTCTGACCCCAGAGCTCTGCTGAATGAACGGCAGATGAGAAGAGAGGTCTTTCTGGATAGTATTGCAATTTGTGTAGAAGCTGTTGATGAGCCCTAGAACACCTTTGCAAGAAGCCTTTAAGTCAGACTATCACATACACGGGAATCAGACAGTCAGTAAGGAGCTCAGGGCACCTCTGCATCATCACTGCCTGAATCAGAAGCAAAAGGTGAGTGATTTGAGTGTTGTCTGAAGTGGTCACTGCACAGAAGGCCTGTTCTCATGACTAGTGCAACAGATATCTTTCTTGTATTGAAATGAAAGCAAACTATGTGCAGCGATTTATAGAACATTTAATTTAACTTTTACTAGAAAAGCACCAGAATCCTGTTTGGGGAGGTAACAAATGGAAAACGTCTTTGCAGCACATCATGGTTCTGATAGATATTTCCTTATTTATTTATTTTTGAAAGTAGTACAGAAATGAGTGATAACTGTTGCTGAGATGATTTAGTTTCTGTTTCAGAGAGGTTCAATTTAATAGTTTTCTTTAGGCTTTAAGCAGATTAGAGAAATAGGGACTCCAGTGATACAGCCCAGTGCAATGTTTCTTTCCTCACACTTGTTTTTAGTCTCAAAAAACCAATTACCTAATTGAAAACTGCTGTTTTAAAAAGACTTGCAGGTTTATTTTGCTAGACAGTGTGGGGGCTGCTCTAAAAGCTCTGTTTTGCAACTCACAGTTTAGAACTTTAAATGGGATAGCCAAATCTGCCCCACAGATAAGTTCCCTAATGTGGATGTGACAGTTGGAATAAATTTGGTCCATTATTTTCAGTGCTAGTTACTCAATTATTAAATTACTACAGCAAGGCTTGTAGGTGTCGGAAAAGGCTATAGGAAAGACATTCTAGCACACGGATTAAAAATGAGAAAAATAACAACTTTTCCCACTAGGAAGTATGCAATTTGACGACATTTCACAGTCGAAATATTGTGTAAACTGGAAAAAACATAACTACAGACATCAATGACAATGGTTATGTGACAGCTCTTTGTCACCCTTTGCATGACAACTTTGACATGCTTCATTTGAGTCACTTCCCAAAGGACAGTTGTCAGTCCAGCTGTCAAAACCACATCCCATCTGGAACAGTTGTGCAGAGAGAGGCTCCAGGTCCCAGCCTGAGGACGTGAGGGAATCCCAGCAACCTGGGCACACGGAGAGGAAGTTGCACTGTCCTTATGTGCTACCCTAACAGAGGAGAATAGACAGAGCCAGCCCAACAACTGGTGACCCTGCACTGTGGAAAAGTGTTCTGGCAGGGGGAGTCTCCTTTCTTCCTTCAGCTGGAGAGGCTTTTCTTGTCTTGAGTTTCTTGCTTTTGTGAGGAGGCAGCACCCCTGTTGATCAGGAACTGGTAATTTTCTATGACAACATCTCATAAGCCCTCCCATAAAGCTTTCTGAGGTCATTTAACCATTGTCTTGTGTCCAAGTATGGAGGAAAAAAGCAGAAAACCACTTCAGCCTCATGTGTTTCTGAGAATGATCTGGAGAGATTTTGGAGCACTAAAAGGAAAAAAATCAAAACAAGGTCATATCTGCAAAATGACTCAGGGCTGAGGAAGTTCTGGATAGACTTAGTTGTAGCTGAGCATAATTATGATCCCGAAATCTGCTGCTCAGCTGCAGCTAACCCAATATAGATACCTAAACTCACCAGGGGCCCCTCTGTTTGATGTTTAACATTACTATTATGAGAATTCAGTTCTCTGCAGCCCATCTCAAATTGCCCTAGTATGTGAAGTTCAGCAGCTGGTTCAACACTTGATCAGGTTTCAGAAATAGGAATTTTCCCCTAAGTCTCTCTTTAAGTTGGAATATATTCTCAGAACATTCATAGCAAACATGCATAACAGTGTGCTGTTTGAAAAACACAGTTATGAATATTTTTTAAAGGAATCAGAGTTTTTAAATTCCTTCATCATATGATACAATAGTTTTTCTAATGCTTGGAAAATTGTGAATTTTTTTCTCTAGGCCTTCCTTGGCTAGACTGAGAAAGCTCAATGTCAAATGTTTCATTTCTTGATTGAGCATCACACCTCTTCAGATGCAGGTTGTTCTGTATATTTTGTTGCATCTTCTTGAGTTGAAGTTGGAATAGTCATAGGAAAAAAGAAGACTAACAAGATGAAAAGGAGAGCCCAATAGGGGGATCAGTCCTGAAAATTTGGGGCTATAATAAACATCACAAGGAGAAGAAAGATTTCTTGATTTTCCTTACGGTTTCCAGGAATGTTTGCTCATTTTATCCAGTGACTACTTAATATCAAAACAGGAGGAAAAATGAGTTTGAATTCACATTGGCTGAAGAGGAAATGAAACCTGATGCTCATACTTCTTGAATAATTACTATTGTCTTGGGTTTGTATGGCAAGTTTTTGGTAGCTGGTGGCTACAGGGCTGTGAGAAGCTACTAGAGGTTTCTTTTATGTCTGACGGAACCAATGCCAGCTGGCTCCAAGTATGGCCCAGGATCTCCAAAGAGTTTTTCTGAGGGCAGCATAAGGAAGGGGAGGGCTCTGCTGTGGCTAAGGGTGGATAAGGAGGTTGTACTGTTCCTTGGCAGTTAACAGGGGCGTAATAAATGGATTATAAATGAATGGCACCATTCAGGAGGTGGGAACCAGGCTGGAAGTACTAAGGATGTGGAGCACAGGAGTTGTAGGAGAGGAGATGAGAATTGGGAACAGAAGGGGAACTAAAGGTCTGGGGAAATGCTTGATAAAGGGTTTGGAGAAGAAAGGTGACAGATGGGAAAGGCAGGTTGGGTTTCAAAATGGATTAGGAAGGCCTTATTTCTCTAGTTTAGAGGTTTGGGGATTGCAAGGACTGTCTCTGGAGGAACGGGGTTAGTGAAAGTTATGGGAAAATAATTGTCAGAGATGAAGTAAATCTGAGCAATGAGAGATGGGGAGGAAGATGAGTTGCTTTTGTATGGGAGGAAGGTGATTTGAAACAGCAGAGGCCTTGGAAAGGGACAATGTGGAAGGCAAGCCTCAATGGAGAAGGCATTTGAATAAGTTTTTAGGCAGAAAGGACTAGGGAATTTGAGACTTGGGAGAGAAAGGACTGAGGACAGCATGGTGTGAGGGAGAAGTTAGGCTTACCAGTCTGAGGAACTTTATTTCCTGGGCTCTGATGTCAGAGAAGAGGCACACACAGAGAGAACTGCCTCCCTGTCCAAAGAACAGCTCTTCCCTTTTTCTCTGTTTGTAGAAATCAAAATAGCCCTGTTTCGGATAGAATAATCCAGAGATTACCTTTAAAGTCAGAATGACATGAATTTTGAGTGATTCGTGGAATTATGGTGCCATATGAAAATTCGCTACATGACAGCCAATTTGAGAGACTGAAACTTAGTGTTTCTGAACTTGTTTCACACAGAAAGTGTGCCCAATAAATCCCAGTTTTAAACCAGACACTCTTCCACACAATGACATGCATCAATTTAATCTTCACTATTTCCTTAAATATCTCTTCTCTGTAGGAAACCAGTCCCAAATCCTTCTGTCAGATCCCAGATTCTTCAGTAGATGGCCAGATAATCCTACTCTCCTTATGCTATGAGCACTGAATTTGCATAAATTCATGTCAGCACACCATAGCTTTGTTCTGCTTTTCTTTCTGGATAGGGCAACACTGAGCTCTCTTGAAATCCTGTTCGTAATACACGGTTGTTTACAAACCACTTGATACAGAAGTCACAGCACATATTTGTGTTGGCTGATATTCCTTTGTCAATGATGGATGAAGATCAGGTGTCATTTCTGATTCTTTTGGATGTGTCAGCTGCCTCCAGTACTGTTGACCATGAACTGACCTGCACTCTGGCAGTCTGGAAGCAAGGACAAATGGGATGAGTTGTGGAGCTCAGAGTTATGTGCAGTTTGAGCCCTGAAGCATGTTGGCAGTGGGTTGAGGAAGGGATCATTATTAACATCTCTTCTGTGTTAAAAGAAACTCAGATGATTCTTCATTTCACAGAATTTTTATTAATATGTTTACCTATTAACATTTTGATAGTGCAGCTTTGAGACTTATATAAGTCTCTGCTTGCTTGCCACATAAATTTTTAAAAAATCCTTTAAGTTTATACAAAATATTTTCTACAAATATTTTCCCCCACAGTCTTTTGCCTTTAGCTCCTACTTCCTTCAGCTGCCTCAAAAATAGATGAAAAAAGGCTCCATACAGCAAGCTCTGAAATGCCACCCACCTCCCCCCTCAACAAGCCACCAAACTAGTCTCTGTTGGACCTGGGGGTACAGTATGTATTTCATAACCAAAGATGGAGGCAATTCTGCTAGATAGTTCCTCTTGTCCTTTTTGGCTCCATTGCCAGTATCAATCCTGCTCTCAGGGAGGTGTTGCAGCATACTAATTTCTTCCCTTCAGTCAGATTTTGGGTTATACACAGCTCCAGGGGTCTCTTCCATACTATGTAACCAATTTAAATGATGGGGGAGGAGAGAAGGATTGCCTGTGCTTTTCTGCCTCCACTTCTCTATTCTATGTGCAAAGTTGCCTCTAAGTTGCAGATCAAAAATCAACAGTCTGAAGTCCACCTGGAAACAGCTGACAACTACTCAAACATGGCTTCAAGCACTGCCTGTGTGCACGGTTCCTCTTGGGAAATGTGTGTGAGCCATCCGACAGAGCCACCAGGTGATCCCAGCATCAAGGGGCACCTGGAGAATTTGGCATCCAAAGGGGGCAAAAGCATGGACGACACTGATAACCCAGTCTGAAGGGAACAAACTTCTTGATGCAATTCCTATGGCAAGGCATATTATGCCATGTTAGGTCAAGCATGGGAGGGACCCATGTTTAAACTGCTTGTCAGGTGCAAATATGAGATAAAATAGACACAAACTTCTCTACCTTGTATTTACTGCCCTTCCAGATGCAATTAGTCAGAGAGGTAGGTAATTAGGTGGAGAGAGAATGATTAATAGCAAAATCAGATCAGTGTACCACAGACATTCTGGGTAAGCAGTATGAGGACAGGAACCTTGCATTTTACAAAAGGGTGCAGTAGAGTAGATTTTCCTTTCCTTTTAACGATTCAGTTACGTGTCAGCATAGCTCTATGGTTAGATATGGCCTGTGAAATCCTACCATAGTAAGAGACAGTTAAATCCATGTCCTCTAGCAAGAGAAGTAAGACATTATCTTATGGCTTCCATACATTATATTAATTTCTCTAGTTATTTGCTGAAGAGGAAAAAAAATAAGGCGGTTGATTGCACAATCCTGACTTTTGTCCACTTGCTGCTGCTTTTTTTGGCCCCTCTTGAGCTAGAAAGACATGAGTGTTGGGAAGCAAGCGGATTTCCCTGAGGACCCTGAACTAGTGCCGTGCCACAGCCAACAGCTTCAGCCACTTGTAAAAAGTGCAGTGTTGTGTCTTCCAAAAACTGTTCCCAGGACTTCATAATATTTGATGATTAGAGCAGGATTGTTTACTGTAGGGTGGCAGCTACGCTCAGTCCAGACTTGTTGCTTTATTATGCACTGGCTCGATCTGTTTGTGCAACACTTTGCATGTTGTGATAAAGCCAGTAAAACATTGGCCATGGCGTAGTGCTATTTAGTAAACTAGGAAAGTCTGTTTTGTTCTTTCCAGAATACTAAGCATAGATGCATTTCAACTGCCTTGAAGTTTTATAAGAAATAAAATTACTATGTGTAATTGATTACTGTTAGATTGGTCCATTATCTGACCTCAAATCTGCCCAATTATCTTATAATACTCCACCTCAGCCTTTGTTCATCGCCATCCCCAGCCATCTTCTACATCAGCTGTTAGTCAGCACCTCTATGTTTTTCTGTAAGACATCTACCCAAGATGCCAGAGGCAGGTGCAGAAGACAGACACAGCTGCACAGGATTGTTTTAACAACAATGCTGTGTTTTCTAGTTGTAAAGTGTTTCCAATGTTTGTTTTCCTTAGTGAAATGAAAACAACAAAAAGAGTAAATCTGTTTGTGTAACTTTTTGTGTAACTTTTACTTACAATTTTCATTGTGAGTCTTCGGTTGATGAGGTTGCTTCAGTTTAGTTTTGTTTTTCATTATTCTATAATCCTCTGTGGCTTGAGACAACAGGGATTGAGTTTCATTTACGTAGACAAGTTATACAAGGAACATTACCACAGCAACTAAAATCCTGATTTATAAGACAAAACATAGCTCCTTCCTTTATTCAAACAGGATTTACAGGTATTTTTCTAATCATACATCCACAGTTCCCTTGATTTCCAAATGAAGTGCTGCCTATATTATTTATAGTACTGTCACTTTGACTGATGCAAATTCAACTGGCTGTTTTATGTCACTTGAAGGGTTGGCTTTTCAGTTTAAAATTTTCTGTTTCTCATCTTCCTATGCCCTGAGCCAAAACACTGCCCTAGAATTGATTACATTACATTTAGTATTTCCTGAAAACCACTCAATGTGGCAGGGTAAATATGACTGTCCCTTTGATTTTCTTCTCTGAGTAACAGCCAGGTAGTACTCTTTCCCTGAGAAAGGATTTTGTCAATCACATATAGTGATCTCATTATAGGATGTGTTTTCATTGCCTTTTCCTGGTTTTTTTAATGTCAGAAGTATGGTATTCCACGCTACTATCGGACCATGCAAGAAAAAAGCCCCCTCCAAAACACAAGACAAACCTGGGATGAAAGGTTGAATCCCTGCTCAGTTTCAGATTTTCTGTCATGCAGGTCAGTCCGCATAGCCTTTATCTTAGCTCCTGAACTTCTGAAAACAGAGAATAATACCCTCACCTTTGCAGACCTTTGTCAGGCTATGAAATGTTCAAGTACCCTTCCCTAGTGTAACTGTGGAAAGGGTAGGAGTGACATCAGTTCCTGTGCTGGGAGCTTCTGTAGATTTCCCTATCTCAGCAGAAAAATTAGCCCACACTGTCTTGATTAAGCTTTGCAAAGCCAGGAGGTGTTGGATAGTTTGGGTGGTGTTTCTTGTTTAAGCAGTTGTTGTCACATCTTCCAGGGACTAGCTGGTGAACAGACTGCTGTAGCCGTAGCAGTAATATGTCCTGAAGCTTGAAACCCCCTAGGGACGTTAAAAAATACTCGTCTCAGAAGTACCAAATAAATTTTCAGATAAAGGTTGCATTTTGGCCTCATTTAGGTGCAACCTACCCTCCCCCGTTTCTGACCCTGAAAGACAAAGTCACAAAGATCCTGCCTTATTCACTGGAATGTGAAATTCTAAGAGCTTACTGGATTGAACCTTTACAAAAAGTCTTTCTGGTTTGAGGCACTTCCCATTAAAAAAGTAGGAAGAAGGTTTACAAAAGAAAGCTACTCTATAAATTTAGGGGGAAAAACTAATACCTCAGTTGCAAATATATGCAGCTGAAATACAAGCAGAACTCAGCTGATAGCAAAGACATGATATAATTCCAGTTAGTCTGTGAGACTGCATCAGCTGAGAGTGTGCAGGATGGCTAGGAGCAGATAAAATGGGCTTGTGGGGTGGGGGCCCTGCCCCTCAACTCATAGAAAATTGTATTTTCTACATCTATGGGAAAATGAGAGATTGTGCCACCCATGATCTCCCTTACCATCATAAGAGCACCTGTTGGAGCTTGACTAATGGTATAAATGAAAGTGTGAACCTCATCAAGTGCAGAATTATCTCGTGCAGGACGGTGAGCATAAGCTTAGCAGAAGTAAAGGGAGAGCCAGGCATCTACAGACCTGCAGTGTGCACAGGTCAGGGTGCTGTGTCAGCCTGGCCTTGATCGTACTGCCCACCTGCCTTTGGGTTGGTGCCATGTAGCAATGGAAACCTGATTCCTGGAACAAGGCTCCTGGGTATTCTGCCACGTGCAGAGAGGGCTTTGCTCTCTGTGGGAAAGTGTCTATCTGTAGTTGATTGCTGATGGCCAGCCTAGTCCAAGTTTCTTTCTGGTATCAGAATAGTATCACTGGTTGATGAAACCTGGGTGAACATTTTCGGTGGATCAGCTACATTGCCTTTGAAAATAGAGGCTGGACCTGTCTTCAAAACAGATGAAAATGAAGAACACCTTGTTAAGAGTAAAGCTTTTTAAAAGGGACTCAGACTGACTTTAATTTTCACTTTTTTTCCCTATTTGAACATTTACAATCCCTTCGTCATCTTCCTATGGAACAAAAATCACTGATACAAAATAGAAACAGCAATACAGAACCTAATAAATGCAATTGAAGGTATGCTTTGGTTTCACCAGCTACAGAAAATAGCTGGGAAAAAAGACTAAGGTGACTGTCAAGGTTAAGAGTATAATAATATAATGCAAATAGTTTTTGTTTGCTTGTTCATTAGTCGTTAACTAGCACATCTGTAATCCTCTGTTTGCTGATAATTTAGACCATGGTCATGTGAATTCACTAAAAACACTGGACTTAGTGAACCTCCTAATGTCTGACAACGTGATATTTCCAAGAACAGATGAGTGTCTGTGGTAATTTACTATCTGTCTACCTGGAACAGGCCAGTCGCTCATTAAACACACACTGAGGACTAATCAATAAAGAGCCATATCTTTGATCTATTTGGTGCTGTTTCTGACACCAAAGTAATGCTCTTAATGAAACATGGCTCTCTTACTTTTTCAGTGTAAAATCTTGTGTTTCAAATGGTTGCTTATTTAAACCCTTATGAAATAGTAAAAATAAGTTGCTTTTGTTTACTTGTTTCAAACAGTGCAATAGCAGCTTGCTCATGTTGCATTTAACTGGTTTAAGGTTCTGTTTAGAGGTTTTTAGGTGTGACCCAGAACTCATGTTTTGATCTTTGTCAATAGCAAATGGGAAGATTTCCTAAAGATACAATTTACATCTATTTTGTAATGTTAAAAAGGTCAAGTCAGTGCCCCAATGCCACAAGATACAATTGCTGAATTCTCTAGGGATGAACCCTGGCTTAGCTGAGAGAAGAGCTAGGACCAGCACTGGGCATCTGCGTGCTGTCAGTCTGCTTTGACCTTGCTTCACAGATGTGTCTTTTATTTTCTTGCAGTGCAATCAAACATGTCTGTTTACCAGCACTGAACACCCTCTGCTCTTAGCTGTCTAAATGGTTTTCACAAATCACAGGGGACTTCCCCCACTGCACCACCGCTGCAAGTGCTGCCTCCCTGACAAGTATCTCACTGGCCTCTTCATAGTTCTTTTGCAAATACCAATTGAAACAAAAGAATCCTTCACTGGCTTTAAGCTGTCTGCTCTAAAGGATGCTAAGGTGTCCTATTGTTTCCCAGACAATATCTGCCACAGCACACTGAAATGACACAATTTAAATATGGAAGTGGAAATTCACTCTTCCTTGCCAGATACAGTTTTATTTTGTGTTGTCAGACTTCATAGATTTGCTAATCCTTTCCTTCTGGTGTTCCTACCATTTGGGATTGGCCAAACTCTTCTCCAGTAAAAATAAATATGATAAGGCTGCTGTCAATGCCTTTCTATACCTCTCTCTGCTCTCCCCTCCAGCCCAGCTCTCCCCTCCATGATGTAGATGTGAAGAGTTTCTGCAGATGGCTTATGTGAGTTATGGATGTAACAACCTCTCTTATACCCTCCAGATCTATTCTCTGGCTCACCTAGATCATAGCTCTGGCTGGAGCATACCAGAACTCCTTGTTGGCTTGTGTGTCCACCAAAGAAAAATCAACCATGTGTAGTGAGAGGAGGGAGAAAGGGAGAGGCAGAAGCCAATTCCTGCTTTAACTCCTGCCAATATATTTTTCATGGTGACTCTCACCTATAAAATGATGCCGGAGGAGTTCTCAGGAAACATAGAGGAGGTATTTTTCCTTCTAGTCTCTCTCAGAGGATAGGTAACTGTGCTTTAGCAAGAAGGACATGGAGCAGTTTTGGTCTCTCAAGTGTTCCTGCTGGCACTACAAGCCCACGCTGCTGTCTGGGGAGGGTGCTCCTGAGAGGTGTCATCCTTAGTGGGTCACGAAAGGTACACAAGCTAAATTGATGGGCAGGGTGTGCTGTGGGGAGGACAGAGAGGCAGAAGCAAGATCCTCAGGCTGATTAATCAGCTGGGAGAGAAGCTGACTTCTCAGGAGCTGAGATACTAATTAAGATGCTCATTTGCATTTTAAAACACAGCTCAGGATATGATCTACATACTGCTATGAGTTTTGATTAGTACCTCACTTTGCAAGTTGGGACAGAGTCTTGTGGTGCCCAGGTGGTTCTTCCAGTCCTTCTTAGAGTGGGCCACCATTGTGGAATTGCTTATCAATTCACAAAATATTGGACAGTTGACACACATTTTCTAATGCATGTGTTTTTTGTGCCTCTTTATGAGTTGATATATTCTCATCCTAGTCATCATCAGTTTTTTTCTTATGAAGGCATATTAAATAAACCAAAGGTGAAGGACAGAAGAGTGGGATAATGGCAACAGTTAGCAGAGCAGAGGGGTTTATAAACACTAAATGCTTTAGGGCAAAACTACAAAAATGGTGAGGGCAGAAGCAACAGATTTTTGGTACACAGAAACACGGTGACTGTGTTTTACAGTATAACAAAGCATTACTGTGGTATTACGGAACTTGGGCAACTGTTTGGTCCCCAGACCAAAACACTCCTGGGTTTCCACAGGAGCAGCTTCTGGGCACATATCCATGGGAACTTTGTGTTCTGATTTGAATGTCATAACTGATTTTAGGTTTTTCTGGGGTTGTCTGGTACTTGTGAGTAAGCCTTACAAAACTTAGTCACTGGCAATCTGTCAAAATGGAGTTGGGATCTCAGGCCTTCACCAGCAGGGACAAAACTTACACCGACCCCTTTCTAATTAGTAAATGAAAAATCTTCTTTGGTACCCTTTAAATTTTCCTCTTATGTTTCTACTGATAGGATTTAGTTCATTTCATAATCATCAATGCTGGCAAATCAGGTCCCCAAAACTACTAGGAACTTAAAGATGCACTTAGGTTGAAAAGAAAAAAGGTGGGAAATTCTATTCTCCTAAATTAATCTGAATGATAAGAAATCAAAGGAGTATCCTACCCAATGAAAAAAAAAAAAAGAAAAAAATAGACAATATTTTCATTGGATCTCTGGTCAACAAATAAAGATAAAACGGCCATATTTATTTGTACAAAGTTGATCATGCTCTTTCATATGGTTACAAAGTTAGGTGTAATAAAAGGGGCCCAGGTTGTTATGTATTTGTACTGAAAAAAGAGTTTTACATTGAAATCACGAAAAAACCTGAAAAACACAGAGAAGATTTCAGTAAGGTGACAAGTGTGTCCTTCAGCTGGAGCATTTTTAAGGAATGACAGTCAATACCTTGGGCCCTAGGTATCTACAGTGCTGAAAGGATCAAATTGAGCATCAAATGTACTATAACACAGTCTCTTTTCTGTGAATGTAATCGGTATTTTTGCAATTATGACTTCTGATATCATTCTTATTTTGTGAAGTGTCTTATCAAAATTTACATACTTTTCTTTTTGATTTGTGTCAATCATGACTCTAAGAGTTCTATTTATCTCCAAACTGATCCAACAGGTGCCTGAAGATTGGAGACATTTTAATCCTGACAAGTTTAAAGGATGTCTGTCTTTGAATAATTTTCCTAACAAATAGTTGCTGGGAAATGAACTTCCATCAAAAGCAGGGCAATAATCTGCTGGCCCTTTGTGATGTGAACCACACATTTAGCTCCTTGAAGGAAAGTCCTCACAGTAAACAATGCTTTACTTGTTTATAAGTCGCTGCTTGAAATATATTATTGGATATGGAAGCAAAAATGAAAGAAGATTATGAAAGGAAAGCCATTAATACCTTTTATTGACTGTTTTTCAGTTTCACTATCTTGATGTTATACCTCTCTTCCTTTGGTTGTTGCCCTTGTAAATATCTGATGCAAATACTTATTCTTTATGGTAGATTTTATTTATATCTTACAGACTGTCACATGCTTTTATAGACCAGCACTTCAGACAAAATTAAAAAATCTCTGAGCTTTTTAAAGAATTATTTCATAAGACCAGGCAGACCTTTCATGGCTACTTTGAGATATTTTCTTCCAGTCAGACAATATTCCTTGTACTTTATATGTTCTACTATTTGCCTATGACCAGTCATTAAACCATAGAAGGAAAGAGACTGAAAGGTCATCTCAAATTTACCTTCATTTATGAGTCGAGCACTGAGGGAATCAGAATACAAGTGTGTATGAGACCACTCTCCTGATGAATGAACTGTTGTCCTGGGTACCAATTATTTATCTTGGGTAGAAAATAAACCCTTGAAAGAGTGATATTGAAATCATCTTTTCCTATTAGGATCTGCAGCAAAGTCAATGCACTTTCACTCAAAGATATATCAAAGCTGTCAAGGGGTCTAAGGTACCAGTATTGAGTCCTGCATGAAGTTCTGGTTCTTCTGAGATCAGCAGAAAAAATACAATTCATCTCAATGAGGCCAAGATTTCATTGCTTATCTTTTCTTATTAATAACAAGAGTAAATTTCAGTCTCATTAAAATAACCTGATATTATATTACGTAGAAGGGTTTTCTTACCAGTTATAATAAATAGTGGGAATAGAAGGTCAACAGAAAAGGTAGAAGTAATATGAATGTGAACAGGGATAGCAGCTGAGATTGCAAATATTAAGAGGTTATTAGTCCTTTTCACCCTCAGAGATGTTAATGATACCCGGCTTTAGTTCTCAAAGAACCCATTTTCTATTCTTGCATTCTTTTCCAGAATTAAGTTCAAATTTCCATGGGAAATATAAAAGGGATCAAGACTTATCTATATAACAATTTATAAGGCCTTTATTCACCAACAGCAGTTTCCTCTTTTGCACTCAGATATTCACATAACATCTGAATGCCTTGAAAATGTTAATGAATTTATGCTATAGCCTCCTGGAGAATTAGAGGAGAAATATTATCTCTATTTTACAGCTGGAGAATGGAGACACAGAGACTTTGTGATGTGCCTGAGGTCTCTCACTAGATTTTTCAAACTCTCTATTTAAACCACAACACTTTCTTAGCTTCTGATTATCTTTGCTTTGGGGATTCTAGCTTATTTAAATTCTGTTCTCTTGAACACTTTTCTCTAGGCCAAATCCATGCAAAACTGATTCTTAACCTCAACAAATGTCTTGAAAAACCCTTGTCCAGAAGAAAACTAGAGTTTTTACTGGTTGGTGTAACTTGTGAGACAACAAAAAGAGAGGCAAAAAACAGACTCTGAAGGATCTCAAAACATCATTGGAAACATAATAAATGCTTACAGACTCAGACTTAACAGATTTCTTCATCTTAATGTTGCCTGTGATAGAGTTACTAGTAGTTCTTCGAACTGAACTCAAGTTATATTGTTTGCACTATTAAAGTTATTGGTATTTTGCCCCCCTTTTTTTTTCTCCTGAAGCTCTCTCCTCCTTAATTAACTGTGATGGGTTTTTGGGCTACTTTTACATATAGCTTTCATTTTACGAGGGCTGGATTGCATTGTTATGATGCCTTTCACTTCGCAGTTGAGTCTACACACCTCACAAATACGTCTTGATTTAAAGACTTAAGAACGTAAGTGGCTGTTTTGTCTGCATTCTGTTTTGTAAGGAGGACAGGAACAGCCAGGTTTGCTGTGCTGCTGCAAGGAGTAAGCTCCATTATGGGGTACTCCATGCTGCTGTGGTCAGACTGCTTCCAGTTCCCAGCTGTTTTCCTAAGGGTTATCTAAGTGTGCTATACTTACATATACTTACACATACTAGCATTTACTAAGTGTTTTATTTGTTTTGTAATTAACTGTATCAAGCTAAGTTTTTTTAAAGCAGAGATTTACTCTTTCCCTAGGATCTACTTTGCACAAACCTGGTAGAATTCAGTTATGCCTTTGCATAGGTATTTATACAAAGGTGGTTTATTCTATATGACAGAACACACTTATGAGTTTTGAAACCTCTATAATACAGAAACATGCATCCTAAAAGAACCAGCACACCTTCTCCCTGAGTACATTGAAAGCTCGCATGGTCATAAAGTGTTCTCCAGGCCTTACAAGGTGAGACACGGAGTAAAGTGAAGCAAGAGGAATGAAATTACTGGAAAGTTTCTTGATTCAGGAAGGATCACTACACACTGCTGTGGACTCCTTTCCACCACTCTTGGCAGGGAGAACTATAGAGTGGCAACTTTGGATTGAGCCTTGGGGAATAAGACTGAGGAAGAAAACACAGAGCAGAAGTCTTCTTCCCATAAAATTGCTGCCTTAAATAATATCTGGCTTTGATTCTCCTTTTACTTACACCCATTTCATATTATGGAAGTACTACTGACATATTGAATCTGTTACTGACTTCCTTAGGAATAACTAAAGTTAGAGTTGGGTTCATTATATTTTCGTGTGAAGCAGTCTGTCAGTGATAAGGCTGAAGGACAGAGTGAACTTATTCTGTGGCTTTTCCTAGTTTATTCAATGTAAAGAATCTTGGACATCTAGAAAGTGGAACATTCCAGATACCACCAGTGTTGATTGGTGCAATGCAATATCTGCCTTTCAGCAACCTGAACTGTCTTCAAAACAGGCCCTGCTGTGAGAAGGTGTTTGGATCAAATGGTTTCTAGGTGTTTCTTCTAAACTGAATTGTTCAGTGATTATGTTCCTACTCACTGTTCACTGTAAAGTTATAACTATACAGAGCCATGTCCGTGGCATTCCACGTGCCCATGTTTCCCAGTGCTTCCAATTCCAGAACCAGTTTCTGGAAGTTTCCAGGGCAGGCTCTGCACTAGTCATGCTCTACCCCTGAGTTAACACACCTTGAGCAACATGGTAGTGACACTGTCACCTTCTTTTGCTTCCACCAGCATCTCTCACTTTACCACCAAATCCGTGAAGTCTGATACAAAGCATACCATAGAATCATAGAATATCCTGAGTTGGAAGGGACCCAAAAGGATCACAAGTCCAACTCCTGTTAATAAATTAATAAACCAAACCTCACCTGTAATTACTAAGTCTGGAGGTCACTGGTTCTCTGCACATTGTTTTCTTATGGACTCTTTATTTTGGGAAAGAATTTAGAATCTGCCCATCCTTCATGAAGCCAGGTAAAGTTCTGGACAGATTATTAGTTCGGACAGGTTGTGGTATGAAATCCATAACACCAACACCAGACCCAAGAGAGCTGAAGAAGCAGGTCATCTGTGTTGTCATGGTGCTGAGTCAGCCAGTGCCCACTGTACAGTTAATCTGCCCAAGGAGGTGAGTGTACATTACAAAGAAGTGGAGGTTTCATGCGCATGCTGCTCACTGACATTTGCAAGATTTGCAAGTCCACTGGCAGTCACTGAATGAAAATGAAGCAACTTGGTTTAATAACGCATATGTAAAAATATTAAACCTTCAGGACAATTATATTAGGAAACTGTCATAATAAATTTTATTTTTCTTATTTTGGAATTATTTGAGCAGTATATTTCCCACTGTGGTGAAAGATGATAAACAGAGAACTGAGCTGAAGGTAAATCACTCATAAATCCATCTTTCAGCAAGGTGAGATGTCATTAATTCAGGCACTGGAACAAGTCAGATCATTAAATATTATGACAAATTTCATCCAATTCCTCCACAAAATAATTTTCTTAATGTTGTTTTTGTAAAGGAAATTAGTATCAATCAAACACGGACATGCACAATTCTAATTATGTATTTTACCAATATCATAAAACCAATATGTTTGGTGCCTTAGCTAGTATGTATCCAAAGTGTGTCAGAAATATTTGAACTCACTTTTATACGAATAACCCATTTTCCAACATAAGAATAACCCATGGCCTATTTCTGTCATATATGACTCAGGGGGCTTACTGCCCTAAAAGAGATGAAGAAGCCTAGGTAATATAGGCCAAAAGGTGGATAGGTAAGACGGAGGAAGCAAATGACACCATTCCACTGAGGGCTGGACCTGGCTGCAACCACCTTTGGTTCTCCTACAAGGCAGTGAGAGTCTTCAGCATGATGATATTGCTTGGGAATTGACACTGATCTGAGATTATTTTTTTTTTCTGATGCTGATGAAGATATGCAGAGCGATTCAAGGTATCATTGCTTTAAGCACATATAGAATCCTGTCAGGTTTTTGAACTTGGTGGAGGGTAGAATTAGGGACCAAATAATTGAAAATGTAAGAGGAAAGAGAAAATGCTACAGAATTCTTTACATAAAATGTAGTGTCCTTTTCCAGAAATAATGTTAAGTGTCATATTTCTATGATCAATGTTTTAGAGGTTGATAATTACTAAGAATGTGATTACTAAACCTGAAGAGAACACCTGTTTTTCTTTGACCTGTAGACAGCCCAGATGTTTCTAATGTGTTTAGTTACATTATTATTACTTAAGAAGTGTGTGAACATATCTATTTATTCATTTATCTACTTGATCAGCTTATTAACTGTTCTACATAATTTCCCCCTTCCTATTTGAGAAATCATTTAAAAATATCCTAAATAAAATAAATTCTATAACTGAGAAATCTTTCACATACTTTTGTGAGGATTTATGGGATCTATCTAGGTAAAAATGAACTTTTTTCTGTAACCACTGGGAGAATTGAGCTATGAATTACCAATAAACCAGTGTGCCAGCTGAAGCACAGATTTGAGCTAGACTACAATTATCCATACAATTTAACTGTTAATACTAGAAGGAAATAAAAGTTAATGTTAGGAGTTTTGGCATACTTACACTGCCTAGGATAATACCCAGAAGCCATTCATAGGATAGCATGGGACAAAGACCATTCTCTTCATGGGTGAGGCCATGCAGTTTAGAGTGGTAAGGATTCCTGGCTGTACACCATGACCTCGACTGCCTTATTTTCTCTCAGCCTGGCAACAAAAAGCTCCCAGTCCATGTCTGGGCAGTGCACTGACTCACAGCCATGCTGCCGAGGCAGAAGGTCAGATTGGAAGCTGCAAGGGTTAAACAGTAAGGTTCAGCCACACCTGAGGGTGAGTCAGGCAGGAGATGTTTGCAATAAAAAAGAGCAAATGGGCTTGATTACAATCATTCTTAGATATTTCTGAATCATTTGGCCACTCTCCTGTGCCAGCTCAATACTGGATTGTAATACTTATAATGGCCGTAGGATGGGATTGCATGAGCAAACAATCCTTGTTCCAGGCATGATGGTACAACCTCTTTCTATGGACAACTCCCAGAAACTAGAAAGAGAGCTAGGAAAAGTCTTCACCTCCTGAAAATGATAGTAGCTCTTGATCTGATCTTCTGATCCTGATCTCTGATATTATAAAATCGCAGAATGGTTAGGTTTGGAAGGGACCATGAAAATCATCTAGTTCCAACTCCCCTTCCATGAGCAAGAGCACTTTCCACTAGACCAGGTACTCAGAGCCCCATCCAGCCTGGCCCTGAACACCTCGAGGGATGGGGAGTCCACAACCTCTCAGGGCAACCTGGTCCAGTGTCTCACCACTCTTAGGGTAAAGAATTTCTTCCTAATATCAAATCTAAACCTACCCTCCTTCATTTTAAGGCCATTTGCCCTTGTCCTATCACCACATGACCTTGTGAAAAGCCCCTCCCCAATCTTCTTGTAAGCCCCCTTTAGGTACGGAAGGAGGTACTTCTATGACAAGGTGACCTGCTTAAGGGTGAGGTCACCTTGTTAAAGCCTTTGAAGCTGTCTCCCAAAGCATTCTCCTGGAGAAACTAACTGCTCATGACTTGGAGAAGTGCACTGTTTCCTTGGTGAAAAATAGTGTGGCCAGCAGGACCAGGGCAGTGATTGTCCCCCTGTACTCCGCACTGGTGAGGCCACACCTGAAATCCTGTGTTCAGTTTGGGTCCCTCACTACAAGAATCATATTGAGGTGCTGAAGCAGGTCCAGAGAAGGGCAACAGAGCTGGTGAAGGGTCTGGAGCATAAATTTTATGAGGAGCAGCTGAGGGAGCTGGAGGCATTCAGCCTAGAGAAAAGGAGGTTCAGGGGTGATCTTATTACAACAACTACCCTTATCTCTACAACTACTTGAAAGGAGGCTGTAGCCAGGTGGAGGTTGAATTTTTCTTGCATGTAGTAAGTGACAGGATGAGAGGAAATGGCCTCAAGTTGCACCAGTGGGGGTTTAGATTGGATATTAGGAAGAATTTCTTCACTGAAATGGTGCTCAGCCATTGGAACAGGGAAGTGTTGGGATCACATCTCTGGGGGGTATTTAAAAGACATATAGATGTGGCATTTAGGGACAGGGTTTAGTGGTGGACTTGACAGTGCAGGGTAATGGCTGGGATTCAGTGTTATTAGAATTCCTTTACGACCTAAACTGTTCTCTGATAATTCTGCTCTGGGTGGAATTTCCAATGCAACAGCTCTCTGGCAGCTCCTTTTAGTTCCCAGGGGAAGAAGACATCTACCATTTCCCTGACTAAACCCAGGGCTAACAGCAATATTGTATTTTCTCTCCATTCTGCCCAAACCAGAATTTTAAGTTAAGGGCCCCTTTTTGTTACCACATTTAAGTCTAAAAAGAGTCCGTAACAATCAATGTAAGTTTTTTATGTTTATAGACAGCCTGCACACAGTAAAAGAGAGACAGAAGAAAAGAAGAAAGAAAGGAAAGCAAACAGGACCTTGATTCCACTCACTGCAAAACTTAACAAGAAAAATTGTCCTCACTTCACTCATATGAGAAAACAAAGTGCTCTGACACACACACAATCACCCTCTTAGAGCCTTTCTTTCTCTTTTCCTGATGCTGTTAGAGACTTCTGTCTGTAGTCAGTCATCCTTGATGTTTCTTTAAATTGTAATTGGGCAGTTTTCCAGATTCTGAGGGACCCCTTTGCCAGAGGAACTCCTGGGGACATAGCCCCTATTTTTTTAAATTGAGGGCTGATAAATGAATAGAGGACTGACTACCAATATGATTCTTTGTTCACAGCAGAAATCTTGTTTTACCAGCAACTCTTTTTAAGGAACCCCATTATGAAATATATATAACTGTACCTTCATGTTCTTGTATTTAATTTTCTGTCAAAAAAGACTCTAGATTTAAGAATGTCATGGTCTGTGTTTGTGTGTGTGACATTGGGAATTTGAACCTTAGCCTCTTGACCTGCTACCCAGCTTCTTAAGGATCACAAACGTAAGCACCATTTGAACCAATTTCCCCAAATCAGCTTAATTTTTCACTCTCTCTGTGTATGTGTCTCTTAGTCACATGCAAAAGCCCCACGCATACCAGCCTGAAAGGACAGGTCAAGGCCTGCTTTATTGACAAGCAGAGCTGGCCTCGGTCACTCTGCTTCTGCTGGCAGCCAGTGTTGCCTGCAGCATGTCAGCCAGCTGGGCAGCCTTTGGAAGTCCTTTGGCTAATGAGCAGAGAGGAGAAGAGGCAGGATTGAAAAGATTAAGAGAGGGGACCTACCTGCTTTGGAAAGCAGCGGAGCTGCCTAGTAGTACTTCCAGCTGTCTTTTGGTTAGCAGAAGAGTTTGTATCTAAAGTGTGCTTTGTTTTGTAGCCCACCCCCTAAGCTCAGCCCCCCTCCCCCCCACATCAGGGACTTGCTGTGAATGTCAGGAGAAGCAGTGTTAGCCCAAAGTGGTCATAGCCAAATTCAACCACCTGCTTCAGTGGGCTGACCAGGGCAGGACAGTGAGGTTTGCACCCATGGACAGGGCTAGCCTTCACCATCAGTGCCACCTGCCCTTGAATGGCTGGAAAACTGCTGGCTTTGAGCTTTTCCTCTCCTCTGGTGGGGTATCATGGTCACTGGGTAATGTCTGATCTCTGTGGTATCATAACCTTCTCTCTTTGGCTAAGTTTTGGCCTCTGGGTTGACAAATCATGACTGTTTTTGAACTCTTATTACAGCAAAGTTGCATCAGCTCACCTCTGCTGGCTTCTTGCACTATGCTAGGGAAAAGTTCAGCAAGAACTGGCACTATCTTTCCAGCCAAGGTTTGAACCTTATTTTAAATACAAATATCTCTCCTTTTCAGAATAGTCAGGAAAGATAGGGTCATCTTTATACCTGATATCTCAAGCAAAGCAGTGGGTAAATATCAAAGATGTTAAGGCAAGGCAAACATACCCCTTTTATGTTTGTGGGCAGCACTAATGACACAGGGTGAAATTTATCCTCTTATCAAAGGTCAACACAAACCTAGGCACTACTTCAAAGGTGCATTGATCCTGTAACTGGCTCCTGGCACTGAGCTGGATTTCGCCAAACTCTAAAACTTATGAGAACTGATAGATTTTATATATCTACGTAAAAAATAATAGAGTGTGTTCAGGCACAGACATACTTAGCAGTCCACAGGAGTTATCTTGATTTTGCTGGGACAACGTATGTTTACTTTATCTTGTGTTCACATATTTTGGACAATATTTCCTAGCCAGCTGTCCCGTCCTCCCATTTAATCAGTCAAAACACCCATATTCTTTGCAAATACACAATATTTACTCCAGCTTTTTGTTTACCAAGAAGAAGCTGACAGTCCAGTGACTGAGTGTTTAGTACTGCAGGTACTGCAGGTTTGAAGTGGAAAGCAAGAGTTAAAGCCATTCTTTCAGGTCTTAGTGAATAATAAGAAGAACTATCCAACGTTTCCTACCACGTTCAACCATTGCCCCAGATACCAAAAAGATCTTGTAGACAGGGAAAATATGAAAGTCAAGGGAGAGGGCAGTAAAGTGAATGTAAGAGCAGGTGAAAAACTGGTGTCTTTTTGATAGTGGCCGTACTCAGAAATGCCCTGCTGCAGAGGAGGCATGGGATTTTTGTGTGTTTCAATTGTGGTCATGCTGGGTGTGAATATATTAATTGTAAATATTTTAGGAGAAGATATGGCATCTGCACTTGGGTTTTTTTTCTTTCTTTTGTATTTTCTTTCTTGAAAAGAAAAGTTGTATTTGAGCAGGGTGTGCCAATATTTGCACTCTGAGGAACAGCATCAGAACGCCTGGTATGCACATCTACGAGCAAAAATAATGACAACACTTCAGCTAATTCACAGTAGCTTCATGTGCATTAGTCACTGGTCCCCGTGTGCTCTAATTATAGGCTGCCTTAACATTGCAAGTACAGGACATAAAACAAAGGCTTTACAAAAGTTGTTTTGATATCTCTTTTTTACTTGTTAGGCTAATGGACAAGATGTTTTAAATACAGATCCATGCTTGAGGCTGTCCTTTTCTTGGAATGTGACTGTGGCAGTTAATATGATTACAGTAGTATCAGATGAGATGGATTAGGAGGTACTTAGGTCAGGATAGGTAAACCTACCTGGTAGTGTGCTCCTCCTTTAGTTCTGAGAAAATCAGACTTTTTTTTTGATTCACAGGAGCAAGACATAAAAAGCCTTTTCACAGCTGAGCTGTATTTTTTAACCTGAGTTGCTCTAAATACATAACCAAGGGCAGCTAAATCCCATGTGCTGTGGCTCACTGTACAAATTATAATTTGTTAAACTGTTATATTCATGAGATTATGTCAGAATTCCCTTGTTCTGTCATGTACATGATTGCTTTGGGAGCTCCAGGAGGTCAAACTCTGACAGTGTCAAGCATAATTATCTTCTGAATATATTCACACCCTCTGCAAAAGCCAATGTTTGTTTGGTTTTGCCTTATTTAAGAGTGTACTCATTAGTTTACAACCTTTAATGAGGTTTTCTAAGCTTCAACTGAATGACTAAAATCTCTAAGAAACACAGATTCTCTGAAGATGGTATTATGACATCAGACACATTGAATACAAATTTTGTATTTCCATAAAAAATTCAAGACATAATGTTTATTTTTGCACATTGATGCAGCTATCTCTATGTGTTGGGGCCCATGGTGGTAAACACACAGTAATGCACATTACCTTGTTTTTATGATTTTGTGATTTTATACATATAGAATAAACTAATAATCCCCCACTTTATAATGAATTTGAAGCTTATGAAGTGTGACAGCTACTGATTTTCTCCATCAGTAGACTGGAATGGTAGGCCCCAATTTAGTGAGTACTATTTGGGTGGCAGGTTTGCATAGTGAAAATGTGCAATATTAATAGCATAATTGAAGAATTAATACTACAATGAGTGGGACAGGTGGAAACACTGTGTCTATAAGCAGAAGACCAGGGCACACAGCCAAACAGAATTGAGTTTGGTAAACTAATAAGCTGTCACCCGTCCATTGATTCAATATAACTGACCTTGTGTTTGCTTCGGCTTTGGGGAAAATCATATTAATGTCAAGCTCTTTGACTGATATATTGTCTACCAACTGTAGAAATACTGTTTCACTCTGAAATTCTAGTAATTCTTTCTCTGTTATCACAGTAAGTTTATGTTAGTAACTATACAGAATCACAGAATTGCTGGGTATGGAAAGGCCCTCTGGAGATGATCCAGTCCAACCCCCTTGCCAAGGCAGGGTCACCTGGAGCAGGTTACACAGGAACACGTCCAGGTGAGTTTGGAATTTCTCCAGTGAGGGAGACTTCATGACATGCTTGGTCAGCCTTTTCCAGTGCTGTGCCACCCTCAGTGTAAAGAAGTTCTTCTTTGTGTTGAAGCAAAGCTTCTTGCTTTAGTTTATGACCATTGCTCCTTGTCCTGTGACTGGGCAGCACCGAAAAAAGTCTGGCACCATTGTCTTGTCACCTGCCTTTGAGATATTTTTAAGTGTTAAGGAGATTCCCTCTCAGTTTTCCATAGACTAAACAAGTCCAGCTCCTGCAGTCTGTCCTCCTAAGAGAGATGCTCCAGACTCCTCATCATCTTTGTGGCCTTTAGCTGGACCCTCTCCGGTAGCTCCTTGTCTTTCTTGCACTCAGGAGCCCAGAACTGGGCACAGCACTTCAGATGTGGTCTCACCAGGGCTGAGAAGAGGGGCAGGATCACCTTCCTTGACCTGTTGGCCACACTCTTCCTGATGCATCTCAGGATATTACCAGCCCTCCTGCTGCAAGGACACACTGCTGGCTCATGAACAGCTTGTCATCCACCGAAACTCCCAGGTCCTTCTCAGCAGAGCTGCTCTCTAGCAGGTCAGCCCCCAGCTGGTAGTTGGGGTTATTCCTCCCCAGGTGCAGGACCCTACACTTGCTCTTGTTGAATCTCATTTCCTCTCTGCCCAACTCTCCAGCCTATCAAGGTCCCACTAAATGGCAGCACAGCATTCAGGTGTATCAGCCACTCTCCCCAGTCTTATACCACCATCAAGCCTGATGAGGGTACCTTCTATCCCTTCATCCAGGTCATTGCTAAACAAGTTGAATAAGACTGGACCCAGTATTGATCCCTGGGGAATGCCACAGACTGCAGGCCTCCAACTGGGTTCTATTCCATTGGTCACAATCCTCTGAGCTCTGTTACCTCAGGCAGATCTACCTCACTGTCCATTCATCTAACCCACATTTCCTAAGCTTGCCTGCAAAGATGTTGTGTGAGATAGTGTCCAAAGCCTTGCTGAAGTCAGGGTAGACAGCATCCACTGCTCTCCCCCCACTGACCCATCCTGCCAAGTCATCATGGAAGGCTCTCAGATTGGTCAAGCATGCTTCCTCCTTGGTGAACCCATGCTAACTACTCCTGAAGATCTTCTTTTCTTCTACATGCCTGGTGATAAACTAAATGAATAACATCTTTGTGCTGAAACATTTACTTGCTACTGTGTAGTAGCTTGATTCTGGCAGCTGGTGATCTTTGTTCCTTGCACTGAGACGAAAGCACAGCTACTTTGAGGGAAGGCACCTTTTCAGCTCATGCTTCAGTGGATACACCACAAAATGTTATTTGTGGAAAACCATAGCAATACCCCTTATTTATTTTGAGCCCAACCAGTTCTATAAGTTCTGCTCAGTGTTCCCCTCATTGTTGGTTCTTTTACAAAAATATGATTTTAAAAATAAAATATATTTCTCAAAAGAAAAATTCTGACAGCTGATGATCAGACAAAAAAATTAAGTTGATATACATATTGATAAAATTAAATAAAAGAGTTATAAAAAATGGCATTGCAATTTTCAGTAGAATAAAAATTTAGCACTATATGAAATGCTAAGTGGTACCAGTATATGAAGAAAAGTCAGTTACAGAAATCATATAAACCACATACTCATTTCTGACTTCCATTTAACCACTGACATTCCCTTAGAAATCAAAAGGGAAAAAGTCATTAAGAACTCTTTCCCTATCAGTAACAAATAGTGATATCTGGGAAACACAAGTAAATGCCTATGAAAGATCAGCAGTACTAAGGAATGTGGAGACTGGGCCGCATGAGGATGAGGAGAGTGAGTAGGGAAGGATCAGCTGTCTCTGGGTAGGAATGAGCAGAGTGGGCTGAGCAGGGAGGATGGAGAGCAGCACCCTGACTGGGTGGGACATGGTTTCTAGGCGAGCCGGTGGGAGCAGGGAGGGCTGGTTTTAGTGAACCATGCAAATTTTTCTCTAGTGAAACCCCATGTAAATGTATGAGGTATGTTTGGCGTGATCAGAAATCTGACTGGTATTTGGAAATATAGAAATCCATTTGGCTTAATAAAAAAGTTTGGAAAATATTTGCCTCCAGAATTGGGGTAAAAGTATGATGTACAGACCTCCCTCCCTCTTCCAGTTTCCACCATCACATATAATTTTTTGTATTTACTTCAACAGAAGGAGATTTCTTTAAAAATTTAAAAAAAAGGTGTTTGCACAGAGTTTTGGCTTGTTAGTTGTCTGCCTGCCCAGAAAGTACTGCTCACTTTCCTCTTCCTTTCCATAAGTGAAAATATTAGTCTTCAGCTGGGGTTACCGAACTATTATTCCAGCTAAATGTGAAGTGTTTTGTCCTTCTGCTCCTCTCTGCTGATGCCCTTTCAGGGAGTTCTGTTAGTTCTGCAGCTTTCTCCAAAGGATAAAACGCAGGGGGCTATGGCATGGGGAGCTGTAACTCTCATCAGTAACTGAAGAGAAAAATGAAGATAGCCACTAGAAGAACTCAATTTCATGAACAGATATTTTCTGTTTTGATGAAAATAACCTTAATGAAAAATTGCTAGCTAGCTCACCACTTAAGTCTTCTCTAAACATGTTAGATATTCCATTTTAGTTGTTTACCTCTGGTAGAATCACTGAATCATTTAGATTAGAAAAGACCTTTAAGATCATCAAGTCCAACCATAAGGCTAACACTGCCACAATAGGTTGGAAGCTAAGTCTCCGCCAAGTTAGCTTTTATATTAAATCATGTCTTTAAATGTTAGAATGCCCCTTGACTTACTAGTATAGAGATGCTTCAAGAGCAGCAAATTATTGTAATGCAGTAGTAAGGTTTTGTGACATTTGACAGTTTATCTGTGGTTTCATCAGGAAGGGACACAATACCTGTTTTCCTCTTCTGAGTAATTACTTTTTGCATTGCATCTCATGCTTCACTCATTAAGCTCTGAGTTTCCTGAGATGACAGATCAAGAGGCTTCTATGTTTTGTTTGGAATTTAAATATTCTAGATATTCAGACGACGTATAAACACCTACTCACACAGGTATGTATGGGTGCTTGTGTGGCTGCACTTCCATGTAATAGAACAGCAAATCTCCCCATAGAAACTCCAGTTGATTAACTTCTTGTCAAATATTTTGACTTTCTTCCGTTTTTCAAAACACTATACCTACAATTGCTGCACTTAGGGCTTTAGAATAATTTATTTTTAAACCTTGCTTTCATATATACACACTTACAATTTCAATCACAATAATAGGCATTATTATAGCACTGTTCAGAGATGCATCAGATATTTTCATTAAAAAAAAAATAGCAAAAGAAAATAGAAGCTCATCTAAAAAGGAGTTTATTGGTTAGGCTTCAGTATGAGATGACCAGTTGATCATCAATGTTGTCCATTTAATATCAATACTGGAGATGACCATTACAGTACATGAAATAACTCTTCTCTCTTCTCTGATTTCATGTCATACATAAATTTTATCCAAAAGACATTTCTAGGGTTAACATAAGAAATTTTCCCCTAAAAATGTTAAATAACATGTCTCATATTTTTCTTTGTGTATCATCTCTCTTTTCTCTCTCTGTCTCTCTAATTTTTTACTGAGTTTACCAATTCAATTTTAATAGGGAAAATTTTCAGTCAAAACTAGTCAGTTCTATCCACTGGGGGGTATTTTTAGAGAAAATGTTCCTAAGGACAAAAGTCAGTACTTACATTACTGAGGAGAGAAAACAGGCTGAAATGGAGGTGGGAAAATAAGAAAACAATTATCAACTAAGAAAGGCCATTGCATGAAAGGATAGTAGAGGTTCACTCCCCTTTGGGAGAAAGGAGAGTCAGAAGAGAAAAACATGAACACGAACAGGCCCGCAGGAACCCATAAAGTAATTTGTGGTTAAAAAGAGGCTATGGCTCACAGCTGAAGTATCCAAAGGCTAAAATTAGTAATAGAGCAGAGGCATGACTGTGAGCATAGTGCCAGACATGTACTGCAGTGAGAAGAGCAACTGAGAAGAGCTGGAGAAGTGTTTTGCTTGAATTCTGTTTTCTCCTGGAATGAGAGAGCTTTCCCTGCTTTGAGCAAAAGAAAAATCAGAATGAATCATCAGTTAATACCAAATCAACCTCATGAGAGAAATGGGAAATCAAGAGACAGACAACTTGATACTAAAATAATAAAAAGTCTTATTCCTGCACTAGACTTCTCTTGTAGAATCCTCTTTATGCTCATAGCAGACTAACTTCCTTAGTTCTGTACTTCTGAGGAAGAGTGGTGATATTTTAGACTTTAATTCAAGGTCACTTCATATATGCAGTACAAATTTGGGGAGCAACAGATCAATATTGTCAGTGCCTTGTCTTCCCTGTTAGAAAATAGTTTTTTTAGAAAGGTGATGAAGCAATTGAAGGAACATGTTCATCAAATCACAGACACATATGATTTAGATAAGGAGAGAATATTTTTTTTTCTTAGAGAAACAAGCACATCTGGTTACATACTGTGACTGGGCAAAGGCACGTATCATCCTGTGTTTTTGAAGATAGCAAGAATGATTTATGCTCTAATTCTGTAAATCTATGTCAGACTACTATAAATTTAGAAGTAATTTGCTTTGATAACTAACTGGAAAATTAATGTCATTCCTAACAAGAAAGAGCATGTTTATAACATAAACGTGCTGTGATAAAATGCCCTAAGAACTAAATATCCTGGAAAGAATTTTAATTCTTATAAAGATAAGTGATTGAAGGAATGCTAATTCTCTCTTTACTAGGAATGATGAGGAATAACTGTGCACTACAGCTACATACCAAATGTTTTGAAGAGACTTATTTTTACAGGAAAGTTTATGAACATTTTTTTTTTCAAATGTGTTAATACACTTTAGTAAGTAAAGACACATAAGGAAAATGAATACTTCTTTTTGAAACATGGCCCCACAATTTTATAAAGAACTGTTATGAATAAACCACTGGAACATGCCTAGCAGTGCTGGAATCATTGCAATCAGATGTTAGGCAGGCAAAAGAACTCAGAAGAAGAAAGGGACGCCAGTAATTTGGTGATCAGTAAGTATTTCCAGAATTACAAATGGAAATAATTCAGTTTGCAATAACGATTTTTAAAAAGCAACAAAAAATGAAGCATTTCTGAGGGATATAAACCAGTTTCACACTAATGATGTTGGAAAAAACATTCTCTGCATTTCAGATAAGTCCCTAAGTTTGTAACAAGTACTTGGGCAAATGAAGGGTAGAACAAAAGAGCTGTTGAGGAGCTTTGTCTACTTTTTTGGTCTTGCATTAAAGATGAGGGCAAAACACAAGGACAATTAGGCTGATAACCATGAAAAAAATTAAAATTGTCACATTTGGAAAACTGTGGGTTAGATTGAAAGAATCTAGGAAAAGACTGTGGGTTAGATGACATTGCCAGATATGCCACCCCTAGGTGATAATTTTATCAATTGTGATAAGATAGTCTTTTTCAGAGATGGTAATTTTCATGGCATTAGACATGGTATTTCTCAGTTTTTGAAGAGTATCACTGCATGATAGTACAAAACATGGAAAAATTATTTTGGTAAATTTAGATTTTTTTTTCAGGGACTATCTTGTTTTGTTTGAATAAAAGATTTACAAATTTCAAATACTGATTTTATTTTCTAAAATGGTATTACTCCAGTAATGTATACCATTAAACATAATGGTGTGTACTTTACCAGGAGTTTTCTTTTTGAAGGGGAGTTTGCTAAAAATGACACTAATTTTTACAGAAATACAGGGAAAAACCTCAGAAATCTGTAATGTGCACTACTCGTATATACTGTGGATCTGATAAAAACTTACAGATATTTAAATATGATACAAGTATTCCAAATAAATCCATTGACATCTTTATAAACTATGGTTTATCCCTAAATATAATTGGTTTCTTGGCCATCAAGGAAATATAAAATCTTCACGAATCTTTTGTCTTCTGTGTAATGAAATTTGGTTTGTGTGATCAGTATCCTGAAAAACCAGAAAAGGGACATTTATTCATTCAGCACAAAATCATGGCAGTAGCCACATCCCTCAGCTGGGAGCTCTTTGGTCTCACAGCCTGTTCTGAGGAACTCTCAGGGTGTTCTGAGCTCAGTGCATGAGCTGTGGCATCCTTCTAACCTGCTAACCTGGCCACAGTGACGTAGGACAGAGCTGGGGCACTGCAGCCCCCGTTTGTGACATTAGCCTTGCCCTTCTTGCTCTTGGGGTAGCGACCAGGAACTGGGAATGGGAAACCTGTGCCAAAATTAGGCCCAGTGTTTGCTTTGGTGTGAGCCTCTGTATGGTGGGTGTAAGGCTGGAGCTGCTCGATGCTGTGAGATTTCAGAAGTGAAAATGGATATGTAATTGATAAACTTTGAATACTACTGTCCAGCCAGTTCCATGACTTCCCATCCTCAGGAACCCAGCAACACGTGGGAGGGAACTGGAGACTGCTCTTGATATCCAGCAAGATCGGGGAGAAGTGGTTAGTACCACAAGGAAAAACCCTACTTTTGGCAAAATAAGCCCAGCTCCAAGCCTAGCAGGTTAAGTCAAAAGGCTCTCCCTCTTTGCTGAGGGCAATCAAATGCCGTCTGTGCAGAGGTCCCAGAATTTTCAAGAGCAGATGGCGCCTTTCTGTATGAAATGTTTAATGATGTGTGCTAATGAAGCTGGCATTTACACTGTTTTGGGACATAGGGGCCCTTTTCAGGCTCCAGGTACACTTTGTTCTCTTTTATCTGGTGGAACTCAGTGAATGAAAAGAAGTAAAAGAACTGTTACTTTGCTTGAAGGGAAATTCACTGCAGCCAGGGTGCCAAAAATCTACGTATATGTTAATCAACTCCAAATGTATCTGCAGGAAGAAAATTATTTAAATGAACTGCATAATTCAACATACCCCCCAACCCTCTTTAAGATTTTCTTCCTTCTGCAGCCATTTACTATAGGAATGTGTTATTTTATCCCTAAGTGCTCAACAATAACAACTGTTACTGTGCTCTTTTCAGCAAGAGGTCCTTGTGAAGCCCTTGCCAAACCAACTTCCCAGATGCCTGCTTGTAGATCTCCAGACACTGAGTGGGACATGGGTGGCAATCTTTTCCAATGCTTTGTATTAAAGCAATTTGTACAAAATCTTGTAAGAAAGCTGTAACTGGCCAGGAACAGACCAGAGCTCTTCTGTATGGCAGTACCTACAGGAGCCACAAAAATGACCATTTCCTCCTGGAGAATTCTTCCAGCCTTCTGGAAGAAATGTGCCAGGGAAAACTTTGGTAACCAGCTATGGTGCCATCACAATCTCAGACTTCCTCCTTTGCACTGTCTCACATGTGCAGCAAAAGGACAGAGAGTCCTGAAGACTCCTGAATTTGCCATGCCATGTCATGAAGAATTATCTCAGCTATAGGTACAAGAGGACTGAAATAAGATGAGTCAGATAATCTTAATTTTGTCCTTTTTCAGCTGACAGATTTTTGACTTTTCAACAAGTGTCATAGTTTTATTTTAATGTTATTAGATACATCTCCTAAGTCTCTCACACAGGTTGACAATAATTCCGTTGTTAGTATATGTGGCAATGTTATTATCAAATGTTATCAGTGTTATCAAGCTCTGAGCATCCACAGTTAGCCTGAACTCTGAGTAACTACTGCAGCTGTCAGGAGGAAGAGCTTAGCAAGGGAAGATATATTCGGGCCTTGTGCTGACTTTGTGAAATATTTGAAAAATCCTGCCTTGTGTCTTTGCTTATATGGAGATGGTGGGAAAACTCTTGCTTCACATGGTTCCTTCAGAGCTGAGAATGAGACCCTGAGGCCCTGCAATACATCTGAGGGAGAGTCTGCAAGGCAGTTTAGATTTCCCTCCCTGCTCTTTACTAAGGGAGGTTTCCTGCACAGATTTCCTTAAGTAGCAGGTGTTTCTGGTTATTTGGCTGTGTGTCCGAGCATCCCCGCTCAGTTGTTATTTTGGCATGCTGCCATGGCTTTGCTGACAGATGGAAATGACACCACACATGTACCTGGGACATAGACAAATGGAATTTCATGAGAGACACTAGAGGTATTCATCTTAAGAGCTTTCTTCTCGCTGAATTTCAAAGGCCTGCTGTAAGCAATGAAAGCATGGGAACATTGAACTGAAAGTCAAAATAGGATTCTTTTTGTCTGATAAGAAATACTTGGCAAAGCATGGTTCTCTCACTAAAAATAGATAGATAGGAACATATCTAGTTTTAATTACAGAATAATTTTTTAGCTGTTCAATAAATTAAGGATTTTATAATATTACATTCATCATTTTTCCCAGCATCTTTTACAGTTTTCAGTGAAAACCGCGGTGGAGAACAAGATCTTGTCCATGGTGCAGAGTATGATGGCACTCTCCTCATGAATAGGGACAGTTGCCACTTGGTAGACTGGAAATATGAAACAGATGGATTAATTTCTGGTTTAGATTTAAAATTACTACCTCTTTCTCAAAATTTTTTTTGGCTGCACATGAATGTGAGCAGAGTTTCACATGCTAGAAAACACATGGGGAAATTTATGTTTGCTTCGACTCCCAGTGGGATTTTGCATATGCACAGAATAATCAAATTATTCATATTTCTTGAACTGGGAGTAGAAATATAACCTTCCACGGAGTGAAGGAAGGGAGTTTAGAATATATCTCAAGCTTTACTGTACGTTTTCATTCATCATTGCTGTGCTCTGGGGAAGCCATGGATTCACCTCAGCACATTTCCTTGGAATCCTGAAGATGGAGAATTTCATTCAAACCAGAAAATTCCTATGATTTGTTGTTTTTGTGAGCATTTCCTTTTAAAGCAAGAAGTGTACAGATATGCAAAGTATATCATTTGTGGAAGACATATTACTGTCATCTTTCAGGTGTTGTAAGTTCAGAGCTGTTCTGTTCAATCGTGAAATAAGAAGTGACTGTAAAGCTAATAGAAAAGAGCCATATACTGAAAAATAATCGGCATGCTTCTAAAAAGAGCTAAGTACCTGGTTAATGTGGAGTGGGCTATCAAGTTTGTAATCTCCACAAGATGGCTAGTACCTGCTCAAAAGGCAATGAAACATGTAAGTTGTTTCCCCTGGAGTCAGTGTGTCTCTTTCCACTGACTCACTGCTGCAAAGAAATGTACCTATTCCATTCCCTCAGCTGGCTTTAAAAATATTTTGAACAGCCTGTCAGACTAAAACGGTGCAAAGTAGGCAATTTGCACTGAGGTAAACCCCTTCTATTAGACTATTTATGAGGAAATTATGAAAAGTTTTTCCTGGTTCTGTTTCAGATAATTAGAAAAAGAAAAAGAAAGCTGGAAGAAAAAAACCCCAACCCAAACCACCAGAAGGTACTAATGCTGATACCAGATTTCAAGACTATGTCTTAAAAATTATGCACAAAAATGTATCACAAAAGAACACAGGCTATTTCTTTGATTTCTGTGCTGTTTTTCAAGATTAAATTTATGATTTACTATCATAGTATTACCTCCCTCCTCAAGACTTTTTCTCCCACAAAAGTTCACATAGGAGTTTCTAACAGCTCTATACTGTGTGATTGAAGTCACAATTTCTTTTTAATTGACATAGTGAGACACAGTATTAACAAGGGAAAAAGTCCCAAAACCTATTTTCTAATTAAATCATAATGGATCCCATGAGGAATAATCATTTATAATGAAAAAAAAAGTTAACTAGTCACACAAGCACAGTGGTCAGGCCTGACATCACTTTTCCTGTGCATTTGTAACTAGACGATCTGTAGGTGTGAGAGTTTCAAGGGGACCAGCCAAGGCTTGCAGGGCAGAGCTCACCCTTTCTCATTTGACTGTAATCTCAGACGTCTCAAAGGCTTTCTGTTGGCTTGAAATCTCTCAGCACTGCTGGCTAGAGCAAGTCCTGGGAGATGCTGTGTTGAACAGGGGCTGAACAACTGCAGGAAATGGAATAACAAATAGAATTGACCATTTGCACGAGGGGTAGCAAACCCCCGTGTGCTTGAGGCAAGACCAGCACGAGGAAAGAGGCAGACACCTGTTCCTTACATGGGTAAGCAGGACTGGACTGAATGAGGGAACAGAAAGGAAAAACCCCAACAGATGGAGAAGTGCAGAGGCAGCCTCCCAAGGGCTGGTGTGACCCACTAGCTGGATGTCCATGGTGCTCTTGGGTGCACCAGCTCCCACAGGTTCATTTTGAGAGTGCAACACTATGTTCCCCATTGCCCCAGAAGGACTTGATGGAGCAGTTCCTTTCATCCCTCTGCCACTGAGGCTGGCACAAGCCTGCAACGCAGGCGTTGGAACCTGGGATCACACGCTTCCACCCTCCCACTCATTGTCCATGGCATTAGTCACACCTTTTCAATAACTAATAGCAGTTTGCATGCTCTGGGCTGGGAGCCACTCTGTGGATAGGTGGGGGAATTCAGCATGGGAGGGCATTTTGTCCATCACTTTTCACTGACAATCAAGCTTTATCAGCAAAGATACCAACTCCTGCTAACAAAAAACACCAATCCAAACCAAACCAATAAACCCAACCAAACCACATGAGGTGACAACTTCAACCCCAGTTTGCTAGAGTGCTCAGGAGCCCTGGGTTCCCACACTTGTCCTTCCTTTCCAGTTTCTCTCTGAAGTGATGAAGTTTCCCTCAGCACTGATCCAAACTGAAGGTACAGCTTGTCTACTGTGGTCTCCTTCACTTCGTAAAGGGGGTAACAATCCAGGGAATAAAGATCTAGATGTACCAAATCATGTTAGTAAAGTAGGAGCTGAGAAGTTCCACTGACTGTGAAGAAGCCTTGTCTCTGGTTTCATGTCCACCATCACGTCCATGCAGCATCTAACACAACAGGATGCAAGACTAGCTGAGGGTCACAGATATGCCATACAACAGCAGGCAGTTTAATCACAAACCTACTGCAAATTTATTTTGAAAAGGCTGCTTTCAGAAGCATCACTAATAGCAGAAAATACTCACTGGCAGGAGGAAGGAGCAGATGTTTAGCTCTCTTCAAATGTCTAAGGGCTTTCTCAATAATGGGCAGGAATCAGTTAAGGAGACTGAAGGAGAGCAGAAACATGAGTAACTGCACGGAGTTAAGGAAGGACAAAAGTTAACTGTCTGGATAACCTCTGTGACAGCAAAATCTACAAGTCTGTGGAGAATTTTCCCAATGGAAAAGGTGAAAGGCTTTCTGATTGGCATTCATAGACTAGATTAAAGAGAATATTTAATGTATAGTAGACAAAAATCATGCTTTTATGCAGAGGGATAGAATATTTTAACAGTTTTCTGTAGCTGTGATGTGCAGTACAGAAGCAATAGAAAATGGAAAGATTTCTTTCTCCTCACTATTTACTTTTTTCTGATTTTCTTTTCCTTTGGACAATGAACTAAAAAAACAGAGTATGCAAATAAAATCTATAAGCCAAATATTTAATTTATGCTATCCTGTCTGGTTATTACACCTTCTCATGAACTCCCAAAAGAACCGTAAACTGTGTCCTGCCCCTCTTATGCTGCATTCTGAATAATACTGTAGAGAGCAGTGTACCTTAATTATGACTTGTATTTTAACCTGGTGGTACAGCAAAGTTAAGACATTGATCAGTTTACAGATCAGATTTATATTCTGTTCCATCGTAGAGTATTTATCTGAGAACATTTTTTTGCCTCCAATTTCAGGTTATTCCACATGAAAATATTGTGTTGGTACTCCTTGCCAGCAAAATATTTTGCAGTGTTATGCACTGGTTCAATATGTTTTTGTAGAAGGTTACCTCCATAATGTGAAATTGTAGGTTTAATATTTTGCTTCTTTTTAGGCAGATGACTAAGGTCTCAGATAGGATATTTTCAGGTGGCAGTGTAGGAGACAGGTTAATTAAAATGAACAATATTTTGTCAGTTGTAAAAGCCTACAGTTATTGGAACTCTTTTCTATTTTTAAGCTACTCTCAGACATAAGGATTTTTGTTTATAGCCTGAAGAACAAGATGATCTGACATTTCCTGCACTTGCAGACATTCTGGAGCACATAGGCTGGTGTCATTCTTCCATAAAAGTTGGAGAAACAGATTTAATTCTACAGTGTTATTCTAGAAGTAGGTAACTACAGATTCCAAAAACTTAAACGTTCTTCCAGGATTGTTCACTGTAGCCCAAGCTGCATCTACACCTGTTTTCACCTCCGGTAAAGACAAAAAAATATACTTGTCTCTTTACTGACCTTACATTATTATAGGAGAAAGCAAAAAAAAAAAAAACACCACAAAAAAAAATCCACAAAAAAACCACAAACAAACAAACAAAAAAACAAACAAAAAAATTTCCCCTATTCTATGTATTCTATGCACCATGTAAAATATTGTTCTGCCCCTTTTTTAATTCCACTCTGATGCACAGATCTTTTAGCTATTCAGGCATATGCTTGGGGGAAATAGCGAGTCCAATTTCAATAATGGTAAGAGCTCTATAAAAATCACCAGAGCAATTGTGTTAAGCTCAAGCTGGTTCTTTCTCATAGTAATGATCTGGAAGTAAAATAAAACCAAACAAACCTAGACACAGATATTTCTTATGGTACAGTCTACTGTATCTGTCTATTTCTACCTAGCAGATCAGCCACATATTTTATGAACACAGTTCTTGCAAGACCTTTTTCTTTTTTTAAAAAAAAGTTCTATAGGAGAGAGTTCCAACAAAACACCACATTCTTAATAATATAATTAATTAACAAGTAAATTTCTGCTTGCAGCTAAAAGACCTGTCTGATATTAAGGATTGTTGAAAATCTACCTTGTGAAGCCTTTCTTACGCTGATACTTCCAGTGAAGTCATTATCACTAAACAGTCTGGCAATGTTCATCTACCATGAAAAGTTCTTGAACATTTAGGAATTTTTAAGTTTTTTTTTCAAAGACCAGGAAGTTTCCAGATATGGAAGCAGATGTGCTTCTGTAATATGTAATGAGGGACATACCTCAAAGGTCTAGAAGATGGTAATATAATACACACATTTTTTAGACTGAAAATTTTGCAGATGAACTGTTTTTCAGTTGAATCATAAGTTCAATTTTCCTTGCACTAAATAGCCTTTATATACTGGTGGGTGGTTGTTCTAAAGAAAAGAGGTAATGTTGATACCTGTGGGGTTTGAATATACATTGCCATATTTACACAATTTTGCTTATAAAATGTATTTTTTAAATTATATGCTGTAGTCAGATTATCTGTTTTATTAGTATTCTAGGCATGATATTAACAAAAAGATTTACAGGACATTTAATCAGCTTGAAATCCTAGGGAGATTGAACTGTAAGTATAAAATTATGTTGTGTTTGTGTTTTTAAAATACTACTTGCTAAGAATCAAACAATTTTTTCTTATATTAGGAAGTTCAACATCCACCGAAGGAAATGGCAGAGGAAATCCAGTCTCCCTGATGAGGGCTGGGGTAAGACAAGCTGTCTTAGGAAAACTGGAACTTGCAGGTAGGAAAAAAGCCATATTTATTTCAGTAGTGTTATAAAGGCACTTCACTTCTTTGAGATAAAGTTATGGGTGCAGAGGAGGAAAAGCCTCCCCACTTAGTGTTCAGGAACTGACAGTCCTATAACATAAAGCTTGACTTCATTTTAATTAGATGTTTCTGAGATATGGCCCCTGTGCCAGTCTGATCAGGTTTTTTCCACACACCTGAGGTTTGTTGGTGCACTGCTGGTTGTAGTGGGATCTCCTTCAGCAAAGCCTTATGAATGACAAGAGCCACAGTGAAAAGAGTGAAATGATCCCACTTACCCCAGAATCCCCTAATGCTCACCTACAATTTCACTGTGATTCATACTTTTAACCACCTCTGCTTCCACATCCCTTAAGGAATCCAGTGATTGCTATTTGTCTTAATTTCCAATGATGAAAATCCTCATTAATTCCCTTTGGGGAGGAAGCCTGACCACCTACAGCCAGCTGCCCAGAACTGTGCCTAGATGGTTTTTGGCTATCTGTAAGGTGAGAGACTTCAACCTCCCTGGGCAATCTGTGCTAGTGCTTGGTCACCTGCACAGTACACAAGTGTTCCTGTGTTCAAATGGCACCTCCTGTTTCAGTTCGTGCCCATTGCCTCTGTTCCCATCACTGGGCACCACTGACAAGAGCCTGTATCATTCTTCCTTGTACCCTTCGGATATTTTTTCACTGATGGGTGAAATTAAGAATTAATAAGCATCTGGTGAGGCAAGATGTAAATTTTCAGTTCAGAACTGAAATACAGAAAAACTAGGCGAAAGAGCAGCTACTGGAAAAATCAGTGGCAAGCTGAGACAAAATCCAGAGATATAGTGAAGTCCCTGTATTCAGAAGGAAGGAGGAACCACAGAAGCAGGAAGTAATTCTTCACTGTAGCTACTGGACATATGCATAGGAATAAGATGCAACAAAATGCAAACTTATTTGTCCTGTTCTGCTGCTGCTGCACTAAGTATGTCATTTCATTGATGATGGTGGTGTGAAACAAGCATGATCAAATGCCCCAAAATGGGCAGACTAGGAAATCAAAAGAACACTGTAAATTTAAATAAAACAAAACCTAGGCTGTGGGTTCTGTAAGTCAATTGTATAGATAGGAGATTTGTGAGAACATGTTTCTGAATTCTTTTAGGAAAAATACATTGTAATATCTTCTGGAGGGGCTGGTTTAATTGCAGTTGGGTATCTGATGCTTCATTAGGTTAAGGTCTATCCACTTGAATGACAGGAGTGATGAGCTGTCTAGATGGGATGAAGTGTTGTAATGCTGAGATCACTAAAAACTGCACAACAGCCAATACAGAAGTGGGATGAAATTGTACATTAAAAGGCTATGATCTGCTTGCTTAACTGCCTTAAATCAGCTGAAGAAGGGGTCAATATATGCATTATGTTTAGCTTTTTACAAGACTAAATCAGCTGTTAAACTATTATACATAACGTGATTTTCTAGTAAAAATATATTATGGTTAATTACATAAAAAATTGAAATAAATCACTACGCTTTAAATTTATTCTGTAAAAATGCTGGTTTCTGATTCTATCAGAAAAAAGTGGCATGCAGTCACAGTACATGAAAACTTACTTTGTGTAGCATGGTGCATAACAGGTCTCAGAGAAAGCTGACCTCAGTGCGCCCTTAGGCCTCGTTACAAAGGATACTTAAATGAGCATTTCTAGCAAAAATCACAAGCAGCAGATTTAGGACAAAAATTGCCATGTGATAGCACCTAATTCTCCAAGTGTGAACTGGCAAATAACATTTGTTTTGTAGTCATTTTCCTTGTACAAATAAGGTGAACTTATAGCTTTATACTCCATCTTGTTTTGAAATTTAATACGGATTCAACACAACAATTTACACAAAAACCTCAGAAGAAAAGTTAACTAGAAACAGATGTTGAGCAAGATGCCACATTTGGAGAAACCCACTTTAAACAACCACCTTACTGTAGTGACTTGAGTCAGCTCAGTTTATGGCAAGCAGAAAGGAGCTTTTCTTAGCTGCTATAAACTGGTGCACACACTTCAGCACGTGAAACCAACACCCCCTTAAAAGGCACAGTGATTGGCTGTAGGATTTAGAGCTTTATAATTTGTATCCCTGGTGACCAACCCTGGATGATACAAAAGCAAAAGCCTGGACAATATTACGGCTTCACATGACAAGAATTGTGTTTTTGTTTTTCTTTAATCTGAATCTGAAAGATTATACCTTTGTTGTGTACATTCCAAATCAAAGTCTCTGATACTGCTAGGGAAAAGAAATTAAACTTCAGAGATACAGCCAACTTCAAAGCTACACTTCAGCCTGAATTTTTATCTACTATTATTACACACAAACAAATTAGCTGAAAGAGACTTCAGGAGGAAAATATTTTTCCAATTGCTTTTACTTTTTTATTTATTTTTTTTTTCAACCAAGTACCTGGGTTTCTGAGAACAGGACGGCTCCAATGCTATTTTTGTCTAATTTTTGTCTGGATGTGCTTTACACAATCCACTAGCTGTTGTCTTTAGGGAGGAAAGCAGGAAAGACCGAAAGAAAGCCTGAAAACCAGGCTGGCTATGGCAGGCAGTGGAATGGTTGTACAGAATTGGAGGCCAGAAAGAACCATGGCAGTTGTTTGTCTGATGCCCTCTGTGCGCTCAGCTGGGGAGTGATTCCATGTGAAGGGCAGTCCTGTCCCTCCGGCTCCAGGTGTGCAGGCCTGGCACTGGTGGGACCAGCTCCCAGCGGTAGCAGAGGCTGCATCCCACACCGTGTCGGAGGTGTCTGCTGGCCTCTCACATTGCTCACAGTGTTTCTGCTGCTCCTATGTACCCTTTCTGTTACAGCCTTGCAAAACCTAAACTATGGGAATCAGGTCCTAACCTGAAATATGGTGATTTGTGTGTTCTGGAGAGTTCCATGAGGCTGCAAAACCAGACACCTGAGAGTGAACTTATTCTGCTCAAGCCACGGCCTTTATGGCTCTTCTTTCCTCAGATTTTCTTCTGTGTTTGTTGCAGTGTGCTCTTTCTGCGCTGGCACGGCAAGCCGCAAACCTTCCCGGAGAGCGCTGCGGGCAGCCCCGGGAGAGCGGCTGTTCCGCTTCCCGTGCGGCCCCGCGCTCGCGGCTCCGGAGAGCTGTCGGCTCCACAACACGGTGCTGATAAAGGAGACAGGAAGGGTCTCTGCATGGGGACCTCAGAGGAACTTTACTCACACACAACCACAGGCTGATTCCCATAGGTACAGAGAGCACATGGTCAGGGAGCCTGGGGTTTTATATGGGGGCGGAGAGAGCACAAGGACTAATGGTCTCAGGGCACAGGGGCGGTACATGGGCGGAGTTGGGGCACCAGAACCAACAGGGAGAACCCGAAGGGGTGGTCAGGACTGGGGGTGGGGAAGGAACAATGTGGGAAAGGCAGGCATTTAGTAAGAAAAGGAGTGGGGAAATACAGCACTACATGTGGTCTGCAAGGCCAGTTGCTTCTCATCCATCAAGTGGCAAAATCACAGTACCTCTAGCTATCTGAGGAAACACAATTTCCCCAGGGTGTTTTAGGATAGATGTATTACAGGCATTTTCATACTATAGAGCTTCAGGGATGATGAGAACCTGAAAGGCAGTGCAGGTTTTGCTTTCTCCCAAAAAAGATGGAATCACAGTTTCCTCTAATTAGATATTTCCAAGCCAAATTGTCATGACCATGCTGCATAATGTTTTAATTCACAATCTTTAAGTATTTTCCAAAGAAACCAAATGAAATCCATAAAAGTGTTTAAAGTGACCACTTCAAGACATGGTGAGAGCACTGCTTCCCACAATTAACTGCTTACAGGTAAAATTAAAACACATTTTGCTTGTTTGTGGCTTTTTAGACATATGATTGAGATTATTCTTTTACAGTGATTTGTCTCCCCAGTTATATATTACCCTTTCAAATAGTATCTCTTCTAGGTAGGCCAGAAAAGGCAATTGATCCCTGTTTATATCACTGGTAAAAGAGCACAGGACCAAAAATTGATATCTGGAGGATTTTGCAAGAAAAAGTCCTACTCATCAATGACTTCACACTGACTGTGTCCTAAGATTTCTCAGTTAACCAGTGTATTTAGTCTCTCATACACCTTGCCCGTTCCATGTACAGCTAGTGTATTTTTAAGTCAAATGTCCAGGCAAAAAGTCAATTAACTGAGAAAAATCCAGGATTACAATAAGAACTCCGTTATATTTTTTAGGTAAATTTAAAATGTTTCCAGAAAATATAACAAGATTTTTGGGTCAGGCAGACATGGAAATAAATATACTAACTGTTCTTGCTTATATTTACAACCTTAAATTCTTTGCTGAATCTCCAATTAACTACTTAACAGTTCCACATAGAATCAATCCACAGCTAATAAATACCCCTTCTTCTTTTCAAATATTGGAAGAACATTATTGATTTCTGACTCTGTTGAAATTTGTCTGAATTTGTTTAAAGCAGTTTGTAGTGCTTCTCAGACACTTTGCTAAATATTTGGTGGAAGTACAAACACAATGTTCCAAACCTCCTTAAAGTTTGTTCTCATCCTATTATTTTTCAAAGACAAACTTTCTATTCCACTGAAATGGTGCTTTTATTATCTCTTGTACTCAGAAGTAGTAGAGATTTTTTTTTCCACTGGCAGTGTGAAGTTTGAAGTATCCATGACATTATGGCTATTCATAACAGCTTTTCCTTTTCCTACTTGTTATGGGTAAGTGTTTGTTGAAACAGTCATATCACTCGTTCTTGAGATTCAGGCAGTCTTTCTGACAAGACAGTGTATTATTGATCTGTTATCCCATAGGAGCTGACACCTGAAGCTTCAGTCTGAGGTTCTTGGGCTGTATTCACACTTCTGCAACACCTTCCTCACAAGGTGTGCCATTTTCAAGGAGGCATTTAGAGCAAAATCCAGTATGGCAGATATTGGCTTAAAGGAAATTTGGGCCATAGCGAACAACATGTACAAATAACCAAGAAAAGATTTGCATAGCAATTAAGAATGGAGATCAGATCATGTGCCTTCAGCTTTTTTTATTGACCGTAGGACTCTCTTTCTTCTACATTATTTGGAGAAGAAGGAGGAAGAGAATGAAAAAAAGATTTGTTGGACAACAAAGAGCAATTCTTTCTGATCTCTTTCATGGCAGAGTATTATCATGTAATATCCGCACACACATCATGATCTATACCAAATTTTGAGATTTATCATAATTTATGCAGTGTCTAAAGAAAATTCATAAATCTATGGCCTTAAATTTGAAAATCATGTGACAGTTTTAGACAAGTAGACCTTGTTTACAGAATGCACTTCTCACTTTGAATTAATTTATTCTTTATTTAGCTTGAATAATACTTGACAATCCCAATTTTGAGGATTATTGGGAGCAATACCCTGAGAATGACACAAAAAAGCTACCTCTGTTCTTGCAGATTTCAGTATCACATACTTACCCACATGCACAATTGTCACGGTCATTTTAATCTGTAATCTAGGTACTTCTGAGTGGTTGATTAAGAAACTGTGTTTAACCCATCAATTTTAAAGGACATATCTAACAGGAAATGCTGCTTATGTATCAAACAGTGACAGTCAGAAAAAAGGTACTTTTCTTAGTAGGAAAAAAATCTCCTTTATATTATTTTCTCTGTATTCCAAAATCAGCACTCATCACCTACCATCTGTTCTTGCTTTCTGCGTGGATCTTCTTGATTTGATTGACGTTCTTCCCAGTGGCAGAACTTTCAATGCATGTTAAGTTACACAAGAGAACCAATTTAAACATCTCTTGTGTATAAATTAGCTAGAGAGTCTTAGAGATATACTGCTTATCTGATGGCATAATTGAGCCCAAAGCTCTATCATTGATCTTTCATAACTTGACTGTCAAATATAGAAAAGTTAAAAGAAAGGTAAGGGGGGAAAATCTTTTAATCAGAATTATAACTTTCTCAGCTTCTCATAGAATTGCATTTCTTTTGCAGAGAAATTGAGAGAAATTTAAATGTAACAGTAAAGCTCATGGTATATTTCTGACAGAAAAAATGGGCCATTGAAGTAAATGACAGGAAACTCTCTATGTGGAAAGGTTGGTGTGTTACCCATAGACATCAAATCTCAATTAGTATTTTTCTTTTCAATGTTTTGGTATTGCAAATGTAGATTTGTGACAAAACTGACTCTTACTCCAAGCTGTTAGCTAAACAGTTAGCAGGACACTTCTAAGTGTGTCCTTAGGCAAAAACCCCATGAAATTTCCCAATTTTGAAACAAGATTTGAGATACAGCCATATAAACCCTTTCAAGAAGATCACTATGGCAAAATACCTGGATAAAAATTGGTGATCATACCCCTTTCCCCACATCCTGTCACATAATTCAATATTTTTGAGTGCTTCACTGTGTCCATTGTAAATAGTTTGCCCTCCAAATGTTTCCATATTTGAAAATTGATGCTCTTGTCAGGCGTTCTGACAATACTGTGTTGTTTATATTATTTCAAATGCACTGAATCATGGGATAATCCAGTAACAGATGTGCTATAAAACCACTATGGCCTAAGTTTCTTCTGAATGTGTAGTGCATTTGAAAATAATAATAAAAATGTATATACATACACACACAAATACAAATGTATGTATGTATATTTAATTTTTGTTGACCACAGTGCAGAGCCTTTACCCAAAGGATGGGCTAGAAAGCAAACATGTGACCCTTTTTTAGTAAGTTAAAATAATGAGTGATGAGACAACAGTGCTGCTATTGTGTAAATGTGCCTCATCTTGCAAGGTACTAATTTTCCGTGGGGTTTGAACTCATCATGGGGCTCAGAGGTGTGTGACCACTCCTGCTTTCCGACAAACTGATCTCACATTAACAGTAAAATGTACGCACAGACACACAGAACACATGCACGTATGGGGGCATTGAAACCTTACAAATGAAATAAATTTGTTGCTGCAAAATACAATAGAAAATGAGATGATAGAAAAATTCAGGCAAAGGTATAATACCCATTAGTAATATACTACTAACATTAGTGACATTTACCAGCAAACTTTCAGCATTTAATTCTTCCTTCCCCACATACCTATCCTCTAGGTCTGAATTTTCCTAGCACTCTGTCAGTAAATGGTTGGATTCCAGAAGTGGATGACTAAGGAGTTACACGTAATATATAAGGCATATCTTGAGGTAATAACCTTTACAGATCGCTGCAGAATTTATATTTAATGAATTATGGTGTCATTAACCTTATGCATGTCATATTTAAAGTAAATCAAACATCGAGTTTTATCTTCTTTCATCGCAACAGAAAAGAAAATCTAAGAGATATTATATTCTAGCTGTGGCTGGGACAGGTGGACACAGCCACCTCTGAACTCTGCTGGCTGGGTGCATCTACAGTCTTCGGCCAGTGGAATACAGGAATCTGTGCAGGACATGTCATCTGTGTAGCAGATGAACTCCACTGCGTGGGTTCGTGTGCAGCAGGATAAAATGGAAGGGAACACCTGCTCTCAGCATCTTTGGGCACGTACACCCCTCTCTCCTCATTCCTCCTCAATAATTCTGCCCAAATTGCCTTTTATTGGTGAATTTATGATTTAATGATGTTGCGCTTAATTCCCCATGTAAAGGAATTATCTTTTCCAGTCTTTCTGCAGGACAGATACTCATTTTGCAAGTGTTATTAATTGATGTTTGTTTTTTATTGTGATGACTCCAAAACCTCCGCACTGTTCATTCTGAACTAAATTAATTTAGTAGTAAATTTTTCCAGCCAGTGTTTGAATAATCCTGACACCACAGAATAAATATTTTTTATATTCAAATTGATCACTTTGACAGCCAATGACTTCAAAGTGTTCTTCAAAATATACAATAATATTATTTTTTGATATTTTTACCTGGTCTAGTGTAAGGTGCCCCTGTCTATGGCAGGAGGATTAGAACTCAATGATCTGTAAGGTCCCTTCTAACCCAAACCTTTCTAAGATCATTTTGTTTTTGCATGCCCTGTGTTCACCATACCGTGTATAGCGGTGCAGAATAACCTTTCTGCAGATCTAGATGGGGTTTTCATCTAGGTCCCTTCTCACTTCTATGGTCTATAACAAGGCAGATCAGATTTCACCTTAACAAATCAAACAGCTTAAGTTAAATGTTACTACAAAAAAATATGGACAGAGACAGAGTACACAGCACAAAGGCTGAGACTAGGCTTGGTCAGAGGTTGGAACTTCGGAAAGTGATGCATTTCCAGAGGACAGCAAAACAATCTGAGTGCTGGCTACGTGCTGTGCTGGCAGCCAAACCTCAAAATCCCCATTGACTCACAGCGGTCTTAGAAGGTGCAGGTGTTTGGTAGCTATGGGCTGGTGATGGGAAATAAGGGTGCCTGTCCTCTTTGGAGGCAGTAAGCCCCACAGCTCTCTGTCTGTTCTGCCTTGTCTTTTCCTCCCCCAGCCAGAGCTCGTGGCTGTCAAAGTGGCAGAATACTAATTTCTCAAGATACTAAGCCTGGAACTGGCCCTGCACCTATCCTGGAGAGAATTTATATATGATCTGTAAATCTGTTGGCATTATTAGTTACAAGCAGGTAAGGTCCTCTTTCAGAAGAATCTTTTGACAGAAGTTCCCAGCTTCCCTTCAATCTCTTTGTCAGGCATTCCTTAAACAAGGTCTTGTCTCTGCATCTCTCTGGCTTTGCCTTCCTCTCTCAGTCTGAGTTCAACAGTTACTCCCCTTGAAGGCAGCAGAACACTCTGTAAGCTCCACTGGCATTCATAATATTAAGCACAGCCAGCTTTATAGTGTGCCCTTGTACAATTTTGGAAGAAACACGATTGTTCAGAATCCTGCATTTTCCATCATTCTTTAAAGAGAGCTGATAGCTGCATCCATTCTGAGGCCACTCTTGGACATATTTGGATGTGAGGAAGAATGAAGACAGTCTGTAGCAGATCCAGCCAGATATGGAATGGGATGGGAGAGTGTGCTGCACCCATTTGAAGTATGTTATATGAGTTTCCAAGAGGTCTGGGCAGAGTTCATCACTTTCCCTCCTGGAAAAAACAGCTTTTGTACAGTCCTTTGTACCAGAAAACCTGGACAGACACACAATCAGGCAATCCCAGCTTAGACCCTTTGGTGTGCATGATGATACTAGCCAATGCATCTTTTTATCACAGCTGAGTCTCCAGATAAATTGTGAGAAAGAAATTAAATATCTGGAAGGATCCTGTGCATGGGAAAGCTCAGCTAAAGCACCTCTCCTTAGTGAATCTAAATATATTTTACACCCTTCCATAGAATCTTGATGCAGTCTTGTTTCTGCTGACGTTTCCTGTGTGACAATCTGCTGGAGTCAGAATCAAATCCATGTAATTTGGACATTTGGGCACAGTTACATCTCACATACATCTGGGTACAGTATGGGACATAAAATTAGAAGCAGAATCACCTCAGCTCCCTCAACAGCAGGTGGGGAGAGAGGCACACAATGAAAACATTTGTTCCTTTATAGCACCTGGCTTTCATTGACTCATCCATTAAATCAGGAAAGGTGAATCCAGGAAAAACTGGGCTAATTTTCAAAGCAGGTAGCTACCAACAGGTAGATACAACATAAAGTATCTGTCTAGGTAACTGATCATAAAGGATACTGGTCTGAGCACAGAATCATGATTGACCGTGTGTTCTTGGGACAGGGACTTTGGTTCTTCATATTCATACAGGAATATCAATATCTTTTATCAAAGACACAAACTTCTCAGTTTTAGCTTAACCCTTCTGTTTGAAAAAAAATCCTTTTATAATGAAACATATTTAAGAAACAAGGAAAACCTGGTTAAGTGAACTGGATGGAGAGGTAAATCTGAAACTTGTATGCTCTCCTGGGCTCACAGAACATGAATCTTCTTGAGCTGGTTGCAAACCTAGTTATGGTCTTTTCTACAGGATTTTTTTTCTACTTTTATGTTTATCTTGAAAAAAGGAAAATTTTTTGTTGTGCACCATTAGCTAAGGAAAAAAACCCATGGGCATGGGTATTCTTGCTTCTACTTACCATCTTTTAACTGTAAGTTACCAAAGAATTTCCATACTGTACTGTGATAAATAGAGGCAGTGTGCCTCAGGACTCTGGACGTGTGGGTATCTGCTTTTGCCACTGATCCTCAAGGTGTGTTTCCTTGGGAGGTAACTTCACCTTGCTGTGCTCCACTGCTTCCAGGTGTAACAAGGCTCAATTTCCTGAGAAGATTATAATGAGGTGAATGGAAGTAGAAGTCCTGTGTCATAGCAGATTTGTATTTATCACTCTTTGGCAAAAGAATTGTGCTTATTATGCAAATTCATTGCAAAAGGAGAGATATTTCCCTTACAGGTTTGAAAAGTAATCTGCATAACTCTTTCAATAACTGCTGTGTGTCCTCTCTTCTTGAAACAGAAGAAGTCTAACATTATGTGTTTATCTGATAAAAAACAACATGCTGTTCCCAGCAACTATCAAGGACCTGCTCGTACAACAGCAGCATTATTGGGAATGACCTCACTCATTTACAATCCTGATCCTATTCTGACAACAAATCCCATCTGCATGTGTTTGTTTTCTAAAGAATGGTATTAGCCCAAAGTGAGGTGTTTGGATTGAAGCAGCTCACCGATACTCACTGGTGTTATATTTACAAGACTGAAATTGTAGTACTTGATGACTCTATTGTTTGTTAGTTGGAGAGTGAGTTCATTACTATCAGGTTCTCAAATGTTTACAACTAGTTGCTACTAGAAACTATTTTGATTCTGTATTGGAAACCACAATCACATAGACAACCGTTAAGTCAGTGGCTCAGGGAGACCTGGACTTTCCGTTTCTCCCTTGTAATCCCTCTGTTCACGCTGCTGCAGGCTGGGGGCGGGGGCAGGACTGTTTACTACTTTAGTCCTTATTTTTGGCCCTCACCATGCAAAGGAGGTTAAGAAGTACTAATTGTTTCTGGAACTGTTGGATTTTTTTCTCATGTTAGCAGCTACTTTACAGGTGACAAAGTCTGGTTTGCTCCTGTGTGGAAGCAAGACTGTCATCCATATACTTTTTCTGCCTCTGGACAGCCCTCACCCCTGTCACTTACAGAGCACATAGGAATGCATGGAATCACTTGTTTATGTTACTACCTATAATTTATCTTGGAGGCCCTAAAGCTGCCATAAAATGCTGTAAACCCGGTGGTCTGGAGCCATGAAAGAGGATGAGCTTACTCTTAATACACAACACTGAAGTAGGAGAAAAGCAGCCCAGAATGCCTGGAGAGGTACAGAGGCTCCTGCCAAGCCGATGAATGCTCTGCCTGCATCTGCTTTTGAAAAAAAGAGAATTACTGGATGGGCCAGGCCTCTGTTGCATGTCAGTTATGTAACAGTTTATAAAATTTCTGTTTAAAAATAACCTATGAAATGTTACTGTTGAAGTGAATATAATGTTGGCATTCATGTTTAAAAGCATACAGGCAAACATGCCCAGGGTAGGGGAGTCCCTGGGTGTGCTGTAGATGGCTTATGAAGAAAAAAATTACACTTGACTAGGAAAGTATTTCTGTTGTAGGCAGAGGGCTTACTAAGGACCTTTAATTCTATTCTGAAAATGATCTGAAACCTTGGAGGGTGTGTGGGACATGTGTCCAGCAGTTCAGGGTCTGAATGAGAACACCAGCAGGCCAGAGCAGAGCAGCTGCGATGCAGCCACTGTACCAGGTGTGCCACTGAATTTGAAATCACCCATGGAGCCCCATAAAATGATCCACAGGGAATCCTGTCAACCTGGACACTGAATGATAGAGAGATAGCAGTTATCTACCTTGGCTGTGGGGAGAGGACTGGGAAACTGGGGTAGAAAATGGTAATCCTGAATGCTGTCATCTAGTTCTTCTTTCCTGGTGCCACTGTGTTATCATGTTTTCCTTTTGTCCCCAGTAAACTGTGTCAGTTTAAATCATGATTAAGCACAGGGAAATGTCAATTGCTAAATTATGGGTATAAGAGAGTTATTCAAGTTTCTAACTAAATGTTCACAAGAGCACTGCTTGAATGCTTGTAGAAACCCTTAAAAATCACCATGGCACAAAGTTTGCACTGTTTTTTCCATTGAGAATGACTCAATCCCTTTTATTTATTTATTTATTTATTTTTTAATTTAGGAGAATTTGGCACTGCAGGCATGAATCCTGTCTCATGTTAGATGGTGTTTTTTCTCCCTGAATTTCCAGACAAGTTTTGGGACAACAAAAAATATTAAAAAAAAAAAGAAGAAAGAAAAAAGTGAAAAGAAAAAGGAGGTTACCTAGAAGGTAGAAGTAGCACAAGCTGTTAACCATGTTTTGGATTGAAAACTGTTTTGCCAATTAAAAATTCCTTTTGATGTTTCTAGGTAACATCATCACCCCAATAACCAAAGGAATTGCTATGCAACCACTTCGTGGACTGTGCAAGCACCCCGTGCACCCTCCCCTTGCTCATGCCAGTAAAGTCTGCTGTGTTGGCTCTGACATCTCATCTGAACAGCAGAGGAACTTGTTCTGCAAAATCCTTATTCTACAGCCCTTTAGGGGAGGCCTGGCTGGCAACTGCTTCTTCCATTAACTTCTCTATTTCCCCCATACTGGGAGAGTATAATATACTTCCCTTCACTAATAAAGATTGCATTAAGGAGTACGTGGATGTAGCCAAATATAGAAGTTGGTTTTCAGACAATGTTTTGGGAAAAAAACCCCTTTTCTTGAACTTTTGCAACATAAACCAACTGGTAGGAAAATTATTGTTACCCTTGCCTTGCAATTTTTGTATTGTAGGCAATTTTAACATGAATGGGTGCATATTCATAGCTGTCCATCCATACTGTGACTGGTATCAGTTTTTTAATTTCCAGACTGAACTGTGTGTTGTATTTGAGCCTGCCATTGTTCTGGCTGGTGTTGAAACACAAGTCTTTAAGCTAGAGTTTTCCAAGGATAAAAATGCCCATTTGGGGCCCAAAACAGATGTTAGATATAGGTCACACAAATCCCTTTATGAAACTTGAACAGGTCAGAGGAATTATATTTTGATATTGTTAGTGAAAGAAATATATTTTCTCTCACATTCTATCTTTGATCCTCAAAATATGTGTATCAATAGGAAGAACCTGATGGGTATACTGTTAAAAAATGTGGAGCTGGTTTACTCTCTCTCTCATGGAAAAGTATGCTGGAAGAAAGAGACTTGTACATCCAGATAGATTCCTGATATTTTCACACAGGGTGGAATTGCCATGTTTTCATGGGAAATGGGTTTGCACACTTCTCACCCTGGAACAAACCTTGTGATCCAACCATCTGGAGTGAGCTGAGACCTGACACTCCTCACTGGGTTTCTCCGAATATTGCCTTAGCCGTATTCTGATTATTAAGGACACCAAAATTAGAGAAAAATAGTGGAAGTTGAACTCAGTCTGCCTCTGTGGATATTTTTTTTCTTATTTCTGGTTTTTGACTACCTATTTGTTATTTTTGATGCTGGTCTTCTGTTTCTGTCTGACAGTTTGTTGCTTTGTCCTATTTGCTTGGATTTGACATATTTTTCCTATTCCTTTTTCAGCCTTTATCTGTCTAATCTCCCTCAAGTCTCAGCTCAGTCCTCCTTTCCCATTAAGACACAGTATAAGCAAAGCATCTTGAACTTTAAAAGGCTCCATTGCCTAAATACATGTTTACTTCTGAATCCTCCCTCTCCTTCCATGTGTGCCATTGGTTAACTCAGGATTGCTCATGCCAATGCCACACTGAGTCATTCCAGAAGAGAACACAAGAAGTGAAGGTCTGCTCAGGTTACGTAAGGTCAGTGCTGCCATTCCTGCTCCTGAAGTCCACTGCCTATGCTGCTGCACGTTCCCACTCAGATGTACCACTCAAAACTTTCCCCAGACTGGACACGGGCTCAGTTGGGATGGTGTACAGCAATTGGCAATGGTGAGAAAAACCAGAGGTAGCATCATGGAATCACAGAATCACACAGAATCACAGAATCACACAGAATCACAGAATCACCTAGGCTGGGAAAGCTCTCCAAGATCACCAAGTCCAAGCTTTGACCAATCACCACCCAGTCAACCAGACCAGAGCACTAAGTGCCACATCCAGTTGTTTCTTGAACACACCCAGGGATGGCGACTCCACCACCTTCCTGGGCAGCCTGTTCCAATGCTGGACAACACTTTCAGTGAAGAAATTCTTCCTCATGTCCAACATGAACGTCCCCTGATGCAACTTGAGGCCATTTCCCCTCATCCTATCACTTGTTTCTTGGGAGAAGAGACCAACCGCCACCAGGCTATAACCTTGTTTCAGGTACTTGTAGAGAGTGGTAAGGTCTCCCCGAGCCTCCTTTTCTCCAGGCTAAACAACCCCAGCTCCCTCAGCTGCTCCTCCTCAGACTTGTACTCCGGACCCTTCCCCAGCTTTGTTGCCCTTCTCTGGACTTGCTCCAGCACCTCAATTTCCTTCCTGAATTGAGGGGCCTGGAACTGAACACAGCACTTGAAGTGGGACCTAACCTGCTGAGTACAGGGAGCCAATTATTTCCCTGGTTCTGCTGGCCACACTATTTTTGGAAAAAGCCAGGCTGTCACTGACTTTCTTAGCCACCTGGGCACATGCTGGCTCATGTTCAGCTACTGTCAACCAGCACCTCCGGGTCCTTTTCCTCAGGGCTACTTTCCAGCCACTCTTCCCCCAGGCTGTAGCTCTGCATAGGATTGTTGTGACTGAAGTGCAGACCCCAGCACCTGCTCTTGTTGAACCTCATACCACTGGCCTTGGGTCTCAATCCACCCTGTTCAAATCCCTCTGCAGAGCCTTCAACCCTGCAGCAGATCAATACTCAATTTAGTGTCATCTGCAAACTTACCAAGAGTGCGCTCAGTGGATGGAGATCAGCACATCTGTACCTACAGGACACATCCACATGTCACAGCTGGAGGCTGTGAACCCCCTCCACTCATTAGAGGGGAAATTTGCATGTGTTTTCTTAAGGTGATATACAGTGCAGAAATGAAGTATTCATGTCTGTCCTTCCAGCTTTTTAAACGTTCTGTTTCAGTTAAGCCCTTTGAGGGAAATAATTTTGCTCTTGTCATTCTTGTATTGTAGCTCTTGTACAGCAAGACCTTCTTCTTGTGCTTGTGCAGGGCATAATGTGGTGGGATCTTCTAGCCCTGGCTAGACTGCTTACTATAGACTCTATAACAGTGCTCCTCCTCCTAACATCATCAAAAGATTGCCAGTTTTGGGGGTATGTTGGAAGCTGTTGAAACTGGTGCTTCAAGGCGTCTGGGAGACATTGATGTGGGAGCAGTAGAATGTGTGCTGACTCGATAAGGTTTTCTAAGAAGGTTTTTCTGCCTCTTGATTCAGTGGCTGGAAGAATGCCCACTCCGGAAAGTAAGGATAAAACTGAAGCTTTTCCAAAAGTTTTTTTGGTAGCTGGCACACACTTCACAAAGTTTTTAACTTAATTAAATTAACCAGTTAACCCTCTTCCTTAATTATGTGCTTTGGAGAATCTAGAAGAAAAATTACCCAAAGCAGAATGTTATAACGAACATCAGACAAATACCTCCCCAAACAGGAAACCATGTGAGCACCCTGGTGTACACCTACTCGCTCCCATTTCGGAACAACACAGAGACTATGCGCTGTCTGCCGTGAAAACACCGAGGACATTTTGTTCTGCTGCCTGGGATTTGAGCACAATGATACTTTCTAAAGCAGAAGTATTCATCTGGGACATCTTTCCACATAAGAGCAGGCATTCATTTAGGCCACTGTAGTTACAGTTGCAAAACAGTTTCCACTATTACCTTCTGCTTTCTCGTGCTCATAGCTTTCCAAAGCAAGAGACATTTGGGCTGATTTTTGCTATGATGAATGCTTTCTGGACCAGAGTTTTTCTTAGGATAGACAACAAAATTAGACAACTTAGTTTCACAAAGCAAAAAAAAAGAAAAAATTGTTCCATGATGGAGCAAGGCAAATATAGTTCTCGCTTCATTAGTCAATATATTATTAAAACTATGCAGTAAAAATCATAGGATGTCAGAAAAACAATAATTTCAATAATCACATTGGACATGCACCTTTTTCTATTCTGGTTATGAATATCATTTTACTATTGATCTGGAAACTGTTTTCTTTCCTCTTTGTGTCTCCAGAATGCTCAATTTTATTATATTTAAATGATATATTTTATGTATATACTTAAATGATGTATTTATTGTATTTATTATATTTATTATACTTAGAGGTGATTCCTTTATTACTGAAGACTAATATCAGAAGAAATTATTTGAATTAACGTGTCAGTAGCTCCCTAGTCCTGATTAGATCAGTGTTTTTCATTCCTTACTATTCTTGTAGGGCATTTCTGTTCTCTGTGATTGCAATGGGTTGACCTTGAATGGTGGTCAGACACTCAGTCATCCACTCTCTTATTTCCCTCTGCAACAGGACAAGAGGAGAGAATAGGATGAAAAGCTTGTGGGTCAAGGTAAGGACAGGAAGATCAGTTGGCAGTTATCATCATGGACAAAATGAAATCAGCTTGGGGAAAATTAATTTAATTTAGTCCCAATTAAAATAGGTTTGGATAGTCAGAAACAAAAGCAAAGTGAAACAACAACTTCCTCCCATCTCCCCATGTTTTCTCAGGATTTGCTGCTTCGTTGCTGACTTCTCTTAGAGGAGAAGAAGCTAAATCACTTCTTGTCTCCTCTCTTTGTGTATCTTGTCAGCTGTAGACTATCCAGGAGAGAGAAGGATCTTAATTCATGGCTATCTATTCAGCATAATGCTCTCTAGCCTCACTTGGGTTTCCTTCAGCCATGTTTACCACAACAGAGATATCCTTTGCACAGTCTTTTCTGCTGGAAAATATGTTCTTCCTCATAAATCTATGTTTATTTCAAACTGAGAAACAGAGAACCATGTAATCTTTCAGCTACAGATGACAGAAAATCAGATGCTGAGTTTTAGCTACAAAGGCTGATACTGAAGCTAAGCATTTTGGATATGGTATGTGAATAAATATTTCATATTCTAATGCTTAAGACAGTCACTAAGAACCGTCTTATTAGTATTTTCTAAGACCGAATTATTTTCAAATAAATGCATTTTGATTTTTCTTTAAAATTACTCATTAAAGTGTTGTATATGATTACCCCTAATTATTGTTTCATTTATTTGAATTTTTCTCATTCATTGATATTTCTTAATTAGAAGGGTTTTATTCCCTTAATAGGTGTTTCAAGATGTAAAATTTATTTCCCATTTCAGCCAAAATTTTTCTTATTAACTATAGAATTGATTCTAATTTCAGTGTCTCAGCATCTGTTTTTTCTGACAATATGCTTAAAAAGCTTTCCAGTATACAAAAATTTTTAGAAAGAAGTATAAAGTTAGATGGGTAAATAAATGGATCTGTGATTGAGGATTTTCTCAGCTGTAGTTAAATACTGTAGCAATAATACTGTAGCACTGTGTAAAAAATCTAATCATTATTCCCTTGAATAAACAGGAACACCTGTTCTTATAAACAAAGAAAATCAAGCTATTTGTAGTAGTTGCATTTATTTATCTTTTACTACTGGACTGTGCCACTTCCTAGGATTTGAGTTTCACAATCATATTCTACACTTTGTTTAAGCATTTCCATTTATTTTCAAGTTTCATATAAACACTGTCCAGGAACGCTTTTTTGACACTTCAGGTGTTCTTTCCAAAGATATAACAAAGCCACAGAAGAGGAATTATTAAAAAAAAAACCCAAAAACAAACAAACCAAACAAATTTAAAAAAACCCCAGAACCTGCAAATTCCCAGACTTCAACAGTTATTTGGGAGAATATTAATATCTGAGTTGTACCCACTATGGGTACTATGCCAAAATGCACCATCTTATTTACTCAAAGTTAAGGTGACATCCACGTGAAAGTTGTAATATGTAACATATTTTGTATGCCTTAGCTTCCTATCTTGATAATGAATAGTTTACTAAAAATGTCACTTTAAAATGAGTTTTTTCTCTAGCCCTTTTCTGTGGCCACTAAAAAAGCTGCATAATTTCTCTTTTCTAGACTGAAGGACATACACTTTAAACTTTGCATTTTGGTGAAACAACCTGACAGAATAAGTAGCAAAGAGCCCTCTGTCTTATGCCCAACACTCCATATTTGCAGTGAATCTTTTTTGGAAGGTTTTAAGCTGAAACAGGGACCTGCCTCACAGCACCACTCTTGTCTGAGATGGGGAGGGACATAAGCTGTGAAGTAAATCCAAGATGCACAGGGTGGGACATCATGGCTCAAATGCCCATGAAAATACACCCTAGACACCGAAAAATGTAAGTTGGCAAGGACCTCTGGAAGCTGTCTGGTCTAACTTTGAAGGACAGAAGGGCTAACATCAAAACTAGACCAGACTGTGTAGGGAATTGTCCAACCAGTTCCTTCAACTTCTCATTGCACACCATGCTCTGTCCCTCTAACTGTCTTGGCAAACCTCTGCAGTGCTCTTTTCAGTTTATCCATTACTCTCTTCTACTAATACGATGATTTAGGAAGGTATCAATTAAGATGCCATACACAGCATACATAATCCTCCCTATTCCAAAAACATGTGCATAGTTTTTTTGCTTTTCAGTTATCCTTCATGCACTGCTCTCTCAGATGTAAGCAATTCTGGATGAAAGTAATCATTATGGAAAATTACCTTTCACATTTCATATGAGCAGATATAAGTGTTTACTTTTTGCCCTGCATTTCTGCATTTTGTGCCCTATTTTCTTTATATAATTTGACATTCACACAGATACAAATGTTATGTTTTCACAGACAAGCTCTTGGTGGGAAGGTAGGCCAGGATGACAAAATGGATGCCCCAATACATGGAAAACAGTTTCAACATGATTGTGCAGCAGAGGCTGCTATTCTTGTACATGGATTAGTATTCCAAGTGTCTGTGTACAATGCACTTGGGCAGTTTTGTCTTAACATTTTGTTATTCCCATTTCTGTGAATCCTAAATAAATAGTTATTCTGTTGTGATGGTTTTGGTTGGGGTAAAGTTAATTTTCTTCATAGTAGCTAGTGTGGGGCTTTATTTTGGATTTGTGCTGAGAACAGGGGTGATAACACTGGGATATTTTTGCTGTGGCTGAGCAGAGCTTACACAGAGCCAAGGCCTTTTCTCCTTCTTGTATCAGCCCACCAGTGAATAGTCTGGGGGTGCACAAGAATTTGAGAGGGGACACAGCTGGTACAGCTGACCCCACCTGACTCAAGGGATATTCCAGACCATATGGCATCATGCTCAGTATATAAAGCTGAGGGAAGAAGAAGGGATGAGTACATTCAGAGTGATGGTGTTTGTCTTCCCAAGTAGCTGTTACATGTGCTAGAGCCCTGCTTTCCCGGGGATGGCTGAACGCCTGCCTGCCCATGGGAAGTGGTGAATGAAGCCCTTGTTTTTCTTTATCTAGGAAACTGTCTTTATCTCAACCCACAAGTTCTCTCATATTTTACTCTTCTGATTCTCTCCCACATTCCACACAGGGGGAGTGAGCAAATGGCTGCTTGATGCTTCGTTGCTGGCTGGAGTCAAAGCATGACATCTATATAGCCAGCACCTTAGTTTCTTTATCAGGCACAGGATAACACCGTTTCTCATCTGATTCCTCTGGGACACTCACAGAGTCTGATACAGGTTTTTACACTGACCTGAATTATCTCTCTGCAACATATCCCCAAATCAGCTTTTAAACAAATCTCTCTCGTACAGCAAGAGATGAGAAATATCCAGGAAGACTTACTAAAGAACCTGAAAGATTCAAGTCAAAGCGTGGCAGTAACACTGCATTTCCACCGTGTTGTGTTCAGCCTCAACCCTCAGCTCTCGGTTGAAGGGCAGGGTTTTAATCCACCGGGCTGTCAGAGGGTGGCAATATAAGAACACAAAATAAGCCCAGGGCCAATTAGCGGTAGCTGCTCCAGGCCGGGAGCAGGCGGCTTTCCCGACACTGCCACACTCATCCCTTTGTTTGCCACTGTCACACCGGGTTTCTGCCGGCGCCGCGCAAAACCAGGCGAGGTGGTCCCAAGGAAACACCGCGCTTCTTGTGGGGCTGCGTCGTGTGCAGAAACCCTTCCAGACAGCCGAACACGCTCCTCTCAGCTACAGTTCAGCCGTGCTTGAGCCAGGCTGAATTCCTCCCAGACATGCCCGAGGAAATGGAGCAGGCAGTCCCGTGACGCGCCGCCGGAGCCACTCGGCTGCCATTCCGCTCTGTATCTCATAGAGCCTGACGAGCTCCTTTATGGCTCTGTCTCTCTACGGAGAGGTGCAGGATTTGCCAGGTAGCTGTCTATTACAACAAAACGAGACAGAAACTGAGAACAAGACAGACACTGAGAACAAAAAGCAAGAGCGCTGGTGACTCCTTTTAATGTCACCCTTTCTTCCTTTGCTCATAACGAAACACCTCTCTCTCCTTTAACTACTTGTGCAGTCTTGTATGGTCCTGGTGCTCCCAACCTCCAGCTGTGCCCAGGCAGTGGCTTCCTCCTGACCCTCACGGTTACTGGGCTTAGGGACCTTCTACTTGTTGCCAACAAAACATTCCCGTGGTGTGCACTGTGACAGCTCAGGTGGCAAGGACTGAAATACTCTGCTTTGTGCTAATTTGGCTGGAAGGATTAAACTACATCTTACTTTACCATGACAAGGAATACCTAGGAAAATAAGTGCTTTCTGTAGTCCATTATTACAGGTGTACAAGGTATTAACAGTGTACAGGCTGGACAGTAAAAACTGCCATTTGCCCCAGTAAATAATTGTTAGGCTTGCCTTTCAAAGTAAAAATGATCCCTCCTTGTCCTGACTTCTGGTGGTAGGATTTGTACCAGTAGATGGCTGCTGAGGTACTGGGGTGGCTGAGGGGAACATCTGCAGGGAGCACCTGTAGGGCTGGAATAGGTTTTATGTCAGATCCCTGTGCCCTGGTGCAGGGCAGAGGGAGGAGGCTCTTTCACAGAGAGCCTTTCTTCTCACTGAAACAAGAGAAATGTTCACTTATGTTTTTGGAGTACCTGTAATTTTGTTAAAATATTTGTTTCACACCTGTAGCATTATGACTGTTAGTCTTCTCCCACTAGGGCTGAGGTTCAGTGCCTAGTGAGATGAGTCATTATTCATTTTAGTATCTCTCTTGGTGGATAAGAAAAATTTTGTTGACAAAGTGCTACAGGACCTTCTTCTGAACAACTTCTGTCCTTTCTGCGCTTACAGAGGAGCTTAACTTGCAAGAGGAATGGGTCTTGTCCCATTTTGACCATAGCACCTTATCTTTTGTTTTTGAATAGTATATGTTGGACAAAAAAAGATACAATTATAAAGGGAATTTTTCACAAACTCTTTCAATAAATTAATATATTAAAATGTATTCCTTCCTCAGTCATTTTACTGTCGTCATTCCATGTGCCACATCTAATTTGTAGGGTGAGATCTCTTGGAACAGTGACTCATCTTTTCCTTATAAAGCACCATGCATGCAGAACTGTATTAATAAAGAAATAATGATGGGATCTGCTCATCTCTTAGAGACTGGGGCAGAGATAACTGATTCTGTGTCAGATGCCAATAAGGTTGCAGTATAGTTCGTGTCGTATCTTGGGTAAGGCTGGGGACTGATAATGCAAGAACTATAAAGTACAGAGGCCCACGCATGTAGACTCAAAGCAATTGGGTCTTAAAATAGAAATCAAAGGTCAGGACCCCAAAGAAAATGCACCATCAATGCAAGCAGTTTGCATTATATTCAGCTGAGGTTCTCAATATGACTGGCAAGCAACCATTGCCTAAAACATGGTAGATCTCATGAGATAATGCAATAGTGCTATTCCACTGAATAAGGAGAACAGTTATCTGTCAAAGAAAATAATTTCACTCCTGAATGTGGAAATTAATTTCTTTGCTACCGAGAGGTCATTCTACATAAATAGTTAACCTTGGATTAAATGTGGTAACTTTGCAATTCTTATTTCTTGAACCTTCTGCTGATTATCTGAGGCATGAAGTTATAAATTTATTGAGAAGGGTGTGGGAAAGACACAGTCTGGTGCTTCTCAACAATGAAACAGAATTTGAATACTAACTGTAAGCTGCTTAAACTACAGTCTCTGCCTACTCTTACATATACACTACTACAGTATGGTGCTATTGTCATGGTATGTCAGCACTTAATGTTTGAATAAATACAGAGTGCTTTTAAAAAATTGATATGAACAGATTCCAGACAAACTAGTTCACACATTTTCATTCTTGAACAATATAATCCTTAGCAGATGCTCATAATTAGGGATATAGATATTAGAAAAATAGAGTAAAATGCTTATATTCATTCCCAGATCTATCATATTAACATAATTATCCGCTTTAGTTTAGGGTGAGCTTGACAAACTTCACCATTTCTTTAGTTAATATTAGATATTTATAGCTTATGCAAAATAGAAAATGACAGGAGAGTGGACAAGCTGTTTATATCAGCTAAAAAAATAATTATCAGATTATTCATGGCACTGTAAAGAGTAGGAATGATAAGCAGCCCAGCCATTGTAATGTGATTAGCTAATGTTAGTTAAGCATTGTGGAGACAGAAAGAATTCTACAAAGTTTAAGCATTATTATTATCACTGTTAATTCAAAGTGATGGAAGGCACAGTGAAACCTCTTACCATGTGCTGTGTAAAGCTTGCAGAAACTGAAATTTAGAACTGAGGGATGGGATAAAGAGCATCACCAGCTGGTGAGCTCTTTCTGCTTGTTCCTTCCTGAGGCCTGAGTATCTGGTCATTTGAAAAGATACCTCAAAGACAGTGACAAAGACACAGAATCCATCACAGTAGGAGGGACCGATGTGGGTCAAACTGTGTGCCAGACTGACTCCCTCCAGCCACCCTGAGGGCTGTCAAGTCCTGTACAAGGAGCAGCAACCCTGATAGCTGCAGGTTGCCACTCACAGCACTCCTTGGTCCTGGTCTTTTGGACATAATCCATATGGGCATAACCGTACTGGAAACATTAACTTTCTTTGGCTGCAGCCTTGTATTTCTGAGCACCTCTGCATTTATGTCATAGATTGTTGCCTTGGGCAATATTTCTTGTATGTATTGCACAAAACAAAGGTGCTTCCCTAGGATGGTTTGTTGCACCAATATTTTTTTTATGTAAAACAAGGCAAAAATAAGCATTTTTTAATCCTAAAGGAAATTCTGGTGTTCTAAAAGCAATACTGTTCCAGCTTGGAAACTGAAAATGCCACAAACTGTTGCTATACTAAGTACTAATTCTAATACTAATATTACTAATTAATGACTTCGTAATATTGATGTATTTTTCTGTTCAGATTTAAAAATAATTGAAATAAATTTATTTGACATATATGACTATAGGAAAAATGCATACTTTGATAGAAATAAATTCTGTTAAGTATTTAATCTTGTTCTTCCATGCTAAGTGTCTCTCCTGTGAACAGCACTGGACAAAGGTCCAGTCTTTCAGAAACACCTAGTAAGAAATCAATGCTGATGAACGAAGACACAGGAATCAGAGTTGATCTTAAAACATGAGTGCAAGGTCAGATGTAAATGCTTCCTGACCAGTTTCTATTCAACTGATCTTCTATATTTTAACATTTCTGGGATGTATTTTCAAAGAACTTGTAGATGCCTGGTCCAGCTGGGATGGGAAGCTACATTCACTCTTCAGACTTATTGCAACATCTGTGCTAAACTGGGCATCAGTAGTGTTTTGCAGATTCACTAACTAGAGAAACCGGCCATCCCAAAGTCTTACAAATCTGGCATACTGGGCAGGAGAAGCAAAGAGATGAAGTCACAGGGGGAGGAGAAAGCAATAAAAAGAGGACTGTTGTAAATCTGATTTACCATGTGATATTTGGAGCCTGTTCCAGCTATTGGTGAGTCTTACTACTGACTTCAGACCTTTTGGTTCATTGAGAGCTGACATTCAGAATAACAGTATTACAATGGCTCTTAAAAGATCTCTGAGAAAATCTGAAGTGATTCAGAGGATGATTCACTTACATTGATAGCAAAACATTAGCAGTAGCTAAACATGACAGATACAGTGTGTACAGAGACAGCCAAGCCAAGTCTAAATTGGAGTTTTGAGCATGCATTTGTAACTTAGTCATCTAAATAACAGGATAACAGGCTATGGGCTGTGAGAAACCAGTATTAAATAAAGAGCTTTGCATTATCTCCACTGTGCATATTCCTAAAGCTACAAAATGTTTGCCCTTTAAAAATTAACTGTTGTCAGTTTTGGGGTGTGATTCAGACTAATATGTAAAAGATTATCTCTGTCATTATTTTCCAGCTAATTTGTATTATGAGAACTGAATTTAATATAACTTGAGCTTCCTCTGTGTTACAGAATTTGGCATGCATACTTCTGCTGATTCATCACCTGCAATAACAAAATTGAGCGACAAGAGCACCCCGGGTCAAAGAGTCTGTACCAGCACTGCATGTCCTCACATTTGCACTTTTGCTGGTAAAAGACCACGTAGGTCTTTTGTCACCTTTTGATGCAATGCACTAAGGGATGTGAAGTAATTTATCACAAGAAAAGCAATTCACACCACAGGCACAGTGGGAAGAGTTTTCAGTTTTTCTAGATGGCACAAATGAGGAATTTAGAACATAAAACATGAGGGAAATTGTGGGAAATGCACAAATGCCTTCCTAGTGTGTCATTCTGACACATTCTGTTCTCTTACATTTGTGACATCTGTGGGTCTGAGTGTCCCCACTCTCTGGTGGTACCTGTGCCAATGCCACTAGCTTGGATTTCAAAGAGCTACCCAGTAAGACAATATCCATCCTGGTGGTGAACCATGCCATCAATTTTTAGTGACACCCCTGTCTGCCAAAATAATGAAACTTATGGAGGAGGAATTGCCTGGCAAGGAAGAGAAAGGGCACTGCAACAAAGATCTTGAAGTCATTTGTGAAGCCGTTCATTTACCACCTGAACTTTGTTAACGGATTTGGTTCACCTGAAGAAATTTCCATGTATTTTTGGATCTAAAGCAAACAACAAAAGTTGCAAAATCTTCCTGTATGAAAGGCAACTTTTTCAAGTACAGACAAAAAGACAAGAATGTTGCCAGTGAGCCCCAGGAAAATTCCCACTGCAGACTCTATGACTTTGGACAGTGGTTGAAGGGGTGGTTTTGGTAGGGAGAAAGCAGGAGAACAGTGGGGACCTAAGCGACAGTGGGACAGTGGGAGGTGGAAGAACTGCCCACCAGCTGTGAAGCTCAACATCGAACCATAAGCAGGGTTTACTGTGATGTTGGATAGTGGTGGAGTGCATTTCCAGAAAAGTATCAAGACCACGTTATTCCTGAAGCTGAGCACAGGGACCCTGGTATGTTGCGATACCTGGGTTAAGTTTCTTGCATATTTAGATAGACATGACCATTTTGGTAATTCTACTGGAAGCCATTTATTTCTTAATCAGAAATTATATAAAAATGTTCAAGAGTACTGTGAATCTTGAGAGTCTAGACAAATAAAAAAATTACATGGAATGAAAGAGGCCAAAGTGGGTTATTAAAGCACAATATCCAATATGTTGTTAAGATATAGACAGGCCATTCATTGATCATATGTTGCCTTTTCTTTACATGAGCATCCATCTATCCCAGGATGCAAAAAGATCTTTGCATCATCTCTTCCACTGAAAGCTTTACAAGGCCATCCTCACAGGGAAAAAGAGAGATAATCAGTGGGAGCACATATTTCTGATTACATTGTATTTTTTATTAATACTATTAATTTGCTATTGAAAAATGTGGTGAAGACCAGTCTGCTTCTAAGAGGAATTTGCTAATGAGCATCTGGGATGGCATGTTAAACAAGCACGCTTCTTCATTGCAATGAAATGGGGAGCTTGAGGAGGCACTCAGGACCCTCAAAAGGAAAGACTACATGTATACCAGTGAAACGATAAATTCTGGTGTTCTTAGACTCTGCAGCCAGAGTAAACAGAATATATAGCAATAGATAACATCTGAAAGTAAACATCTCCATCCAAACCACCTGCTGGAAAGGCCACCCTCATGCCAGGGGATCCTACTGTTTGGTAGAGGTGTCATCCCAGGGACCATACTGGTAGTATAGCAAGATGCAGAGGAGCAAGTTCCTGTGCTTGGAACTGCTCTTTAAACTGTTTACTCCACTGGAGATACTATCAAAGAGTACGGAAGCCTCTGAAGGTTATTTCCATTGCTATTTCCTCAGTGTAGCTAGGGCAGGATGATTTGGGGTCTAAACACTCGTCCTTCTTTGTTGCTCTTTGAGAGTGGGTCAAGTTCCCCTACTCATAAAGTTTTTTCATGAATCCTTTTCTCTTCTGTGGTCTTTCTCTGTCTTTGTTGTACTGTGCTCTTTGTAAAAAGAACCCCTCTGATACAAAAGACAGCTTCTCTGTTCTTTGGTTTGGGGATTTTCCTTTTGTGTGTGTGTGTACTTCCCCAGAGATAAACAGGTTTTCCATTGGGCATTCTCTTTAGTTCAAGCACTGTTCATCCACTGCTAATGACATTTTTGTTTGTGCTGTAACATTTTCCAAAAGGGTGGGGAGAGGTGTTGGAAAATCTTCTGATGGCTAGCTGTGTATTTAAGTGTTTAACAACACAGCAATTTCATAAAAAGAATTGGGATTATTTACATTACCTAACAGAAAAATTCCCCAAAACATCAGGCTACACTCACATGGCCTAATCCTGGCTTAAAAAGCAGCTCTTCGCTCTCTGTTCAGCAAAATGTTCTTTCATTGTTTATTTTGAAAATTTCAGCTGTCTTGTTTTAAATAAATACGTTCAAGTGGCATTTCACTGGGAAATACTGAGCCAGTTCATCTTGGGTTTGCCAGGTTCTGGTTGCAGGTGGGCTACAGGGGCAGCTTCTGTTAGAAGATTCCAGAAGCTTCCCATTTGTTTGATGGGGCCAGTGTTAGCCAATATCAAGACAGACCAGCTGCTGGCCTTATCACTCTCTACAGCTACCTGAAAGGTGGCTGTAGTGAGGTGGGGGTTGGTCTCTTTTTCCGGGCAACAACTGACAGAACAAGAGAGCACAGTCTTAAGCTGCGCCAAGGAACATATAGATTGGGTATTAGGAAAAAGTTTTTTACAGAAAGAGTCATAAAATATTGGAATGGTCTACCCGGGGAGGTGGTGGAGTCACCATCCCTGGACGTATTTAAAAAGAGATTGGATGTAGTGCTCAGTGCTATGGTTTAGTTTAGTTGAGGTGTTGGGGCATGGGTTGGACTCGATGACCTTGAAGGTCTCTTCCAACCTGGCGATTCTGTGATTCTGGCCAAAGCTGAGCCCTTCCACTGGCAGGGAGGAGGTAGAGAAATTGGGAACGAAGTTGAGCTCAGGAAGAAGGGAGGCATGGAGGAAAGTGTTTTAAGATTTATTTTTTCTTCTCATTACATCGCTCTGATTTGATTGTTAATAAATTAAGCTAATTTCTCCAAGTTGAGTTTGTTTTGCCCATGACAGTAACTGGTGAGGGATCTCTCCTTGTCCTCATTTTGACTCATGAGCCTTTCATTATATTTTCTCTCCTCTGTCCAGCTGAGGAAGGGAGTGACACAGTGGTTTTGGTAGGCACCTGGCAACTAATCAAGGTCAATGCACCATGCAGAAACACAAAGAATACTGGCAGAACTGCTTCTAGCAGCTAACAGACATCTTCCAGGAGCATGAAAGATCTATTTCCCTTCATATGAAACAAGAAATTTCTTGTGTAAATTGATTTCCCACAAATGAGGGTCTTGATGCTGATACATAACTCTGATGGGCAATCAGATAAATAAGCATTTTTATTTAGTACTGACATGGTGTTACAGCATTCCAGTAATAGTCTTAATGAACAAACGTGTCGTTTTACAAGAAAATGTGATGAAAAATATCAAATGTCACATTACACTAACATAAACCTAATTATATAATTAAATCCTGGGTCTTCATCTTCTGTGAAAAAAAATATGAGTGGCCTAGGTTAGGAATACGAGCAAACATACAGAATTTGTGTTCTTGGGTTTTTTCCCCCACCAATATTGAATGAATTCCACACTGTTCTTCAGCTCTCTTTCCATTTCCTTTATCTGAAGAGTGCCTTTGCAGCAGCTGGATCCAACTCTAATCCTCTGAGGTTCTCTGAGCTGGAGCCACTGCTGTGCAGCGTTACACATGCAGGGAGCTGCCAGTGTGGGGTCTGCAGACTGCGAAGCAAAGCATGTGTGGAACTCCTTGTACTGCTTACATACATTATTTGTTTGACTAACCCATAATGTTGAATAAGTTCTCTTTAAACATAGCAGTTTGGTTTAGGCTCTGTGGGTTTTTTTCCTTCCTTGAATGATCTATTATTGAAATCAGTGGTTTACATTCAGTTTAAAAACATGCAGTGGAAAACAAAGGTCACAATCTCTTTTCCACATAGCAATTTTGCAGACTTCTTTCACTCTATGTAAGGAAAATAGTCTTACTGATAATTTCCAGGAGGAAGGTGGATAATTGTTTTTCTTCCAGCCCAGTCTCCATTTCTTCTGTGCAAAATATGATATAGGGTAAATAATGAAGAGTAGTAGGTTTTTGCCTGTCTCTGGCAGAACAGTCAATAATTAATGCAAAATAATTTTAAATTATGTTGAGTGTCCTGCAACAGTAGACGCAGTACCTCACAATTTTTGGTTGTTTATAAAAAATAAAAACAACCCAGTTAAAAAAACCATCATAAAGTCAGACTCTTAGCATGCAGATAGTGGACTTACGCTCTTTAGAGCAAGAATCTGTTTCAATTCTAAATCTAGTTGAAGTTCACAAAGCACATCATGATGTATGTTTTCAGCCTAGAAAGTTGAGGGACAGGTAAAATAATTATACATTACACAAAGATTTTATAGGATTGAAGATTAAATATAAAGAAGGCAAGAAATCTGAAAAGCATTCCTGGGAAGGTAATGGACTACAATGCTCAACTTCTACAATTTTTCATTTTTAAGAAATTTTATATCGGCTTGTGCATTTCGGTATTTCTTAATTCCAAAATGTCTCCCAAAGGATCCATATTAAAAACCTTTTAAAAGCAATAATAATAATACCAATATTAAGGTTGAAGCAACACAGAAAAATATTGCAAAGGTGACAGTTATTAAGATGTTTCACAGATTCATGTCATCTTCAGATCATTTTCTCCAGGGCTTCAGAGAAGTAAAACAGAAGCCCAAATGCAGTGACAAATAACAAACAACAATGGTCTATTTGTACTTGCAGATCTGTTCTGCAATAGATCATTTTCAGTTTTAACTTTGCTCCAATAAAATGGGAAATAGGAAAAATAAATAAGATGCAATTTTCTGAGCAAAATTACAGCATGTAGGCACTGCCTGCATGGGTTTACAGCTTCCCTTGAGAGCCTGCCTACTCTGCCCCCTGTGAGTTCTTCCCATACTCAGGCCTTCAGGAGGAAATATTCCTCCCCTCTTCCTCGTGTCTTTTGGCCCACAGCTGAGGGTCCCTGCAGTTGTATCAAACAGAGACCCATGGATAGCTTGTGCAAGGTGCTCATTTTTTGTTGAATATAATTAGTTTTTAAAGGTTCACTGTTTTCTTGTGGGGAGTGAAATATCCCAGAGAACAGATCATACACTGTTTGTTATAAAGGTTTTAAGGAAAACAGAGGAAGTCTTGAAAGGCTCTAGTGGCAAAAATTCAAACAATTTTACTGGAATTCACGTAGCAAAACCTTTGTGCTTTGCTTTCAAATTGTCCTGGGAATACAGATAAATTCTCATCTACAATAGACATGACTCTATGTTAAATATGACTACACTCATTTTTTTGATCTATTATTTCCCTCATTGATATGATGGCAACTTAAGCAAGGAGTTTTCATAGTCTGTGTATCAGTTGGCTCTGTAAATACAAAACAATTTGCATTGAGGTGCTAAGATGGACTCGCACCACACAACCAGCATCAGGATTAGGAAGGTTACTCTTGTGTGCCCATTGCCTGTGTGAAAGCCTGATTGCCAAGGAATTCTGCTGGGAGAAGCAGTTACTGTGCTCAGAAAAATGATCAAGACTTGGAAGAACTCTAAAAGTTGCTGAAAGAAGTATGGCTTTATAATCAGTTGTCTCTTAAACTGTGGGTGGCAGCAGTGTCCAGGCAGAGGGAGTTTTTGGAAGCCTCCCCCAGGGCCTTGACCTCCACTGAGTGTTTCAAGAAGAGGCAGCATTAATTGCTGCCCCAGGACTGAGTCTGAGCTCACAATAGGCAAACACATTACTTTGTAAATGAAGGATTAAGTACGAAAACCTTGCTAATAACCTAGTTCAGTAACTCCATAATCACCACAGTGTGATGATGAGTAATCTGCAGTGTTTGTAAGCCTGAGTTCAGTGGCCCTAATTGACTCAGTTTCCCATTCTGGATAGCTGTGCTGATACTTGGAATCATTCTGTAAGATGATCTCTAAGTACTGCTCCATGTGTCATGGCACATGTGGCATTCCTGACTTCCACTTCTAGCTTTCCTCATTTGGACGATTTATGGGCTTGTGTAAATCAGTCTCAAACATAAGTGGGTGCCTGTCCTCTGCTGATTCATACTCCCTCCATTGTAAGCAAAGTTATGCCCTCGGACAGTCTCCATTATTCTCAGGCTTTGTCTGCCTTGAGTTTGAATTTGAAGGGAAGAGTGTGGGTTTGCAGGGATTTCCAGCTCCAGCCAATACTTTTATATTTTGTCTGCCTGAAAAGCATTCTGAATATTTTATGAATAAGCAGGTGTATGAAGCACAGCTTCTGGGGCAGAATCAGCACTCCCACTTGTCGTCCTGGTAAATAATTGCAGAACAACTGGGGAAAGTTGAAATGAGCTGAAAGTGAAGATGTCCCTGATTCACCCACTCCAACACAACATATGCAAAACCACTTGAAGGTCACCTTTAAAGATTCAGGTTCTGTTTAACTATGCTTTCACATGCTGGTTTCTAATAATGATTAAAACACATTGACAATGACATTTTTGCAAGGACACTATGAAAGGACAAGGCAGTATATGAAGCAAGCATTTTATAATGAACACCAAATTCCTGCACTTGTAATGAACACTGCATGCAATGAATGATCCACAAAGTACTCTGTGCTTTCTCGATATAAAATGTAAATAGATCTTTTAAAAGTGTTTGAGGTTTTCAAACTCATCGAGGGGATTTCCCTCGTTAGCTTTGGAAATCTCAACCACTGTGCTTGAATCATGTAGTTTAGTCCAAAGTCATGCTTCATAACATTTCTCCCCAGACCCAGTGGAGCTGGCTGTGACACAGGAGGATAAGATGGTTTAGTCATGGTTTTTCATTGAATCAACTCCTCTCCTGTACTGGAACTTTGACCTTTTACTTCTAAGACTTGCTGAAATCACCAGACCTCACAGCCTTCCCAGAAGAGCAAAAGAATGAATAATAGTGTAGAATCAGCCTAACGAACTTGAGTAACGGGAATAGTTTGCAAAAGCACTGTTACCTAAAAATGAGAAACCTAGTGTCAACTGCAAGCTATGTTGTGAAAGTTTCTTTCTTCCTCTGGTGGAAGCAATTAAAGTGAACAGGATAGGGAAAAGGAACAGTCTAAACTGGACTTACTACTGCTCATGTGTGGAGGGTTGGGAGTTTTCAGGAATGTACTATGTGACTCATACACTTCTCACGCAGAGTTCAATGTAAAATGCCCATTGACAGCTATGGGAACAGTGTGAAATTCTACCCTACAATTTATTGATATGATCTCCCTGCAAAGAACAGAACAAAGGCCCAACTCCCACACTAGACAATTCACAGCCTTAACACAGCAAATGAAGGGTGAGAGTTGCAAAGAAGAATGATGAGGCAGTGCAAAAACTGTAGTAGTAAAATATTAGTGTCCCACTTGTGCTGTATTCACACATTGTGAGGTGTCTAAGTGCTTTGATTTTCATTTCATTTTACTTGTTTACTTGCATCGATGGATGGGTACAGTTGTGCATCATTATTTTGAGAAAAATGCTGGTTTCTACATAGTGAAAAAATTTGAGTTAATATTTGATTAATGGGAAATTCAGCTGTGAACTAACAGTGCATCTCAAACCCCACATCCCTCCTCTAACCTTTTTCTATGGAAGAGTGAATTTGAAGCCATTGTACCTACACTCCATAATTTATCCAGAAGTCCTTGCTAAGGTCTTGCAAAACAGAAGTTAATCACATAATATCTAGGGAGAGAAGTAATATAGAGGAAAGAAAATAAAATATTTAAAACTATAAACACAAAAAAGTTTTAGATACCTTCCTATTGATATTGAACAATAGAATTTTAAAGGAGTCATTGGGAAGTATCTATCAGGCACATTATGTGAAGGGATGTGGTAAACGTCTTCCCACTCAGGAGTCAGTCAGTGAGCATAAAACACCTCTTCAAAGGAGATGCTGTAATTCAGCACTTCCTATCCTATCCTATCCTATCCTATCCTATCCTATCCTATCCTATCCTATCCTATCCACGTCAGGCCATACGCCACTTTAAGGGAGCCTGTGGGCAGCTCTTGACAGCTCTTTGCAGAACTGTATGTGAACATCTGTTTTAGCTCATTTACAAGTGATTTAGTTCAGCTCTTCAGCTGTGCTCTTTAGGGGTCAAGCCTTTAATTGCATTCAGAGAGTTCACTTCATTCATTTTCATGAATGTAAGGTGCCTTGCTTTAACTGAGAACTGGGCCTGACCATGGGGTCCCAAACCAGCTCTTTCACTTCTTGGGATAGAAGTGGTAATAAAAATCTTACAAGAAAATGCCTAAGAGCAATTCTATTCTCCCATCTACTAACTGTAGCAGGTTTAGACTTGTCATGGAGAGACATGACTAAAATCTCGACAAGGGACCCTCCAGTAAACAGTCTGATGGTTATGGTACTCGTTTGTTTCTATGATTCCTGTTCTGAAAACAGGACAGTTGTTTTTACCTATATCCAGAAAAATCTGATAAATGACAAGTTAGGCTGGCATTTTCTTTCAGTTGTGAAGACATGTGGGTTAGTCTTGACCCAACTCAAAATTTGAAAACATGTGATGGAAACACTATGTTAATTTTTTTTGCTTGATTTAAGAGATTTGCAATATTTATGGTGATAGAAGGTCAGAGAAGAAAAGGCTGTTAATTTGGTAGTTTTATCAATAAAATGGTTAACAATAACCAGTGAACCAGATGCAAGCTAACTGGAAGGGGAACTTTGAAAAATGTTTCTGCCTTTTTGATTTATTTCTGAAATGACAAATGAAGAAAATAATTTGTCACCATATTTCTTTCTCTCTCTTTAATTTTCCTCATTACACTCTTGTGGATAATTCTTGTGGGCAGCCTAAGCAAACCTGCAGTTGTCTTTTTTCATGTGCCTAAATAAAAAGTGTAATGTGTAAATATCTTTATTTATTATTGGGTGCCTTTGGTCTGTGAAGAGTTACATGTTTGGGAGTGCAGTGCTTAAAGGGCTTGCCAACATCTCATCATTCCCAATTAGTCAGAAAAATTGGCATAACTATGGCTCAATTAAATTTATGAACCAAAGAAACTTCCTCATGCCTTTACTTCTGCTCTTTGTGAAAGCAAAGCGCCCGTTTAAGGATAGCTTGTAAAATATATTTGTAAAAAGTAGCCTTCTTTATTTTCTATTTTATATTTGTTTCATCAGCTTCAAGCTGATCTCTTATCATAAACATTAGGATATGTGGTAGAAGAAATGCCCAGAAGTCTGCACTCTTGCCTAGAGTCACCCAATACCGGTCATGGGGACATGCCCTCTGCATGGAGCAAATGATGCCTGACTCAGTATGCCCAAGAAAGACAACAAAAATATTTAGATCTCATAAAGTATGTTTGGGGGGTTGGGGAAGAATGGCTTCCTGACCATGGATTTGGCAATCAGTTCACTTTGTATATGTGAGTAAAGAATTGCTATATTTACAAGCAACTCATTTATACCCCAGGGTGTTGTTTGTGTCCTGGTAATTTTCCATTCCCATTTTTCCCTTTTTAGTTAATTTCCCTTTTTTAGTTAATTTCCCTTTTTTAGTTAATTTTAAGCAGTCCATTTGCTTCCACTGGCACAGAATTTGAAGGCTAATCTTTAAGGACTTGATATCCCCAAGCACTCAGGCAGTAGCATTTGCAGATGGCACTTGGGTCTCCTAAGCATAGCTATTTAAAAAGGAGACCATGTCACAAACTCAGATTATTGTCAGCGAAGAAAGTCTAAGAAAAATAAATTCCAGTGAAACCAACTCACTCCTTTCTAAGGGAAACTCACTCCTTTCTAAGATTTTAGGAGACGTATAACGACTTCCCCTGCTCAAGATCCCTGTCCCTCACTTCTGGCTGTATTGGAGTTACTTATTGGAGCAGGTGCTTGATCTTCTGATGGCTAATGATGGCTGGATGAGCCCCATGCTCTTTCTTATACTCTTAGTGCTGCTGGAGCCAATGTGCCTAATCAGAGTGACTGATGAGCCGTCCCGACTGAGCAGTGAGTTAACATATTTACTCATTTCTCTCTCATGCGACACAGAAATTATTAAACATTTAAATTCCAGCCTGTGGAAAGCAGTGCCTGATATTCAGAAGGGGACAGGAGCTGATCAAAATACAAAACTGATCTTTAAATGGAACAAATTCTGCTCCTTGGCCACACTAGTGTAAACCCGGAATAACTACATTAACAGCAGGGTAAACCAGAAAGGACTTTGGATCAATGTACCAGTACTTTGCTGATATTGTTTACATTGCCAGGAGTGACCATATTTTACTGTTCTTTGTTTGTTTGTCATACAATAAAACTCTTTTTGCTTCCTAACTCTTTATGTTTTCCAATGTAGGTAAGGGAATGAAAGGCCTATATTTATTCATAGTATTTCTAGAAAAAAAATATGGGGGAAAAAGTCATCATGAAGAATACAAACCAAGAAATATGGTGTATTTCTCCTTAATAATTTAAAGTATCCTTTCTGTAAGAAAGTGTGACTATTTACTTCTATCTATTAATTTATAGGTAACTGCACATTAAAATGATGTTTTCCAGTAATAAAACATACAGTTCTGGGTTTTTGTCACAATGAAGCCTTCATTTCTTGCATGTATTGTTTTTAGAGGGACTCACTGTGTTCTCAGGAAAGTATGGGTTAAGCTTTTTAGCTTCCAAAAACCAGACAATTAAAAGTACCATCCACGTAAGAAAAATTCTTCCACCCTCATCTGAGCAGACTTAAATTATGCTGCTGATGGTATTTACAAAATATCTGTGGCAAGTACAGTGTGTCTGTGCTAAAGTCAATGAAGCATACAATGAACAGGACACAGTCACATGAGGCTTGAATTCATTCCAGTTTGTACTCTGGAAATTTTTTTTTAACTCAGATGATTGCAGTGACCAACATGTGATTCGGAGCAAGGATCACTGGGGTCAGGCCTGCAGAAGCAAGTGCCAGAATGCCTGAAAGCAGTGCAGACCAGGAGAGTTTGTGTGTGGTAGCTCAGAGAGCATCACATGAAGATAGATACAATTTTTGAGAGAGTGCCAGTGCAGCTGGGTCTGTTTCATGCCGACATACTAACAAGGTGTTCTGTTGAGTGGTAAGCACCCCCAAGATAAGACCTGAAATCTGGTTACCCTTTGCCATTGAAGGGAGGGTAACTGTTCCGTTCTCTCAGCTGTTGCAGGGGTATTGTCCTGGGTGTGGGTCTGTCCTGTGCACCTCTCAGGGCAGGGCCCAGGTTCACCAGCCAGTTTGCAGAGAATTTCCTTGTTCTACTTAAATACATTATGTGTGTACATATGTTATATAAATGCATTATACTAATTTCCATAACTATTTAAATAAATGACATAGCTTAAAATAGAGTCATAGTGATGTCACAATTATGGAAAGAGAGGTCCTTAGGAGCTCTGCTGTTAGACCGTGTACATGTGTTAGACCACAGCTGACTTTAAGCCCAGTTCCATGTGTATGTGAATTGCTTTACTCTGCCTGGGTTTTGTGCACCACTGCTAATCCACTGCTCTCTCATTTCGTGTGTTGAACAGACCACTGCAGCCTTAACACAGATTTCCAGGGAAGAGTGCTGAAGTGTTTATTAGAGAGAAGTCACTGATCATGTCTCCAGACACACAGAAACTGCAAAAACAGTAATACAGTAATCTGGGAACAGCTTTGGTGTTCGGATGCTCCCAGCTGAATTGGCAATAGAGATGTCTTACACTACTTCTGTCTTTCTGACTCATCTTGTCCAAACTATTCTGGGTGTTTCCTGAAAATAACATTTGAAAGCCATTAAAACCATTTCTCTAGCAACGGTGGCTTTTTTTTTTTCCTTTTCAGAGGCAAAATTTGCTGTCCCATCAAATGTCAAGGGTGAAGAATTCTCACCCACATATAAGATAGAAAGGGCGCTCAAGTCTAACATTTAGTATAATTATTTAACAGCTCCCCTACAATAATCAGACCTTGGATATAGGAAGATTGTTAGTATTTAAAATTAAGTTGCAGCATCCTTGTCATTAAGTTGTCCTTCTGAAGGAAGCCACACTGTCTGGAACATATAAACAAACATAATTTACACTGGAGTATTTAGGGAAGTGGAACTAAAGCACAGGTGTACCGACACCTTCCCCTTTCTGACAAATACTTGTGGAAAACAAATAGTCATAGGCAAAGGCCATGGGAATATGAAAGTAAAGACAGATCTTTGAGCTGTGCAACAGTGTTAAGTGCAGTAGCACTGCATGTCTGTGTCAGATTGCCTGTGAGATGGGCTGCCTGCTCCTGCTGAGGCGTGTGAGAGCCATGACACCAATAAATGATGGTATAACCAATGAACATTGGCTCTTATTACTCACATGGGACTAAATTTATAGAAACCTAAAATCATTAGGTAAGTAGTTACAGTGAATGGCAGCCTGCCTTTGTGTGAGACTGACCAACATGTGTGACAGTACACTCCACAGAATCAAAGAATTACAGAATCACAGAGTCACAGATTGGGTAAGGTTGGAAGGGACCACCATAGTGGGTAGTCTCATCCAATCTCCCTGCTCAGGCAGGGTCATCTGAAAGCACCTGGCACAGGATTGTGTCTAGACTGTTCTTGAATATCTCCACTGAGCTAGACTCCACGACCTCTGTGGGCAGTGTGTTCCAGTGTGCAGTCACTCGAACAGTAAGGAAGTTCTTCCTCATATTCAGGTAGAGAATAACTTACTTAAGTAATATTAATAACTTACTTAAGTAAGTTATTGCTTATAATGACCCTTACTTGCACTACTATTCCATTTAGTTAACTTATGTGCCAGGATAATCTTGTGACTAAGAGCAAAGTACTCTCATTTAGGGGATAGTTCATTTTTGGAAGTCTGGCAGCAGATTTTTTTTCTCTAATGTTGTGCTGCAACTTCTGTCTCCTGCATTCACTTTCAACATATGCAGTGGAAGAGAGATTGCCTGCATGAGGTGCATTCAGATTCCATGGAAATATTAAGGGCTTAGATTCCTCTACTTAAAGTAAAAGTTGGAAAATGAATACTGTGTTTTAACAGAAATTCACTATCATCTGTTTCTGTTGTTATCTAGCTAAGTGCAGCATTCTTGATGAAATTGGAACAGTTCTAAGCTTTCACTGAATCCTGAGGCATATAATGCTTTAAATAAGCTAAAATAGAAAAAAAAGAAAAAAATATGATACACTAGATCTGTTCAGCAGTGTGGTGTAGCAGCTCTATGATGCTGTTGCTGGGCACCACATCTGGCAGAAGGAAAGAAATTAATTGATAATATACTACAGTAATGTGTATGTGTTGCACTGACAGGGTTATGTTCATTCTAGTGGCTAATTTACTAAGAATGGGGTTTTTACTGAAGAATGTAGTGTAACTCGTTAGCAATAATGAGTTTCCACCACTTCATTGTCATGAAAAAGTAAAATGGTGCAGAAACAGGACAACATGACTCTTTGAATGCTGGTGATAAAATTTTTTTTGTCACTGAGCTGAAAAAAACAATTTTCTAGACTTTAATAAGCAGGAAGTGGAAATAACATTATTCCAAGCCCAGTGTTTACTGTGATGTTGCTCTTAATTTGTCAGCTGTCTAAGCTGGTGTAAATCAGGTTATTATTTTCCAACAAAAGGGTCTAGGAATAGCATTTTAGACTGCATTCTTGCACACTGAAATTAAGATTTCGTTGCTGCTTCATCTGACATCTTAGTTGTGATTAAATGCAAGACTTACAAAGTTGAGGGCTGCATTTAAACTCTATACCTGAACTGTATACTCCCTTTAATAGCAGTAGGCCTGCAGTGCCAGAATCCTATTAAACGCATCCCAAGTTATTCGTTTAACACACACCAAATCAATCAGAAATGCCACTTATGGTTCATTTGGTACAAACACCTCAGATGTTGCTATTATAGAGAAAACATGCTTTAAAACCACACACACACCAAAAAAAAAAAAAAAAGAAAAAGAGAGAAGTGTAGAAGTGTATTATCATGGTTTTAAATTACAGTTTCCCTCTGAAGCAGTAATATATACAAGGTGAAGTCTTAGAGAACAGGAAATCACAGTTAAGATCTGGACAAGAACAAAGGTTTTTTTCTTATAAGGACTTTATTTTCTTATAAGGACTATAGATGAAAAAAATATACACAAAGTTGTATATATTTTTCTCCATTATACCCACTGGTCTAATAGAAGGTGTTACCCCTTTCCCAAAAGCAGGAGTAACCAAAACTGCAGTCAAACTAAGTTGTTTCTCCATTTTCCAAGACATGAACATCCCAGAGGATGTGCTGGATACTCCTGATAGAAGTTGCCATATTTGCAAATTTACAAACTTACAATAAGTAAAATCTTGCAATCTCAGGTCATCCTGATTTTTTTCCTAAATAAGAGTAATGAAGATGTACTGAAAAATGCTGTAGTTTTCTGAAGATCAGGGGATACTTGCTAGACTGCATGAATCATTGCTTTTGCTGTGCAAACTGATCAACAGATAAATTCTGGTCAAAATGCCTAAATGCCAGTTCTGATGTGTATTATCCTGAAGGCAAAGCTAGGCTGAACAAAGTTTTCCTCCAGGAAGAGTGTTGTCTCATTTGGTTGATTTCAATTAACAACTTCCTTGAAATATTGTTGACCTTTCTGGCACAGTACACTTTCAAGTAAAATGCAGGATGCCAGTCTAATCCACTTAGCTCCAGAACAGTTTAACCAATATCCGTAGGGCAAGCATCCTGTGACTTGATTTAATCTTATGATCAGGGGAGTGTCACTTGATGTGTTAGGTGTTGAAGGCTTAAGAGGCCCTTGACCTTTTCCAGAACTGTAAGATTTCCTTGTTTTCAGAACAAAAAAAAAAAGTGATGATGAAAAGTGATTCTTTTTGTATTTTTTTTTCATTTTGTGAACACAAAGCAGATGAGAGCTAGCAATGGTTACACTCATAGAAAAAACCCCCTATATTTTAAAATTGAGGATTTTAAGAAGTCTCTTTTCAAAATGAACTTTATAATGTTCCAGAAGCATGTAGTTACTAATCACTGCAGCACTTCATTCAAGTAACCATAGTTGCATAGTGAACTGAACATTTCCACAAGTAGGATAGAGAGTTGTTGCTACTTGCCACAATTTCTGCTATTGAAAGCAGCTAACTGCTCTCCAGGAGTAATGTTTTCTATGATGTTACTTCAAATTATAATATTTATAGGTAAGGCTATTAGGTTTTATTTCATTCAGACAATGTAACTGGTGAATTTCTTGCAAATTTCTAAGTCTTTTGTTTATCTGGTAACATAAGAATAATATGACCTTTGTAATGATTAAGCTCTCACAATCTATGTGATTCTGTAGAACGCTGTATAAGCATAAATGTGCATATTCCTCTGCACAAGTGCCTCCACATAAATGAAATTTTTCAGCCACAGTTCAGAGATTGAGCCTAAATCTGGGAACCCTTCACACCGAGTTCCCTCAACATAACACTTTCTCAGTCATCTGGAAATTTTAGAGTTATTGGGAGAAACAAACGAACAACATTAAAAATGCCTTCTTGTGTGTTGTGGTTTCTTATTCTAAAATTTAAAGTAAGTACCTGAATAAGCACTGTAGTATGGACTGTCCCTGAAGTCAGTGAGAGTTTGTCTTGGGAAATGTAAACTTTCTCCATGGCTGGAACACAAAGGCTTCTACCTTCTGAGTGTCAAAAGTAGAGACTGAGGATTAGGGTTCTTTGCCTCGTGGCTTTGTAAAGACCAGGAGTGTTTGTGTCTGTATGTATCTTTAGTCTGTTTCAGTTTCAGTACTTGCTCGGGGTAGTGCATATTTAGCTTAAGAAATTCAGTTTATGGGATTACAACACTAATGAATGTATGACTATTTTCAGTTAATTTCAAGGGTCAGGTAGTGTCTCAAAGACCATAATTGCTCTTAGCAACTTGAGCAATGTCTGACCCATGGCAAGGGCACAGAGAAAACAAAGCTGGAGAAACCCACCCAGAAAGGTTGAGTTACACAATTCTGGTATGGCAAAGCAAGAAATAGTCTGAGTTACCTGCTTCACTTTAACAGAGACTTATAATTACAAAGCTGACATACTCAAATATCTTAGATGTCGAAACTTTAAGTTTGATTAAATAATTTCAAATTTATTTTAAGGGTCAAGGTTTTGGTTTTTTCCTCCCATTTATTTGTTGACACTATTTCACTGCTGATAAAAACACACAGTGATGTGGCTTTGTTAAGTAATCCTATATATAAAAGTAAGCATTCTTGAGAAAAGCTTCCTGTAAAACTGTCTATACTGCTGCTTTTTCACTTTAAAGGTAATCAGGTGCATAAGAAATCTTAGATGGTTTCCAGGCTTTGTTTTAACACTAACTCTGCTTGTAATAGACCTTGTAATGATTTACTCATTCACTCACTCATTCATTCATTCATTCATTCATTCAACCATTCATCTACTGAGACGACAGTAGTCATGTGGCTTGGACCACACTTGTTCTAGCAGCGACGTATAATCTAGCTCATTAAAGAAAGTTATTCATCTTTCTTGGGCAACTGTTGGGGAGTCTTTGAATTTCTACATTATTTTGAGATCTATATCTGCAATCTGGACTCTCACTGGAGTTAGGAGGCACTTAGCATTCTGAAAGAGATTAAAGTCTAGACTATTATTTTATATATCTTCAAAAGGTCCAGTCTTATTTCTCCCAAAGGCCAATTTCAAATTTTACATGGTATGACCTGGGAAATAATGATCTTTCCTGAATACATAAGAAGGTTTTCTTACATTTGATAGGCCAGGGTGTAGCTGTATCCTGCACTGATGTCTGCTAAAACAAGTTTCATACTTCAGTTTTGATGCTATTTTGGCAGTGTCTAGCTATGTCTGGTCAGCGCCATGTAGAGACTTGACACGAGCGAATCTCAGAAGAACTGCATCAGCATAATTTTATGGCCAGCACAGCTTTTGTGCTGCTACAGCTACATGGCTTCCAATTTGAGACCCAGCTTGTGTGGCACTACCTGGAGTGTCTTCTCATGTTGCAGCATAGTGCGATGTAAATATAACCCTCTCACTTCTGATTGACTTTTGCTTAGGCTCAGCACAAACACTTCGCCTAAACTGTCTTAACAATAACAAAATTATTAAAAAAGTCTCATTCAGAAAGTAGACATTAGGATACAACTACATGCCAGAATGTAGCTCACTCATGCAATCCCTTGGCAAGTGTGAATGGTGCTCTGTATTTTCATTAAGCAATCACCATAATTTCATAAGGTCTTTGCCCCACTCATTTGCTGACAAATAGAAACATGGGGCATTTGAGGGAACTGAGAGTGGTCATTGTAATCAAAATCTTCAGAGAATTCTGCTCTTAGATTTCAAGGCTCTGTTGAATGGAGATTTTATAATTACACAATAGAGATTAGATTAGGCTTGTCAGTTTATTGGATAGGAAAAAGTATGTTCTTGCAAATATGATCACACTATACTTAGGACTCTACTCAGATGTATGGCGTTTCAGTAAGAAGGTTTAAGCAATTTTTAAAGAAAAGCAGACATTTTTGCATTTTTCTCTACTTTCCTGGATTTGAAATAGCTGAAAAATATTACCTGAACTAAATTATTTTGAGGAGAAAACTTTTCCTAATAATTTTGGGAAAACTATAGAAGATAAGCCTATGAAAGCTTAGGGTATAAACTTTTGGGGAATCTTATTAACTCAAACAACAACATCATGGAATTGTGTCTATTTGTTCATGCAGAGGTAGAATTCTTGTTTTGTATAAATGCTATCATAATATGAGTAAATTTTAATTACCAAGGCCAAAAAGGGAGTGTTGTCCTTAATTTCCTTTGCCTAGCCACATCAATGTTTTATATATGATTTTAAACCATGAAAGGACTTCTTTTGCATCATTCCATATTTATTATTCCATATTTATTATCAAATAATATTTAACTATGCTATTCAAAATATTCAAGTTATATGTAGGGTTGTGAAGAAATCTCTGTTTGCTACTGTTTCTGATAAGTTTTGTTCCATTCAGCTCTGAAGCAACAAGCTCTTTTATATGGCAGTTTCTTAGTTGTTTCCTCTCCCCCTACTGAGCGTTTGTTTGCTGCTATTGCAGGATTGCGACAAAACTGAGTTGCAACATCTGGAATTTGACCTTTAACACACAGCTGCCCATTTACTTTGAGACATGCACTTAGTACGTTTGCTGGGAGAGAACGGCAGAGGTGCTCATTTGGCTTTTTAAAATTTTGCTGTGGTGACTGCATTTGATCTTTATAGTAGGGACTCACATACCTGTGCTGGCCAGAGACCAAAGTTCGTGGTCTAGCACAGAGGCAGCTGCCAGGCTGCTCGTGGAAAGGAAATGACATGATCACGCTGCCACCTGTTTCCAAAGGGCTACGCTGGCAGCCAGGTCGCTCGTTCACCAGGTCACCTTGTTGTAGCAGGGCCAAATCATGCTGGGTGCTGAGTTCATTGGCTTTCCAGCACCCTGGGTGCCTTGGGCACAGACTGCCTCAGGCTGGCCAAACAATTGACACTGCCTGTGGGAAGTATGATGCAATTTGTTAAGAACAGTAGTTTGGAAATGTCAGAAACAGTTTTTTACTACTTTTATGTGTAGATGTCAGCAATAAAAAAGGGAAAGAGGTCAGTGATGCCAAGGAAAGTGTCAAGTAGTTGTCCTGAACCACAAACCAATTTCAGCAAGCTGCATACAGTTTTTGCTCATGCAACAGCAGTTTTTAAGACTGAGATTTATTGTATGAGTTCAAAACAGCTCTGTATCATGTGTACACTGAAATGAAGCCCCCAGCACAGGTAATGGGTAGTCTCTAAGGCATGGCAGATGTGTCTAAATGGCTGACTAGGAGTGCAGTATATCGTTTAGGTTTAGTTTGCCAGACTTCCTTTCCATGAAGCTGGGAACAAGCTCTGGCTTTTGTGCCTGTCTCTTGTGATAACCATGTCAGAAAACCAGCTGATGAAGAAGGAGTGGGCCCTGAACGGTGGTTTTAACACTAAATCTGTCCTGATCACATATGGCAGAATAAATTCTCTTTGAGTGGCTTTGAGAAATCTGGCATTCTGGTGTTCTGCTTACTCAGAAGCAGATGCATTTTGAGATCCATAGGTCAGAGTAAAAGCAATGTATGAGGAGAAAAAGATGGGTTGTGCAGTGACTCCTCTACTTCGTAATTTGGATCGCTCATTGGATTACACAGTGGAAAACTCTGAAGGTCTTGAGGTAAATCTGCTCTTGGTCTGCTCTACACTGGGAACAGGAGGGATATCCCAAAGTGCTGCACTGACACTGCAGCAACATGCAGTGCTGGTGGGATGCAGCTGGTGGAGCAGCAGAGCTGCTGTACCTGCGGTACCAGCTGCACTTCACATCTTCTCTAGCTGGGTGTGAGGCTCAGCCATACAGATTCTTCTTGCAATTACAGTAGCTGGTCTTGTTTGCAATATACACCTATGGACACTTTTGCTGGTACTATTTGGTCAGAGCCTGTGGCCCTGCAAAAGTAGGGGAGCTCCTCAAAACTCTCAGAAAGAAAGCCATTCGACCTTGAGGGTTCCCCTCAAATGAAACATTTTGCACTAAAGCAGAAAGAAACAACATTGCTTGCACATTGCTGGCTTCCCCCCTCCACAACATACACACAGACACAGTTTTTGACTCAGCAACCATGCTGACAAAGATCCATTATCTGTGCAGCTCTAGAATTTAGACCGAGACCCACAAAGGACTCAGGGTACATCCATGCATGCACTGCAGGCAGACACAAGCAACCTCTGTCCACACTCTAAGCTCACAAAAAGCCCACATGACCACAGTTTAGTGAGTCACTGAACCTCAGCTAACATGCTCTGCTGAGATGAACAAACACATATTCTAACTGCAGGGCAAAATATTTAAAAATGTGTTTACTTCTGTCACATTTTTTGGTATTCAAACAAATGTTTATCAGTATCATTTTGTGCAGCAACTAGAGGCCCCTGGCTCCTGCTATGTTTGGTTGAAAACAAAAGTATGAGAAAGACGTGCCTACACGTCACAGTTTGTCTTCTAGCAAAAGAAGAGACAGCCAGCAGGTAGAAGAGACAAAGTAAGCTGTTATATTACATGAAGGTCACCTTTGGTTTGAGCAAAATGGTGTCTGCCTATCCCATTATCTTCCTGCATTTTCTTTGGAATGATGCAAAAGAAGTCCTTTCATGGTTTAAAATCATATATAAAACATTGATGTGGCTAGGCAAAGGAAATTAAGGAAAACACTCCCTTTTTGGCCTTGGTAATTAAAATTTACTCATATTCATTTCAACATAACCTTAGTGGAATTGGAAGGTAGAATTTAATGTGTATGTGCACTTCTGCGACAGTAGACTAGACTGCAGAAAATGCATCATCAAACTTTTCAGAAGGAGAGCCACCTTTTCCCTTTAACCTTAGTCTCTTGTTACACATTACATTACCTACTGACTGGATTTGGGGGGGATTATGGAAGACTGCTATCTTCTGGGTTAAAAGAGTGCCTGTTTGTGGGAGAAGATGCCCGAAGCTCCTCATAGAGGGCCTTACTGCCCAGTAAGAGTATATTTTTGTCAAACTGATGGGTATTCTTATGCATACAAACTAAATTCTCTTTATAAATAAAATGAGTAGTGGTTTTGGATGTATAGCTCTCAACAAATAGAAAGGGCTGGGCAATTTCAAATTGCCAGTGCTCAATATCGTCTTGAAATGGGCCTGTCAGTGAGATCCTTGAAAAAGCCCCAGGCAATCAAATCATAAGTTAATTTAAAATATCTCTGCCTAATTGAATGTACATTTTATTCCATCTTTTAAAATAAAGGCTGCATTAAATGATCATATGTACTAAAATTGCTTGGATACTACACGGATAAGCATACTTATCACCAACACTTACTTCTCCAGTGTCTTCTAATCCTGAGTAGACATCTGTTTTATTCCTCTCTTTTCTGACCTCATGGTTGCATGGCACAGCTGCTCCATTTGTCCTCCAGGGAGGCTGATACTTCTTTAGTGACACTGTCACTGGGGGAAGTATTCCTGAGTAATGACTTTAGGATGGAAGTTGAGGGAAATCCTTGCTGATAAGCAAATCCGAGACAGTCTTCAATTCTGTACCTATTTACAAATCTTGTTCATTTTCCCTTGATAAAGAGTATTATATTCCTTTTAGCTGCTTCAGAATTATGCTGTGTGGGTTTTCAGGAACAGAAAATAAAGCTAGTTTGAAAACAAAAGGTTTGTTTTGCTTTTGTTTCATGGAGGTGGCCAGCGAAGAAGCTTATTCCTCTTCATTTTTGTACTTTTACTTACTTTGAAATGGAAACTTCACAATAAGAGTCTTCATGCACTGAAACGTTGTCTGGAGAGGCTGTCCCATGCTTGGGATTTCTTTTAAAAAGATGTAACTGGACATAACGCTGAGCAACCTGTTTAAAGCTTTGAAATTAACTTTGCTTTGAGCAGGACTGGGAGTAGATGGCCTCCAGAGGTCTTTCCCAAAAATATGTATTCAATGATTCTCTAATACTACCATTTGGGCCATGAACTTTTTGCCAACCTTCAGGTATGTTTACACATTGCTGTGCATATAGACCACAGATCTAAAACTAAAACAAAAGCTGACCTTTGCAAGTAAATCTACATGACACAGAGCATCACCTCATAGATGTATTGAATCCAGTCTCAAAGCATTATGATCCAAAGCATTATGATCTGATCTGATCACTCAAGGCTCCTTTAAGAGGTTACTGTACAGGTTATTTAAGGCACGATGCTCTAGAACCTCTCTAGGCCTCCAGGAACCAGGGAGGAGCCATTGCAGTAAATACAGCCCATTTTTCTTCTGCACCAGTGTTGCAAATGCCTTCCTTCTGTTCAGGCACTTTGTAGTGTAGCATTTGACTTTAGCATGACTCATTCTGCTCTCAGACTAAGGAAAATCTCCACTTTGAAGGATGAAACTCAGAGCAGCTTAGGAGCCCAAGGATAATCACCTGGTATCTATTAACTGAGAATACCTGCTAACAGAGTTACAAATGGCAATCAGAAGGATGGTTTGCTTTTTTAGCGTACTGTGAAAGGCATGGCATTTAATCAAGACATTTTGAGCTAATAGTATTTAGTATCATAGTGGGAGTAATATAAGATTTCATAAAGCTACTGGCCAAAGCATGAAGTGGCTTTTGGAGAAATAAAAGCTTAGTCGTGACAGTTCTTCGCAATCTCTAAAAAAGGAAACATCATCCTACAATTTCCTATCACTTCTCATGTAGGTGCATCCTGGGTGAGGATGCTGAACCAATCACCCAGCAATATTCAGCTGTACTCTGCTGAAGACAACAGGAACCAAAGGTACTCAGCACTTCACTGTTGTATACCTCATAGTGTTGGGCCTTGTATTACATCAAATATTACATCACTGTCAGGAAGAACATCATTCCATCTGTTTTCAAGGAGTATATATTCATAACTAGTAAACAGAGATACAAAAGGGATTTGAATAGGCTGCGTAATTTTCTCACAGCCAAGAAAAGGTCTCATAATACAGATTTGTAAAGAACCCTGTCTACTTGCAACATGTATTTACTGCTGGTATTTGATTATTACTGCTGGTATTTGAATATTGTTTTACACATAATTTACAAGGAGCTTTTGTTTACTGGATTTTTATAGGAATTGAGCAAAGTGGGATACAACATGCTGGTTTTACCTAGAATCAGAGACACTACTGTTCTAGCAGCTGACCAGCACAAGAAACAGAATTCATCCCACCTAAACTTCACCACCCTCAAGTCAGGTGCATCCTCTCTCTTAACCATTAAGGCTTCCTCCACAGTCTGTGAGAAGAAGGAATCTGAACTAGGCACAATATTTGTCTGCAAGTACCTGATTCTCTCCACGGACTACAGAGAAAGAGTTGACTATCTGAGAACAATACCTGATCATTAATTCAGTGGAAAATCACTTAAGTTTGTATATGCTTTATTTGAATGTGCTCAGATGAAAAAATATACAAAATAAGTTAAAGAAGATTTGAACATATAAAGGGATTTATTTTTCAGTTTATTAAAATATTGAACGCTTTACGTTAATCTGAGTTGAATGTCTACACGTTTGTTAATACACAGTGGAAAATAGCACTGCAGTTTCCAGAGTTATTGCTATTTTAGGAGACAGCGAGAGCTGAGTGTCCTCAATAACTCTCAAGATAAGTCCTTTAAAGTAGTTATTTAAGACATAAGGTTCATGAGGTTTCTATGGAGATGACTCTTTTTCTGTAGGTGTACCAAAACAAGCACTTGCATCGAAAGAGTGTTCTGGAAAATGGTTGTTACAAATTCTGTGTTTTCAGTCCACAGCTTGTCAGGCCATATAATACATTATCCCTGATCTGAATATTGAAGCCAAAAGGAGTAGCAGGATTCCACCACCTATGCAAATCAGATCATACAGATTAAATCCAATCTTATAAAATCCTGCCATACTACAGAAATGCCTTCACTCTACTTATGTCCTAGATGACAATCCACAGGACCAGTGCTGGCTCTTCTCTACCTTAATCTAAGGTCCTTCTTTCCTGCTTTCCACAGTTTCCCTTTGCGGGTACCACACAGCACTTGAAGTTGCTCAAAACTGTGTTGCTTGGTGGGACCGGTGCTCCTGTCCTGTGACAATTTTGGTAAATTCCCTAAGTCCTGCCTATCCTGGAAAACATCTAGTATTTCTGGGACTTTGTAACTGAGCCAAATGTCTAGTGGTGCCTGACAGCCTCTGCCTACATGGTGGGGTGACAGCATGGACGTCCCTTGGCATCCCCCACAACTTGCAGCATCCCAGACTTTCCGGATCCATTTCCCTGATAAAAGCCCCAATTAAAAAAATGCAGGGAGGTCTGCTTGGGCAGATGGCCCACCTTGCTGATGAGCTGTCACAGAGGTGAGGAAGACTGGCAAGTGGGACACTCTAAGAGGGCTGCAGTGCCTGGTGGTCACTGCAGTGTGGCCACATGCCCTCCAGCACCAGGCAAGGTTGAGCTCAGAGAGATGCCTTTGTCTCCATTAGCAGTGGGTTCAGATACTTCTCTCTCCCTCACAGAGATCCTCTGTGCTTTTTCTGACTACTTCTTTGTCTTTTTTGCCTTGCTTCTCAAAGATCCTCTGCTTCTTTTCCCACTTTGGAGCTCACATCTCTGCTAAAGTCTAACTTGAAAATTTCCTCTGCTTCTGAGTGCCTGCAAAAGTCTTTGTGTGGGATGGTGTAACATGGATGGGGGCACGCTTGGGATTGAGGCATCTACTGGTTAAGCTCTCAGAGTCCATTCAGAAACTTAAATATTTGAACAACTATCTTCACGAAGGGCAAGGGGTAACACCCCTCTGTTTTTCAGAAAAGAAAATGTTTTCAGGCTGCACTGTTTTTCTAAGCCCTATTAACCATACTTCCTAGTGAAGTTAGATAGCCTGCAGACTAAAGGTCAAGAACATGTATTTGTTGAATCCATGAATATATGAACATACCCTAAGGTATTGATTTACTGTCATCAGCTACTGAAAACCAGAAAAGCATTTTGTTTTAAAAAAACCACGTTTTTAATAACTTGCTATACCTTTAGACCTCCTCCCTGAGTTAAAAATTAACTACTGTAGTTAACAAATCTTTATCAGCTAGCAGCAAGTTCACTTTGCTGATTCTCCAAATATTCAAATAGAATGACATCTGATCCACAGCAATTTCAGCTCATGTGATTACAGACATCTACCAGATCAGATAGGTTCAGCTTTCACTGTTCACTGCCACTTGGCTAAGAGTTACCCTTGACCCACATTTTTCATCTGCTGACATAGAAAAGAAATGGGCAGATTATAGTAGAAATTCAAATGAATACTACATACCTATGGTTCAATGCATATATAATACTTTGCAACTCAATAAAAGGTGAAAAATCCATATATCAACACCAAATATGAAGAATTTAAAACAGTGCTCTAAATATTTCACGTATACACAGATGCCATACTCCAAAGAGCACTAAGGGAAGTAGTTAATGAAATGTTCAATGAGAACATTTTATACATTTTACTGCAAGAAATTACATTGCCTGGAAGGACTATTTGAAGGAATTATTAATACTATGACTGGCTTCTGTGAAGAATAATTGCAGGAGTCTAATTTTATTAACTTAAAATGGCATGCACAGTATCTAGATTGTATGAAAGATAATATAAAGTAAATAATGCTATATATATATGCAGGAAAAATGGACTATTAATTAGCAGTCAAAATATGTATTATAATGTATAAGAAGTACTTGAAATCATGGGGTTTTTTGATAGCAAAGGTTTTCTGGATTTTAGAGTAATCATTAAATGAAGTTACACTGCAATATATGGAATACCTGGTTTTTTTCATATACCAAATCAAAACTGTAGAGGTTATTGCAATAACTATAATATGTTTTCCAGTGTGAACTAAGGAAGCCTTATGAGTCACATTATTTCATCTCTCTATGTGGGGATTTATGCACATCCTTCCCAGCACCATTAACAGAGATAAGACTTATGTATGCAAATCCTAAGATAGCACAGGGAGACTAAATTGGTACATTTTGCAGAATAGCTATTAGCCTGAAATTATAGGGAAAACACAAAAGGCACTCTCTTGTGAAAAATTAAGTATTCTGGGCTTGATCTTTATGCCGAGAGCCCAACAGATGGAAAAATGTATAAATTGTAAGATTAAAATGTAAATAGTACCGCAGAGAATGTTTCTTCCTGTACTCTCTGTCAGGGGCAGGTGGTGACAGAGTGCACTGCGGACACGAGCTGAGAGCATGTAAATCTGAAGGTGTGCTAGGAGTGGGAACAAAGAGCTGTATTTGGATGATGTGTCATAGGTACCTGGTGTAGGAGTTGGAATTGCTCTGAGATTTAAGGTCAGGAGGGTGATGAGTAATCCAAGCTCAGACTGGCATATCCTAGTGTCCTGCAGGAGCCATGGGAGGGCACAAGCACAGTAACGTTAGGTAGCCCAGTCCCTCTTTATAAACTGCAGGATATAGTTTCAGGCTATGGAAAAGAAAGTTTCAGAAAAAAATTAGAGTTATAGGAGTACATGTGTTAAGCACCCACACCTCTGTAGAGCCTTTCTCCCAGAGCAGTTCATGAAGCTCAGGACTCCCAGTATCACCCTGGGTTTAGGGCAAATGTTACTTCACATGTGCAGTCTCTACTGCTTTGCCAATTCTGACTTATGAGTGACCAGTTAACAGTGGCCTTCTATACCTCTTTTTTCTTCTTTGTCCCTCTCTGGCATTGAGCAAGTACTGAGATCCTATACATAATTTTTATTTTTAAAGTAGCTTTATGTCCAAGTTCTCACCTTGCCTGTAACTCAAAGTGTGCATGCCGTATCTTTTGTGTGTGCCTTAGGTATTTTCCAAGAGATGATGTGACACGTGGAACTGTTCTACAAGACTGGATAGATATTGCATGTGTCTTTCTGGATCACAAGATAGTAGCTGGTGCCAGAAAGCATCTCTGACACCTTCTGCTGTATTAGTCATGGTTTCATGCAATTAATGTAAATAATGTCGATTTTTGTACATCATGTAATTACATTACATTGTTAATCATCCCATCTGGAGAGCTATTGAATATGAAAAAACATATGGTGACTTTGTTTTGTTGATCAACCAGATAATTTTAAACAATATATAATGTTTAGAAAACCTGTGGTTTAGGGAGGATTCAGTTGGTTTCATTGAAGTTCCTGTTCCGATGATGAAAACTCAGGAAACATAATAGCCCTACTACATTTTTTGTCATTATATTGGTAAAATAATCTGTTTTATGGTAGACTACAGGGTCCATTGACAGGTACTAGAGCTCAGTTGTACTGGGAATGGTACAAACAGGTGATGAAAGTTCTTATTCCTGAAAACCTAAATATATTTTCTGGTATGAGCACAGCCATATGGAGCAACTAACAGTTTTGGCAACCCTTCTTCCTTCTAGTATATAAAATTAATTAATATTTATTTAAAAAATAATAATATTATTTGGCAAGAGACAATGGCCTTTCCAGTTTTCCTTTAGCAAGAATAATTTCCAAGTGTAGATAATATCTGCTTCCCTACTGCTTGTGCTAATGGAGAATGCTCCTTCTGTTGTTTTGAGCTATGAAATTTAATTGCCCAGAGTGGCTGATACTTATTTTCAACAACTGCTGAACAAACTCTTTAAAATGCTATAATTGCATAGACAGGAATCCGTAATTTAATGTACGCCTTGTGGCATTAAAATATCAACTTATGTGAGGGAGATAAAGAGCTCATGGGCCTTCTGAAACATCTTTCGGGGAGGGGCACATCTTGGGCTTTATTTTGCTCTCACTTATATTTATTATAGACAGAATAAAGTACACCATTTACATGAACTTTTTCTCTTTTGCACAGGTAGCAGTGAGAGGCTGTTTCAGCTCTCCCTTTTACAGATGGCTTTTTCAGTGAAACTGAGCACCTGAATGTCACATCTCATCTTTGGGAGTCACTGTGCAGTGCTTGTTTGTAGGACAAGCACAAAACACTTTCTCCCCAGAAATATTTTTATCTCATAATTTGTAGCTCATACACAAAGTTTTTTCTGTGAAATGAAAGGCCTTTGGATGAGGGGGGAAATGAGCTGAAGGTAGGTAAATGTACAATTAGAAAGATGTTCTTTATTATATAATGCTTCAGTTAAAGACGTTTTACTGAGCTGAAAATCAAACATTTTGGTTTCCAACTCTGCCTTTGCCACCTACCAAATATATTTGTGTCCTTCACAACCACTTCTGCTTAAACGAGATCTCTTATCCTACATGAGGGAAAAGATAATCTTCTGACCTATGTCATACGTAAGATAACTAAGACTCTGCATAAAGCACACTGTCGAAACAGGGGAGAGATCCATCAGCACTGCTTTGCTTCTCAGTGGACTGAGGAGTGCGCACACGTTCCGCTGGCTCAGCTCCACTTGAAAGTGGGGAAGGTATCTCCTCAATTTATGGTAACTGGGTTGTTTGTGGTCAGGTAAATATTTCTTCATAGAGGTCCTAGACTTTATTAAATTTGTTAGATTTGAGTGCTTGAAAGAATTGACCTAGAATAAAACATCTAGGGCTGCCTAATTATCTGAAGGAATATAGAAAGCATTTGTTCCAGCATCTTATATCTGTTCATCTAAACAACCCGGTTCTCAAGTGCTTCGGTTCACACTGGGAACAAACACATTTCCACTATGATTTGGCATCTCCTCAGAGCATCTTTTAATATTCTGAGGACATCCCTAGAAAGCTCTTTTCCTTAATTAGAAAAGGAAACAGCAATTCAGGGTTACTGAACATGCATAGCTTGTATCCAATTGTGGTAGAGAACATATTACAGAATGTTTTTTCTGGTTTAAACTTGGCCCAATTTTCATGCAATTCTTTAATGCAATTTTATGGATTTTCTATGAGTTTCTAACACTTTTTGTTTGGCTTTTTTTACTTTAATTTTCTCTACTGTTTATTAACTGCTGGTTAATCATGATTGCTCTAACCTCATCCTTGAAAGGCCAAGGTACATTTCATGTGGATATTATTTTAATCAAATGATTGAGGCTGGATAAGAGCTGGAATATAATTGAAACAAAATACTACATGTATTATAAAACTTCAAAGACTTTGTCAGTTTGAAATTCAAACATGGTTCCAGGTCATATATAGAAAATCACCTCTGTCAAAAGTAAGGGCAAAGCCAACCTCCACTTTTTACAGGAAGTCTTCCTGATAAAAAGGACTCTCCTTCCTTCTGTCCTGGAACCAGCAGCTTCATTGGTCTCCTCTGTAGAGGCAAATCACTCTAAAAGTACAAATATATTGGCAGTTCCTGCACTGTTACAGAAGTCATCCTGCTTTGCTTTATTCTCTGCCTGCAGGATAGCTGAGGGAGAGAGTGGAGAGAGACGAGAGGTGCCACAAAATACACGTGTGAGCATTACGAGTTTGTGGGCAGCAGTGACTGGGCTGGAGGCACCAGGACCATTAAATTGCCCATAGTCTCATGCCTGAAAGAGACCTGGTTTATGCCTGGCAGGATTTCCACCTGCTTTCAGGCAACATATTTTGAAGGGGTTCTGCAGCCATCAGATGGCAGCAGCTTTCAGTGGTCACTCCTGGCCTAGTTTGTCTTCCAAACACGGGGTGAAAAGAGAGGTTAAAGACTGCATAACTCTTCAGTTCCTACATAAATCCCATTTTGCAATACAACTAAAGCCATAGCATAAAAGATAAGTTGGGTCTATTTACATTGCAGGGTGTGAGAGTGAGGTTCCCTCTAGGGGCTCATTCCAGGCGCTGAGTTCTGGGCAGCTGATTTTGTTGTATAACTATGTCATCATCAGCTGAGTTTTGGTATTTTGTTTTCCAGAATTACTAGTGCAATAATAATGAGCCCAGTAGTAATCTTTGCAAAATCCCTTCTCATTGCCTACTATATTGAAGCAGAATGAAAACAGATTGGTGGCAGGCATCTAGAAAATTAGATATTAACTTTCAAAAGTGCATGCTAGTTTGCCCTGTAATAGCTGGGAAGCAAGAACATTATGTTTCGGCACTGAACCTTTTTGTGGAATCAAAATATTCTCTCACTATAGCCTGGTTCACATCTGCTGTGGGCTTTAATGTTGTTAACAATACTTGTGATTGCAGTAATAGAAATGTAGTCAGGGAAAAGAAAGGGAAAAGCCCTGTTATTTGTATTCAGAACTCTAATTCTAACAATGCAGCTAATCCTACTGCAATTACTGGGGAAAAAAGAAGGGAATGAATCTGAGAAAAGAAATTAATGTGAAAAAAACCCACTCCTCTGCATTTAATTAATATTAAGGATATGAAATAAACCCACATAAGGAAAGAAGTGTGCAACTGTGACAGAAAATTTGGATCAAAATCAGGATCTTGACAAAGACTGTTATTATAGAAATAATGCAGCTGACCACAGAGAAAGACAAAGGGAAAAAATACTCCCTTTGACTATAAGGAGTTTTAGGGCAAATCAGAGAGCTGAGGCTGTTATTAAAGTGACTGTGGGTTACAGGTTAGAGGTAACAGTGTTACTGAAAGAGAAGTTGCATAATATCAGAGTTGCTCCTCCGCCCTGCGCTTGGGAGTTCAGACGTTTCACTGAGCAGTGCTGATGGGGCAGAGGAGCTCCAGCCTCTTTGCTTTCTTCTTTCCAACAAACCTTACAGAAGAGCACAAATAATTTCCCTTGAAAGGAGTAAAATAGAAGGTATGCCCAGTCTCCCTGTTTTCAGCAAAGGGAGACTTGTCCATTTTATCCCATTTTTTCCATTTCACAGTATTCTTTGTCCATTTTGCAGGCTCCTCATTTCCTTTCTTTCCCTTCTGCCTGCCATGAAACTTCATTGGCCATTTTCTGCTTTTGTCGTCTGTGGCTAGAACCCCTCATCTCAGGAACGTAAATATGAACTTTCTTTCCTAGATTTGCTCCTTCCTGTAGCTCATGTCATGTGAAAACCCATCCATCCTGCTTTTTAAAGTCTCTTATTACTCATGATGTCCCCTTTTTTTTTTCTGGCTGCTGGTGTCACCAGACTTCCTGAATGGGTTTCATCTCCCTTAAGTTATTTACACCTTAGAATTTTGCACCTGAATTGCTGACCAAGGCTTCCTTTGGCAACTGTTCATAGGAATCTAAGCTTGTGCTGTGACTCATCTGACTCATTTTACATCTCTTCATTGGGATGAGACGCATTCTGGAAATGGCCATATATCCTACTGAAAATAACAGGAAGTTATAGAAGTAGATTTGGTGAACTTGTTGACATTGTAGCTGTGTAAAATGAGGTGAGATGAATGCCTCTGCTATGCTTCTTCAGAAAGTAAGATAGAGAAAACCTGGAGCAAGAATTTATTTGAAACTTATAACTAAATCTAAAGTAAATTTAAGTGAATTATTAACCCAACAAATTCTACACAGTACCTGATTTTTATTGCAAAAATAAGTCTACTATTTTCAGACTACTAAATAATACCAAGAATGATTCAAAAACATACTTTTCTATAAAATATATGCTTTTAATCTTAATGACTGAGAGAAGTTGTGATTTAGTAGTACCTTTATGGTATATTCTTAAAACAATATGTAGATGTAGGAACTTAATCGATACATTATGAAACTATCTCCAGTGCTGTGAAATATGATATTGAAATTATGAGCAGTCTGAAAACTACCTTTGGGTATTCTTTTGGTTCTATATGAGTATTTTACAACACATCTTTTTGATTGTTAAGTTACAGTCTTTTATAATAAGGGTTTTGGGTTTTAGGTCAGTCTCCTAAATAAAATATGTCAAAACACTGGGCTACATCACTGGGCTCACTACACACCAGGACATAGAATCATGGATCTTACATGACACAATGATGTTCTACAGTTTCTCAAATCACCTGCAGTATAACACTGCTTACTTTATAATTATGTTGGTCATCTGAGTTTTGGGTGGTTCTGCAAACACTGAGCTATTTGATACATTATAAATGCATGTCCCTGCCTTATCCAATGAACCACTGCCCTGCCACTGGGGAGGAGTTCTTTGGTCCTGTTCACTAGTGAGGCCGTGCTGAGATCTCTCTGTTTGACCCCAGTTCACCTCACTGAAAAGATCATTGTCTGGCTCATCCATTTGACTCAACTCCCTTTTATTTCTTTCAGTGGCTTATGCTTCACTGGTGCATCTAATCAGTGCCTGGCCTTGAGGTCTCCACAGAGTTCATCTCTTTCCTATGTGACCCATCTTTTCTTCTGCTCAGTCATTCTTATCCCTGTTGCTGCACCAGTGACTCCACATCCAGTTTTCTCTTCATTAATTTTTCTGTCTTCTGTTTGCACTGTCTCCCAAGCAAATCGCTTCACCTGGGACTCCTCTCCTGATGTGGCCTTCAGCTTCCTTCATCTGCAGATTGCTTCTCGAGATGAAATTTTGTCAATATGGCTACAAACTCAACCCAAATTCAACCAATTGAAAATTTTGTTATAGAAATGCAAACAAGGGTGTATCTCACTTTTACGATATGGAACAAAACAAAATATGAAAAATATCCTGTATATTTTTGCCTTTCTTCCCCCTCTTACTACATTTTTCCCTCTGTAATGATAAGTATTTGCAAAATGTATTTATAAACCCTATCACAACTTGTGTGTTATTGAAGATTAGGAGAATGTTAAAGGTGAAAATTATAAACATTAATGTTGATTATGGCACAATATTTGCTACAGCACTATATGCACAAACTAGATGTTTTTGAAGAGTGTTGTCATTTTATCTTGAGTGCTTCTATGAATCCTCTTGTCATTGCGTCTCCCACTTATAATTCATCAGTTATAGAATATTTGTCTTCTTAATTTCAATCCAGTGCAAATATGAGCTAGTCTTTCCATTTAACAGATAAAGAACTAGAGAACAGAGAAACAAAGGTATGTCAAAGAACACTGATGTCTAAAGCAGAGCACAATTAAGAAGTCTAGATTATTAAAACAAACCTCAAATGAACATTTGATAAACTTTACTCATGGTAAACATCATTGTAACTATCTGCACACTGCAACTCTAAGTAAAAAAAATCAAAATAAGATAATTTCTAGATTTATGTCTCAGAATTTAATGCACAATATCTGATGAAACATTAGAGTTACCCAAGAGCCACCATGCAACAGTGCACACAGAATATTCAAATTTCATATCCTTGTAAGTATGAAAAAAATACAATAACAGTAATCAACAAGCATACCAAAAAATTCTCATCGTACTTGTGTAATAGGTACCACTAAATAATAACATTGTGTTAAACTTAAAAAAGTAGTTAAAAGGAATACTGTAGCTAAAAGGCTAAAATACTGATAGTTTTACACCACCTTTGAAGCTTGGAGGATATGCACTACTCATCAAAAACACTTCTAAAAAGACAACATTCTTCAATTTTTCTTTCCTAAACTAGTGATTGAACAGTAGAGGACAGGGGATTATATGAAGAAAAGAAAAAGCCTTCTCTCAGAAATGGAATAAAGCTTTTCCCAAAAAGAAAAAAAAGGACAGGGAGAGGAAACATTTCAAACATTTTAGAAGCAAAGGAATCTGCTAAAGAAAGGGTTCATTAGTGAATAAGACTGTGGTAAAGAAAGACTAGCACAAGCCTATACATTAATATTTTTTTCTTTATGGTCATTATGGGAAAGATTAAGGAAGTGCCTAAGTGCAGATTTCTCTATAGGTAAAAATCTGAGGGCTGTATTATTGTGAACTGAGAAGGGTTCAAGAGACTTGTACCTGGCAATTTGTAACCAAAATAATAGAAAGTGACAAATGGGCAATCATCCACTAAAAAGGGCTCTTCCTTGCTCTAGCAGGTCAGTAGGTCTGATGTGATTATCAGAAAAATTGGTAGAAATTATAATTACAATTAATTAGTAGACAAAAAGGTAAATAAAGTATATTGAAAAAGAATCAGAACAACTTTCGTAGAAGAAAGCCGTACTTTGCAAAACTATGACAATTCTCTGAAGAAGCCAAGGATTATTTGGATAAAGTTGATTCAAACTTACTAACGTGAATTTTCAAAAAGGTATAAGCAACATTAATGAAATGGAATTGTCATAAGGTAGAGGGGTAAACACTCTTCCAAATTACTAGGTGAAAGATAGGAATCAAAGGGTAGGGAGAGCCATAATTTTTCACAACAAGGAACCATCAGCACTCCAGGGATTTGCATACAGAAAGGCTGTGGAAAGGTGGTGAGCTGAAAGGTAATTTTATGTGTAATGATATAATGATTAATCAGGATAGTAAAAACATAAGCTGGATGTGAGGAGTGACGGACCAGTCTCATGATACTGAGCAATGAAATGACAGATGAAATCAATGTCAATAAATGGAAAGTTATGCACGGAGAAAAAATAACCTTTACTGTTCACACACAGTGATGGACTCTCAATTAGCTATTGCTGCTCTTGAAGGCAGTCCTAAAGTGCCTGAAAACATCAGTGAAGTATTTGGTTGCTGAGCCATCAGCAAGGAAAAAGAGACAATTAAAATAGGAGTTATAAGGAAAACAATGAGGAATTTAAAAATTCAGATGGACATGCAAATCCACTGTACACTCACACCTGAACAATAAATTATGTTCTTGGTAATACATTTCTAAAAGGTTGCAATAGAATTAGAGAGCACAGAGAAGGATGATAAGGATAAAGTGTGCTACAGAACAGTGTCTATACAAGCAGAGATTGAATAAATAGGATTGGAAAAGATGATTAGGAGGAAATGATGAACCCTGTAAAAGTTAATAAATTGTTTAAAAGTTTAGAAAAATGAGTAAAAAAGAATTATTCAGTGGTTTTTATAACAGCAGAATTAAGAAGGAAACCAATGCATTTATTAGGTACCAGGCTTGAAATAAACGAAAGGAAGCACATTTTCACACAACAGGGCTGAAAAAGACAAGGAGAGTAATCTTCATTTATTAAATTGTGGCCACAGCTTCTGGCTCAGGAAGTCCCAAGGGTGCTGAGCTTCAGAGGCTGGGATGCTACATCAGAAAAAAAGACCATTTGATTTGATCTATTTCCTATATGCTTTCCATAACAATCAAACAAGCTACATTTATACTAGGAAACTAAATAGAGCCAGAGCAGAGACCCAAGTCCAGGGAATGTAGGTGCTCTGACAGAAATTTTGTTGTCTGATTTGTCTACAAGGCCAAAAATAATTTCCTGGCTTCATTTATTGACTATTAGAGACAACCTCAGTGGCCACAGTGAGAGTGGCAGGCAAGGCAAATCTTTGGCGCCAGAAGGGGATTTTTTACCTCTAACATTATCCTCCTTTTCTTTGACTTTTATAAATTTTTTAAACCTCTTGGAGCTAGTTAAATCCATTACCTCTCTTAAATACATTACCTCTTTTCAACTGCATCATATATAAGTGTTTTGTTCGAAGTATGAGATTGTTTTTCTTTCTGCAGGTGTTTGTTTTAGTTGCCAGAGATGTGCTAGTAAATTTTCTGTCTGCTTGTTTTTCTGGAGTCTGGTTAGACATCTCAACCATGTATGTATGGGAGATGCATTCTGATGTAATAGAAATATTTATTCAGAGATACAGGATAACCAGTTCACATCCAAACTACCACAACTTGAACTCATGTCAGCCCAGAAACAAAACTGCAGATCTCTCACATGGGTTCTGTTCTGTTACCACCCAAACACTAGGGCAGCCCTAGAAATATAGAGAAAGGAGTACTCACACTAATGTTGCAATAAAATAAAAGCTTCCAGCGTTTGGAGGAATTTTTAAAAGCTGTAACATTTCTTGGTTTACTTTCTTGCTAAAGATGAAAAGTGTTTTACTGAAGAAGCTTTTGATATTCTCATGACAGTAATGTCCAGTTGTTAGACTGACCCTCACAATTTCTCATGGGCCAAGTGCATGGCTATTATCACACTTCTAATCAACCCATTTGTAAATTTTGCTTCTTAATGGTGTTCCATGGACTGTCTTGCAAACTATTGTGGTTTCAGACTACAGCTTGATAACCCATAATATATTGGACAACTCAATTTAAATTTTCTTACTGATGCTTCTACTTCAAGGTAATCCCAGGAGCACTGAGTTTACCACCATTCAAGGGTCTCAATATTAAAAGTGATCACAGAACTGTGTTTATCATGCACAAAGCCGGCAGATCACTTGGAGAGAGTCTCTAGGTAGCAGATCTCTTTTTACATCTTGTTTTAGGTGCAAAGTCAGTGTGGACTGAGGAGCTGTGTGCCTGCAGACATAAAGCTTGCCTGGGCTCATGTGTTCCCCTCTGGACAACATTTGCTGGAGGCTGTTGTCTCTCCAGCCCTCCTTATAATTCCCCAAGTGTCACCTACCTCTACTTGCTATTTCTCCAGTAATTGTTTTTTTCACAAGCCCACTTCTCTGGTAGTAGTGTTGACTATGACATTATTATGAGGCATAAAAAAGCAAAAATATGCATTTTAAATAGAGATTAGTTATATCTTTCAGTGAAATCAGACGATTTCACTGATGCTTAATGGTTTTGAAAAAACACCAAACCAGGACTAGAAGAAGCTCTAGACCAGGAAGAAGCTCCTTCATAAAAAAAAGGTAGAAAGGCTATAACTTTTAACTATATGTTTATTTGAAGTGCATTTTTCTGGAAAACAAGAGCATTGTTAAAATGATGTTGATGAAAGTGATTTGTCAGTAACTGGTCGTATGATGAAGATACACTAACAGTTAGAAATGAAACAAGTATCAGAAGTGAGATTATAATTATGAATATTTAGACAATTGTGTAACAATGTACAGCTGAATTAATTCTGAGAGCAATCATCCCAGTACATACTGAACCGAACAGGAACACTCCCCCTAAGAAATTATTAAGAGGCTTTAATTATAACATAAATAAAAATGTAGCCCAAAGTGCTTGGGTATGCCAGTAGCAGAGAGGAGACAAGCTGAGATAAGAAAGGAATCAGAAGAATTTTGTCTAAGGACAAGAATGTCTAAGGACAAGAATCATACTCTAATGTTATACACCAAATTAGGGCTACCTTGTTAGACTATCATAAAGTGTTTTGTTAGTCTACATTGTGGTATTGCTGTTACATAAATTATATCCATGGCTCCAGGGAAATCTAAGCATTTGACCTTGACACGTAACACAGGTATGATCCATTTATCTAATTACTACTTCTAAAGAAGTAAGTTCATTTGTAGCTAAACACGGCATCCACATCCATGCTCACAAAGGTTTATCTTTCAGTCAGCAAAGGCAGTGTGATCCTCACATGCATGAGTGTGGCTTTGACACAGAAGTGGGCATTTTGCTGAGGCTTACTCCAGCCCCAAGGGTCTGGGGCTCAGTCCAAGCCACGTGCCTTCTCAGAGCAGTATGGGAGGGATATGTCCTGGATGCGTACATTGGTCAAAAAAAAAAAACTCACCCAAAAGAAGTACCATTCTATCTTTTTCTATTTTTAAAAAACTTTTTGCCATTCTTTTAAATTGGGGATTTACTGTGAATAGTCCATATTTGAGTTATGTTGCTTGGCCAAGTCAGGCTTGTAAAGCACATAGTGCTACTTCTAATTCAGAGGTGTTTTCAGAACAAAGAATCATTGTCACTTACCTGTTCCTTTTCCACAAATGTATGGAAAAAGGATCATTTCCAGTAGGAAAGGTAGCCTCAGTATTGCTGTGAACATGTCTGAAGAAAATTCTTTTTTAAAAAAATCAAACATCTCTTCACCAAAATCTGCATGGTTGTACAACTATCATAGCACCCCTGAATAGATATAGTGAAGATCTGACAGACACTTAACTGAGCCTGGATGGTCATGGCCTGTTGAGTTTTAAATCTGGTGTTCTAGGAGGATGACAGGTGTGATAGTGTGGGCTATTTACTGTGATGACATTCCTGAGAATCCGTGTAAGTGCTCAGGTGGCTAATCTCAGCTATGTCCCTTGTGGCACCTATCACTCTCCTGCCTAGGTCACTTAAATTGTTTCAGTTGACAAAGCTATAGATCCCTCAGTGGCAGAGCACTATAAATGTTATATAAACCCCATGGAAAAGTGACAGGTGCTCACCACTCGTCTTCGGCTTATCTGCTTTTCCTCTGCTTAGAGAGAAAACTGTATTCATGAAATATACCTTCAAGGGCTTGCCTACACCAAACTCTATCTGAAACCTGAAACAGTGTGAGAACAATGGAAGAGAGTCTAGAGGAAAAGAACTACAATGATCAGGTCACTGACTAAAGGACTCTGGCATGGAAGGAAAAGTTGAAGCACCTGGTGACGCTTACTCTAGAGAAAAAATGGTGGGAGGTAGTCATCTTCAAGTCTACAAAAAGCCTGTTGTAGAAAATCAAGGGATAAACTCAAAAATAAATATTGAAAGTCTGACACATCTAGGTCAAGAAATAATAGTCTTAAGCTGAAGCAATATTTAGATATTAGGAACAGTTAAATGGTGCAGGAGGTTACTCAGAAAAGGTATGGGATGTCCATCAGCCAGGACAGACTAGAAAGAATAGAATATTGAGATAGAGCTTGTCCTACCTTTGGGCAGAGAGACGAGCTGGATGACCTCCTGAGGTCCTTTCTGGTCTTATTTTCCTTGATCTTATGATCAAGGCACGGCAGTCTTCCCAGACTGATGCATTTGGGTGCAACATCTTTCTAATATTACTGTGATGCATTTCAAGGCTTAAAATTTCCCTGAATTAATGAACCACTTAGTGGCAGCTTGGGGGTGCCCATACCAGAGTCCAATATGGCCTGAAGATCTGCTGTTTAGCTTCAAATAACCGCCTTAGAAATCCAAAAGATACACTGTGAGAAGGCTGGGGACAGCTTTTATTGAGAACACCTTTGTGCTCAGGGGTCAGCTGGGGAGATGTCTCTGTTAACTACTGTCAAACACCGTCTGTGGGGAAGTCACACGAAGTGACACTTCTCTGTCCCAGGCATGGCACATTCTTTCCACAGTCCAGTGCATGTGACCGCTTGGTTCCATCTGTGACAGCCAGCAGTGCAGGGGGGTCAAACAGCTGCCATAGCTGTCCTCAGACTCTCTTTTTATCTCCTTCTCTTTGGGCTTGTGCTTTAGGGGCTGCACACCTATGTGCTGAGTGCTGGTGACACATGACACTCTGCTTGCAGACTGCAATCTGCTGTTCTCTGTTATAGAGGTCAGCTTTCCAACCTCGCTGCTTTTCCTTTGATAAGCTGCTAGCAGTGCTGTGCTATTTCCGATCTACAGGGAATTCCTAGGAAATACTGCAAATGCTGTGGCGATATTGCCTAGTGTCAGCTGAAGTGTGTGAGGGGGTTCAGTTGCCTTGCTGGGGAGAAGTAATTGGGTCAGGTTAAACCCAGAAAGTATGTCAGCCATCCTTAGTTTGGTATAACTGCAGAAAACAATGGTGGATAAAACACATGCTACATGCACAGCTAGTGTGCAAAAAAAGCTGTGGATTTGGGGCTGCCTGAGGTCCTTAAACCGTATCTCTGGGGAGCAGAGAGATCTTCAGGGCCCCCACTTCCTCAAATTCCCACTACAAAATCATCCTTTGGTTTCATAACATACACCAGCTCTGTCTAGTGGTAGTCACCTGTGAGACGTAGTGATTGGTTTGTAAGTGTCCCACTGGCTTTCAAACTACATCCTTCTGAGCACTTCAGCCACAGTTTCTGTGTCCCTGGGGTAGGTGGAGCAGCCTGCAGGGCTGTCATCCTTGCCCAAGGATAGTTGGATGATCTTTAAAGGTCCTTTCCAACCCAAGATATTGTATGATTATTTAAATCCCCAACTATTATAAGAAAGAATTCAGCAAAGTTTTCTGCTACAGCAAAAATCACAGGTTTTCTTGAGATCTAGCAGCAGGGCTAGTGGTGTCCAACCTTGCTCTGCGGTGCACAGACCATGACAAGAATTTAGGAGAAAGATACTTGATTTATTTTATTATGGTAACTTGTCTAACTTATCCAAAGAGGAATTGTGGGCAAGAGAGAAATTTAGCAGGGGGATTTCAAAGCATTAACTGATGCAGAACCTGTGCTACCCTAGAGGACTATTCCTGCAAGGAACAAGTAATGCTGGTGTTTATCTGATAAGATAAGGGACCTTGAATAATGAGATACCTTGAATCCCTTAGGAAAAACAAGATCTATGTATGAGTCTCTTAAACCTTTCAACAGAGACCTAATATTGTACTAGTGAAACAACATTCAGATGTTATGAGGAATTTCACAAGGCAAAGCTTTTGTCTTCTGTCTGTAGTCCATTTAAAACTACTGAGTTGTGATTTATTCAGGGGCTGGCTACTTTTACTGTTAAAAAGACTAAAGTGACTAAAAGTGACACATGAGCTTCTTCCTACTGGAATTGAATAAACCCAAGTGCAGGATTTTAAGATCACATGTTCTCATTCTTGTTCTGAAGTTATTTTTGTTTTCACAGCTCCCTAATGATACTGGCAAATGCTAATTCAGGTTTTCATGGCAGAGCATATGCTGCTACATTCTCAACAGTTTTCAAAGTTTCTTACAGATCCTAATACACTTGCACGTATGCAATAAACACAAGCCTGAAGGTGTCTGTGTAAAAGAGTGTGTAAAGAAATCAAAGAATAAGCATGAATTCTCAAAAGTGAAAATAGATGATGTTCTTGAAATACGATTATCCTCCGAAGTGTACTGACACAAATTTTCAATCATTTTTGATTTCTACTTTCAATTACTAAACGAGTTTTCTCCAAAATATGCTACTATGCTCCTGGTTGCCGCTTTTCTGTGGTGCTCAGTTGGCCTACCTTAATGATGGTGAGATGGACTGACAGCAGTCTTTTGCTGGTATCAACCAGATAGCGAGTCTGCAGAGCAGTGAGGTTTTGTAAACAGTTAGAGTGATCTCTAGAGAGACTTTTTATATTTGATTTTGGCTTTTACAGAGAAATATGTTGGATACAATGAAATGCCCTCCCACTTCAAGGAATTTTTTTTTTCTTCAAGGTTTTAATAAGACATTTATACTATGTTCTATTAACAAATTATTCTCTTTATAGAATAACTTCTATTTAATACTTTCTGGAGAATTGATAATATTTTGATCTCTAATGAAGGTATGAGTATTTCTTCTTTATCCTTGGTCTTTTAAAGTTCATCTACTGCATAAGATGGTCACATCATGTTCATTCCCTTTTATTTCCCTGTGTGAGCTTTATTGCAACATACACATTGTTTTGCCTATAGACAAACAGGCTGACTAACCCTGTATCTGTGCAGCTACAGTGCTGAAAAGTACATATAATAAACACAGATGCATTTTGCTTTGTCTCCTATTTAGACAATATAGAGGTCACCACAGACAACACCTGCACAGATTATCAGCAAACTCCAAGTCCATGTGATGAGGCTTTGGGTTTGTCTTTGGTCAAACTTTGATTTAAGAGAAAACAAAAGCCCAGGCTAATTCCCCACCTGGTATAAACTGACGCAGCTCCACTGAATTTGGTTGACACCAGCTGAGAATGTAATCTTGTGTTTGCTGACTGGAAACGAGATCAAATATCTTATCCAGGCTAAGTAAGGTTAAACTGATTGCATCCATTCTGACCTGAACAGCTGAAGGTGTCTCTTTCAGCTACATACAGAAGATTTTGTCTAAATTGAGTATGAAGGAATGGGTTTCCCAGAGGTCCCAGTTCACACCTGGGGGTGCTGTGGCATGGCTGCAACTTGTTCATCACCCAATCAGCAACTGGTCGAAACCTTGGGACGAATTCAATATAATTTAGGAATTATTGGTTTTAGGAATTATCTGGTTTTGTTGTTTGAAAGCAATTTGGGCAAACCTCATGTAACTTTTCATTTGATTACCCTGATAATAAATTTAAATCTATGTTAACTGAAAACCAGTTTCTGTAGCATAAATATGGACCCCACATTAAAAAGACCAAATCTTGCCTGATTTGAAGGTTGCCTGTCTACATTCATAGGATCTGAAAATGGAAAAATAGAAAAACTCCCTAAAAACTGCAATATTAGAGTTTCGTATAGAAGTAAAAGATAAAAAAAAGTGAATTATTCTGAAATAGGTTTAAAATTTAACATCTCCTCCCGCCCCCCGTTTCTATTTCTTTTCATTATATATTAATTTTTAACAGTCAAGGGTTAATTTAATTGCTGTAAGTTACACATACCGACAGTAACAGACTTGGAACTGAGCCTGAATACAGTAGTAATCAGAGGAGTCCCTGAATATCCTCTGTGACATTAACCTCCAATGCTACTTGCTACTCTTACTAAATCTTTCGGTTGGTGACTGGAAAGAGAATTTTTCCTGAACATCACCATATTCTTACAAATAGCCAGAAATGAGTTATGCACAAGAAAGTTTCTCTGCTGCTTTACAGAGATGTCATTTCCCTTTCTATCTGGACACAACATTCTTCCACAGTGAATATTTCTTTCATTGGAGCATCTGAGTGGAGAGGTAAGAGGGAAGTTAACAGATAGCTTGAGGAGGTGACCATCCTAATTTCACAGAGGGCAGCCAGAGACTCTCCTTAGGCTCTAAACTTTGTAGCAAAGCATGTAGTGGGTGTACACAGTGAAAAGACGGTAATATCTTTGAATATTTTTAATTGATTATTGTTGCTCATAGGTAATCAACCTACAATCTCTTCTGGACAATCTAGAAGTAAAGGTCTTGCCACATATATTCCCAGTACCTGACAGATAATGAATCACTTTAAATATAAGTTCTCATTAATACAGAACAATTTTCATCAGTGGAAGAGCTGGAATTAGATATTGTTTCTTGTTCTGTTGTTTTGCTTAAAGGATTCTTGTACATCCTTGATAAAGTGAAGGCAGTTTTAAAAGATTTTCAATGGATACCCATATGATTTTTATACAAAGTCAAAATCAGGTTTATCATTTGTCCATTGGAATATAGGAATGACTTGGAAAATTGATTTTTTATTGGCTATGCATTTATTGCTGTTCCTTATTATTAAGAAAAAAATGTTAAGATTTTAAAGGAGAGGCAAAACTTTACACTTTTAAATGCATGTTAGATCAGATTAAGAGCTTCTTTGTATTTGGCATGATAGAAAGTAAGAGACCTAAACGTAAACTTTTATGCTAGAATTATAAGAAAATAAACTTCTGTGATACCCCAGGTTGCACAAAGTCCATAGTATAATTGGTTATTATATGAGTGAGCACTACATTTATCATAGCAAATTGCAGTTTACTAACCATTTTCCTATTTAGTTTTATAATGTAACATTTTTGCAAGCAGTTTTAATCCACTGGGCATCCCTATTTGGGATTATTTGTCCATTAGGTAACACACTGACTCCTGCCAGCCCACAGGCTTGCCTGGAACCAGTCATGTTTGTTAACCCTGGGCCTTTGGTTGTTTAAAACCTCTTTAGCTTTGTGTTGTTTGGAAGTTCAGCATGAACTGACCTCCTATTCTAAATCAGCTAAGCAAACAGGAACAAATTTGACACTTCCCTTAAGAAAGAGAATTAACAACAAAACCAAAAGCCAACTACTAGATATTATAATGTTACGTAATATGCAGAAATAACGTAAATACAAGTCTCAACATTTGATATTTCTATGAGGTAATACCTTATAGTGCACACAGTCCTATTCACCTCCTTAGAACCATGCTGAGACACAGTGTGTTCAGCACAACCAGTGGTATAAGGACCCAGACATATTGCCAGCTGCCAAAACGTACAGAACCAGAATGAAATTTTTTTAAACTTCAATAATATATGATATAACCTTATTGTTTTATAGTCACGTGGAAGGAAAAAAAATTCAAATTCTCAGTGGGTATTTTATTCTGTAACAGAACAAAATGCAGAGAAACATGGGTTGAGAGAGATGTGCCCAAAACAGGATCTTCTAGGGCTCCCTCAACATTTTGCTGAGCCAGAACTGGAAAACTGCCTTTACAGAAGGCTCCCCAGCAAAGGTATGTTGTTTCTTTAATACAGGCAACATGTTTCAAAACTATTTTTTTAATGTATTACATTACAGAGCATCAGCAGCTATGTTATGTAACATTTTATATAAACATCATAAGCTACAGACAGTCCCCAGGTAAACTGCAATCCATAATAGCAGTAAATGTAGTAGAAAGGACTTCATTCTCCCACCTTAGTGATGCATAAGATTTTTGAGACATTTTTGGACTCTGTCTGTTCCACCCAAATTGCTGCTTACTTTTCTGTCTTTCCTTTTATCTGCAAATCACTTCCTTTTCCTGATACCATGCATTGGCCACAACATTTGTCTTGGCTCTCTCTGCTACAGTTCCCACTGCCTATGTCGCTCATTTTTAATCCTTCTTAATATCAATGCCCTCATTTCTTGCCTTTCCACTGCCTGGCAACAGACCCCCACTTTTGCCACTGTTGATCTAATTACTTTTTCTAGATTGGCATTTAGTGGAAATATTCATGTCTTTAGCAGGATCAATTACCAGCACACCTCAGAGAGCAGTGCTGCTGCTTGAGGGGAGAACAATTAGTAGCTTACATAAATAGACGACTTCTGAAGTCATTAAAGTGATATGTAAAACTGTCACACTAAGTGAATGCTCTAAAGGCCTTTGTTCCTCAAAAAAAAAAAAAAAAAAAAAAAAAGCCAAACCCAAAACCTCAGCAGAAAATACTGTATTTAGCAAAACTGATACTGAAATTCAATAACTAAGCAGATTTACTATGCCATAGTAACTATATGTTGCTTAATTCTTCTCTTTTGGCTTGATTCTTATTTCTACTATTGAAGGAGTAGAATGTCCTTTTCAAGATGATTTGGAGTGGAACAATGCAGAGGAAATCCCCAAGTGAGACAATGATTCATCAGTGGTGAGTCAGTCAGGATTTGGCCCTTGAAGTCAGCACTAGGCCAGTGCCGGGCAGATGGTTTGTGTGGTAAAAAGCCAAGCTGCAGTCCCAAACTCTTCAAGCAATTAAAGAAGCCAAAGCAATTTTTGTGAGAAGGTGGATTTCACTGTGCTCCAGTCGTGTTTTGTCATTGTAATGTTTTCATGTTTTCCCAGAATCTTCAATTCAATAAAACATAGGGTTTTTGTAAAGGACAAAACTATTAAGAGGTTTTTAAATGTTGTTTTCATCTAAGCTGGATGCAAGCAGCTGAAAAGCATAGTGACACTTGGTGGCTTAACTAAAGGTCTAGGATTCTCATTTGGGCTCTGTTTCCACTGAGAGACATGCATGAGAGACATGCATGGATGAAGCATCATCAATCTAGTACATTAGAGAGGATCTGCAAACACAGACTATAACAGCAAAATATGTCAGTCCATGTGTCAGGAATCACATAGAGGTGATGAGGCATTTGTACGGAGAAAATAGGTCACTGCAGTGTATTTTTGATCAAAAATCACACAGTTTGTAGAACAATGTCTGCACATAGTTTCCAGTGAGTACAATGGAAGACCTTCTTCCCCCATTAACCTGGCTAACCCAGCTTGGCATTCACCATGTGGGACTGACTCTGGGGAGAAAACTCACGGTTCAGAGTCAAAATATCTGTTTATTTCTTGTGTGCCAAATCATCACAGATTATTTTAAGCCTGCTTCAGAAGTGCAAGAGACAAAATTTTCCATCATCTTGTTCCCAAAAGATGAATTAAATTTCTTGGATCTGGTTCTCTGTGATAGGAAAGTAGTCATATATATGACGTGAAGAACTCATGTTCAGACCACTGCATAACTAAACAGCATCAATAGCATCTGTCCTCCCTTTTATCTCCTTAAGTTTAGGTGGCTTTTTCATCTTCTAATTGCAAAAATGTTTTGAATGCACATGTATATCCAGGAAGAAATTTAAGCCAGAAACTTGGTATGTGAATTGTTCAGCTAGACACATCCCTTTGTTAAAAGGACAGAAGTTGTATATGAAGTCTTGGCCAGTTCTTGCAGAACCTTTATCACACTGCTAAACCATAGGGCTTTCACACACCAGGATGTATTTTCTTCAGTTGCTTCCAGCTCAAAGCTGGAATAAGAGAGCAGGAGATATGAGACACCAGTAAATATCAATGCTATGGTATTCAGCGAGCCAGCCACTTCTAGCCCTAGCCAGGGCTTGTTTAAGCACAGTCAGCTAATCTATACTATTGCTCTGTATTTGTGGTGGGAACAGCGAGCTTGCTTGAAGAAGAGATAGCAGGAATAAGCAATCCTGTGTGCAGAGAGCTGGGTAAACACTGAGGCTGGGGAAGAGTGAGCCATATTTTCAAATTGCTTTGTAGGAACTATGCTTTTGTCTGACAATTTCAGGGAAAACAAACCCTTAGCAATATGAGGACAAGTGTCTCTCAGAGGAACAATAAATTCCTAGCACTCTTGGCAAATTAGGCCAAGAATCACATTTACAATAATAATTTTATTCCATAAAATTTGTTTTAAGAATTCTTTTTTTCATGGACATAAGGGTCCAGGTTCTGCATCCAAGTGCCCTGCTGAATGTTGATCAAGAGGTTACTTCCAAAGGATTTTTAAAGGTCAATCCCCTCTTGGCATGTTGCTCCCAGGTCCACTTTCTGGATGGTTATGCCTGGTGCCACTGTGATTTATTTTGGAGGACTTGAAGTGAAGGCCAAGGTGAATGTGCCACAGGAGCACTGAAGTCACTTGAAACTACTCATACCCACTTGTCTGGCTCCATAGGAGCCCTAACGTGGCTGCAGCTATCCACAGGCTAATTGCAGTCTCCTTGGGGCTGTGAAGTGCTGGCCTAGCCTCTCTTGTATACACCAATTTAAATATATGCTGGTCTGAAGTCCTTGCCTACAACACAGAAGGTTTTTATGACATTAACTTGTCTTGTTTGTCCCTCCATGTGTCTGATGCATCTGGTTGTAAATCAGGATGTTAACTTTTAAGGGACAAGAATTTTATTTATATTTTGTGGTCATAAGGAACTTAGTACAGAAATTCTGTTCCTCATATGGATTTAGATAATCTAATGGCATATGCTTTTAAATAATTGGAGTAATTTAAGTCCTTTTATGAAATCCAGGTCAAGCCTGTGTCATTACAGTTTCCCTTTTCACAGTTTCTTATAATAGTGCTTTATTTCCTTGTGTGCTCGAATGAGGCTCATAAAAACATAAAGGATTTGCTGAGTTGGTTGGAAGTAAGATAGATGGAGAAAAGAAAATAAATTTCATGAACTGTTGTTTATCTATTTATTTCAATGCTTGATGTTTTTCCATGACTGCTCCATGTGAAATTATGAAATACTCATATGAGAGTTTAAAGTTAAATAAGCAACAATTTCTAATTTAAATATTGAAGACTAGAGAAAGGCTCATTATAAAAAGGAACGTGCAGTCCCAAATGTGACACATTTCCAAGTTCCAAACCCAACTATTTCCCCACATAATTTTTACTGTTGATTACTGTATATTACAGTCATGTTGTTACCTACCACAGCATATGATCAGAGTTTGAGAAGCTCTGTATAGCTACCTATTTATGTTCTTTGGGGTATGACTGCAATGGAGTTCAAAGGGATAGCCTCACTTCTTGTGAGGATACACAAGTTAAAATACACAAGAAAGAAGCCAATTTTAAATGGTCTATGACAAGGTTAGAGAGGAGTATAAATGACCTGGATAAACGGCAAGGTTAGATACCTGTTCTGAGCTACTGTTGGGAAGCTACAGTCAGCATCTTATCCGAATAGTGTAATGCAAAGGTAGAGAAATTTCCCTGGTACAGGACTGAACTGACTTCCCAACAACCTTTATGCACCATAAAATACTATGCACCTTAAAAGCATGAGGCCATAGATTATATGAAGTGCAGTCACAAGCTTTATTCAGTTCCCAAACTAGAAGTGCCCTCCAGCTTTGAAATCCCTTCTTGCTAAATGCATTTACTTAATGTATGTATAAATTCTACAGATCAAAATCAAGATCTCTTCAAAAGACAAAGGAGAGAAGGAAAAAAAGCAAGCACAGAAGTGATATACACAATATTACTGATTTCAACTCATTAGCAAAGTCAGGCACTAAACTCAGGTACCCTGAATCTTATAACTGCTGCCTGTGTGTGCAGGAAGGGAGTTTAATGGTAGCTGTGAGTGATCTCTCTAGAGTGGTTTATTAATGGAGTTTGAGATAAGCACCCCAAGGTATAGTTTTAGATCGTCTGGACTGGAAAGGAACATTAGGTATCTAGCTACTGAACAAACACAGTACGAATGGAGCAAGTTGGTAATTAAAGAGCAAGAGTCTTATGTTGTTATAAGTTATATGTTGACCTCCCAAAGCTTTGCTGAGTTTTCTTGACAAGCTGCACTTGTGTGACTCTGCGAGTACACACGCACAAGTCTCCGAGAGTACACTCACAGAGCATTTCCGAAATGCATCACGGTGTCTGTGGAATGTGGCTGTTATCCTGGAAGTCTCCACATACTTTTCTGGAGCAGATGTATATCTGCACCTGTTTGCCCTCCCTGTTCGTTCCCACCACTGCTTCAAAGGAACTTGAGCTTCTCGAGTGACTCTTTGCTGTGCCCCTATGTCCTCGTGCAGCTCCCAGTGGGTGTCGTGGCAGAGGGCTGCTCTCTGCTGCCCTGCATGTGGCCAGATGGGCTTGAAGTGCAAAGGCAGGGTGTCTCCTTACAGAAACATGGCCACTGCCATGTGGGAGTGGGTTTCAGCACGTTAAGGAGCCAAGCTCTCATGTCAACTCATCGCTTACCAGCAGACTTTGTGCTATTACTCTTTTCTCTTTTTTTTTGCTCACTTTCACTGGTGAGCTGCCTTCTTCTTGTGTATTTTAACTTGGTTCTCACAAACAGGAGTTAAACAGGTTGCACGTGCAACCTATTCTGCACAAATCCCAGGATGCTCCTTGCTTGACATGTAGCCTGATACTTCAAGAGGGACAGTGCAAGTAAATGTGTTAGCAGAGAGAGAGCACCCCGAGGAAATGAAAATACAAGCTGTTGGGACCACTTGATATCAGATAAAGTTGACCAAAAGAACTGACTTGACATATTGACTGGTTCCTGGTGAAGTGATGCAATGTCACACAAAACCTAGCATACAGCTTCCAGGCAGGAATTTGATCATTTCCTTGTAGGTATAGGGACTAGACAGGGCTTTTGCTTCCTAAGTTTAGAAATTTGGATTTCATGAGAAAAGCCTTTTTAAAGACAGCTAACAGGTTTTTGTTAAAATATGTAAATGATGATGAAATTTGATCTTAAAATTAAAAAAAAAAAAAAACAGAAAAAAAAGAAATTTTTATGTTCTATGTCTCTTTTAGCTCTTTTTCATCTTTTTCATGATTGTTATTTTAGACTTAAAAGGTATAAAAACTCACAAAAGCATTAAGCAAAATATTCTTGATCCATGCTTAGGTCAAATGACCCATATTGAAACATTTTCAAAATTTCATTTTGTGAAATGGTTTCTAAATTATGGCTTTTTAATACTGATTTTAGTTTTTAGCGTCCAATATTTTTTTAAGGACATCCATTTAAATTTTGAAATTTATTATTAATTAATTACCTTTTCTCCATTTTTGGTCCAAGTAGACATATGTGGCTGAGCCAATACCCAGAGAATTTGCTTCTTTACCCAGAAGCTTTTAAGTACTAAGTGATTTTTCTGCTATTTCTTCATTGAATTACAAGGCAAAACCATCTAAGGAAGTTCTTATAGCTCACCTTTTTAATCAACATACTTTACATTAATGCTTTGTGTCATCTGTTGCTGCTTTAGTAGGACAAAGCAGGCCTGGACTGGGAGAGTCAGACAATCAACTCTTCTGTTCATGATCTGTCACAAGCCAACAACTCTCAAACATTTCCCTACTGCTCCTTCCCCATCTTGCCTCCCCAGCAAACTCCTGGCCTCTGCTCCCATAAGGTGCTACGAGAAAGGACTGACAAGGGTGAACCAGCAGCTGAGGTGAGGAATAGAATGAGGAAAAGGAGTATGGCACCTCAAGAAAAAAGTATAAAGCCTTCCCCAGCTTGAATCTATGATGGAGGATCGGGAAGCCTACATCTCCTAGGACCTCCTAGTTATCCCTTACCAACCACACCTCCCTGAATTTTCTTTCAGGCTTGTTCCAAAGCTCATGGTCTGCTTCTCTGTGCTGAGGTGATGAGAAAAGGGATTTTCACAAGTGGCTAATGTGTAGGTGTGTGAGCAGTGGTGCAAATTTTGCAAGATGTGTATTGCTGAAATATAAAACTGTTCATAAAGACATGTTCTGTCTTAAAAAAAAAAAAAGGAAACAAAATCTCAGGAAGCCATGAAGGCATAAGCACTGTATCATAGCCTGTATTCAAGGTACACTTGCTAGCTAACACTCACACGCACGGAGTGTGTATGTATGCATATATGTGCATATCATCAGGAGCTACTTCTCAGTTGTGCCTATCAAAATGGTGTCTGTGGTGGAAGTGAACCATCTGCTTCACAGCACTTCTATTTATAAGATCTGCAGCCTGGCAGTGTAGCACATGCAATGTCACTTCAAGCCCCAGATGAACTCCAGTATGTCACTGGGTCGTCCCATCAGCTCCACGTTGATTCTGTAAACAGAAACCCTATCTCCCTGCAGTCTGAGTCAGCAGCTGTACTGGAGCAGGACCTATCTTTAAGACTTGCAGAATGTGTAATCTGATGTCAAAAGAACCACAGAAATATTTGCCACCTGACTCTGGAATGGACAGCAGCTCTTTAATAGGAGTTTCTACAAGTCTGTCTTCATGAACATAGATTAAACCTCTGTGGCATTTGCTTGACTTTTCCAAGGCTGGAAGAAACCCTTCCACTTTAGACTATTTTTTCTGGCATTTCTGACTCTCAACTTCTTACCTGGCTTTGTGCCATTTTAGGACTGACGTGCTATGTGCTTATCAGTTTGGTACATTAGATATGCAATGTGCATACAATATTTACCTTCGGTTTTGGGATTTAGACCTAAATCCCCCTCAGGCATCAAGGAAATAGATGTAGCAATACAAATCTCTCTGAAAAGTCCTGTTGTACGAAAACCTGACAAGAGCATGAGCAGACCTAAAGTAGCATTATGAAACAGCATGTTGACATACAGCTGCTTACATTATGCATGCCATTAGAACTTCTACTCACATTTTAGTGACCTCCTGCCAGCACAGCTTATATGAATTCCCCTCCAGCATCACCATTAAACATATTCAAGAAATAGCACACAGTTTATGGTAGATAATGGTTCTTGTTGACACTACGGGAGGGCAAAGATGTTTGTGCTAGGAACTGTTTGTAGTATTTTCCAGAGGTGGGACATGTAATGACTATATTGGGGTCAACAGGCTCCTTTTTCCTGTTGCATTTTGATGGAAAAGATGAATTTCTTTCTTTGGCTTCAATCCCTGATGGAATGGAAATATAATTAATGAGATCACAGAAGATTCCGGTGGATGAGGATATGTATTATTGACACCAGTCTCTATTCATAAGAAGATGGCACAGGTTCATGAGTATTTTTTGTCTTTTATTATTTGAAGGGGTTAAAGTCACTTATGCCAACAAGTGACTTCTCCAGAAAAAAACGAACACAATACTTCGTCACAAGTTATGTTGCATGGGAGACCAGACGAAATGGAATTAGCAATGCTCTCCACATCAACAGTGCACAGCATGATCTTGTTAAAGAATTATACTGCTTCATAATCCTCAAACAAATAACATTATGGTATAATGGATTGTTTTTTACTTCCTAAGCAGAAGATGGTAGGTTTGTTTTCCTATAAAACTTAATTTTCATTCCAGACACAAGATAAATGGTACATTGATGCATTTACTTATCTCTTTCTTGAAGTTTACAGCTGCAAGGAGGATACTTATTTTGTGGATCCATTGGTGTAAAAAAACCTTACTGTCCTGATTCATAATTTATCTTTTTTTTCTTTTCTGCTGCTTTGAATCTGAGTATTGATGGAAGAAACTGTAATCAAATGCACTTGCCATTCTTGGTAGCAAACAAGAACGAATTCTTAAATACATAATTTTTTTCATCTTGCTTGCAGAAATGGATAAAAAGTATTCCTGGGTCAAAATAATCATGATTTAAAAATCTCCATTTCTTGCTTTTCTCTGCTGCACCATTTGGCAACAAGATTGACTGGGAAAGGGGTCCCAACTGAAGTTTAGTCCCTTACCCTGCAGAACCTCTCCCTTAAGTATAACTGATAATAGCACTAGGAGAATGGTGTCAGGTCAATTAAAATTTTTATATTTCTTCTTTTTTAATCTTCCTGTTGGATGCTTCAATCGTCAAATGAATGTTTCCAAATAGAAAAAGAGAAGCGTATCTCCCAAAAATCATTGAAACAATCCATTTTAGATTTAAAAGAAAAAGAACAGTTTTTAAGGCAAAATTGTTTAAGAAATGTTAACAAATACTTCTAAACAATGTTGATCTACTTTAGAATGTATTACTTAGATGTAAATTTAAAAGTATGAAAAACATTATGCCACGTACTTAAAAATCTTTAGATACTTTGTGTCCCTGGTTATTAGCCACTAATAACTGTTTTACTGCTCTGGATTGAGAATAGAGTAATCTTCCTGCAAATTAAAATACCTTTAAGGTAAATACAAATATGCAAGAGCTCATTCTATTCCTGAATTTTCAGGTTTTATCCCATTTTGTTGTCACACTCCTCAGTTTCTTTTTGCCATGACAGTGTTTTCTGTCAAATTAAAAAAAAATAAAATTGTGCACTAGCAAAAATCTTGTCATTTTTATTTTTTTGGTCATGCTTTCTTTATGGTAGCTCAGTAAAATATGATGTCCCCAAACCCTGTCATCAGCAGCTAGTTTGGAACAAAGCTCAGTCTCAAGAAACTACTTAAGCATACCAAAAAACCCCATTATGTGCAAAAAATGTGAAGGATGGTTGTATCTTTCATAGGGGATCCCAACAGATATTTTAAATTAATATGTGCACATATGTGTTTGGCTTTCCAACCTGCTTTCCTGAGAAATGATGAGGACAACGACTCCCTATGTCCTAGAAAGACCATTGTACTTCAAATAGCACCAAAGTTTTGGTGAATTTAGTCCTTTCTTTTTGAGTCTTTTGCTGAAGGTTATAAATTTTGCAGCAGATTCAAGCATTACAGAAGTTTTCCAGAAAGTGCAGATGATCATGAAGACAGAAGAACTTCTGTCTACACCTGCTTATCAACACACATGGTAAAAAAGGTCAGATTCTGAATTTGACGGTATTCCTACTTTTCTTAAAATAAAAAGACTCTCCCTCAGACTTTCACATGGATCAGGTAGATGATGACTCTGAATACACTGCATAAATTCACTAGTTTGCAGCCTCAACTCTGTCCTTGAGTAAGCAGCATGTAGAGCCTCCCCCTCACTCTGGTATCTGCAGTGTATCTCTTCCATGGATGAGCAGACCTGGCAGCAGGGTGGAGGCACAACTGCCGCTATGGTGCTGCCATAATCCAGCACCAAGGTACCGAGAGGAGGTGGGATCATACATACCTAACAGACACGTGCCCCATGGGATCTCCGTGAGGTATTTACCTAACCACCTAAGCATTTCCTGAAGCCTGGAGTGGTATAAATAGACCAGTAACAAACTATCAGGAGGAAGAATATTTTTGCAAAAGAAGTAGTGTCAGTAAAGGAGATATGGAAAAGACAGGTAAAAACAGAACCAAACAAAAGCCCCAAATAAAATTAAGGGTATATTTTCAGATGACAATAATCCTCATTATAAGAGAAAAAAATCACTCTGATTTGATTGCTCACAGGACCTGGAAAAATGAATTCATCGTGAGGTTGGGGATTTCTCTACCAAAGAGCAAACTCCAGTTAGAAGAGGTACAGTTCACCAACACACGTTGCCTCTTGCCACCAATACACATGATGTCCTGGGGTTTTGGCTTGCAGTTGGGGGGAACTCCCTCACTGTTTTCTGCCAGGCTGCCATCTGCAAACTCACTGCTAAGGGGCTGCTGGATGTCAGCAACGCACACAGCAGCATGAAGGCAGGTGAAACTAAAGCCAGCATAGAGCTGCATTACTGTCCTAATGTTTCTTCCTGCTATTCCTAGTGACCGCTTCATAGTGTTCTCTGCAAGTTTAGACCTGATGAAAGGCCTGGTTGCACTGACCTTGGATGCTAAGGGAGCTACTGTTTTAGGAGTCAGGTCAGGAAGGTGACCTAGACCCAGTTAAGGGCACCAGCATTCTGGACTGAATGCAGAAGTCAAGGTAGGCACCTCAGAATGACGTTCACTCAAAGGTGGAATTTGCTTACAGCTATCAAACAGAGAAAGCTGATCCCCCCCCTGAAACTGAGCTCTTCGTTTAGAGATGCAGGAAGTCATGACTGTCTCTTCCTATCATACCCTTTCTAGAGAGTAGGCATGAGGACAGTTTCAAAGAACTGGGCAGGAATTGCTCTTAGGAAAATGTATACCTTTATAGAGGGACACAGTGCTTTTTTCAAGGGACAGTTTCAGAGTGGGAGCACTCAGTCACAACTGAGAGACATCAACCAGGTCTAGACCACAAAGCAAAGCAGAGCATGGGACTGCTGTCTGTCTCTAAGACTGACTTGCACAGACTGATCCTGTCCATGTAACAGACCACTTGACTCTGCATCACTTTTTGTCCAACAGTGGTATTCCTAAAACCCTTTAAGGAATCTTTTCTTTTGAAGTTCCCTTATTTCTCACTGGAATTGCCTGAATAAATGGGGAAGTTGTGGTGCAACCCATCAGAGCAGGGCCTATATATAGCCTGAGACTGAGGATGTGGGCAAATGTGGTCTAAACTACACAGAAGTTGAGCCAGGCTATGCTAATAGGCAAGCAGGGAGGATGACTAGCAGTGGCTTGCATGAGTTTGTTCTGTGTGACATTATGAGCTCAGATTAGTATTCTAGGTCTTCCCACATTTCCTTTCTCTCAGGACAATCTCAGTCATGAACAAAAGAAGAGGGAGGGTAGTCTCCAACTGTCAAGTGGGAGTGCAAGGCTTTGTGAGGGTGAAGAGTGCAAGGCTGGCCAGACCTAAGTGTCTGCCATGGAGAAAGGGTGCCTGGGGTGCCTGTCCCTCCCTCTGGGCTCATATATCTTACAGTGAACAACCCTGGGTAGAATGCAGGACTGCACAGCTAGCTCCCTGCCTGCCTGAGCAAAGAATTTGCCCTACATCTGCTGACAGATCTCCAATCACTTGGGAGACTTTTAGAAAAAAGAAATAGGGACACTGTCCCCATGTGTACAAGCACATGTATGTGTTGGAGGGGACTGTCCCAACACCTGCTGTTTCAAAGAAATGCTGCTTAAGGATGCATTTTCTGAGGGTCTTAATATGGATATGTTTGAAGCCCACTCATTGGGCTGACACTCCTCCTCCCTGAAAATTTCGGCAGTGATGACTGCTCACTATATCCCAGCATTAGAGACCGAGCTGCTCCAGCTGGGGCAGTGTGTACAGATACAGAAAAGAACCCTTGGCTCCCAAGGAGTTTAAAAGTTAAACACAGATGTTAGCAGAAAGCAAAAGTCTTCTAGGGTGAGAAGGTGAAGGATTTTTAAAATTATTTTAATTTTTGCTCTCAGTTTTATCTCTGATCATTTCTTTTATTGTTTGCATTTCTGTCTTGCCCTGATTCTTGCATGTTGGTGCTGAAACAGGACAACCTTGGCCATGAAAGAGGAAAATTACTTTCCCCACTGATCAGATATAGAATCTGGAACTTATTTTTCAATTCTCTGCTCTATTTAATAAACACTTCGTCCTTTCTGGGAGTGGTGTGCTTTAGGATTATTAGAAGACTGACCTTTGAATATGAATCCCCTTTTCCTCTGATTAATTCTGTTATGCCAATATTTATGTTATACTCAAGGGAGTCTCTTTATTTGTGTTTGGGAACTTATCCAAAATCTGATTGTCTGGGAGAAAATAGTCTGGTTTGTGCATGTAAAAGCTGTTTCAGGTCAGGCAGAAAAGAAGTAGGTCAAATTTTATATCCTCAAATTCTGATCTAGGGGATGGGAAAACAAAAATAAAAAGGCATCACATGACTTAATGTTTATGCTTTGAGACTCTTTTTCTGTTAGAGTTACTCTGAGGACACTCACACAAATCTGTACACGCAGATACCAGGGCAGTGACTAATAAACAAGCTCAGTTATGTGAAAAGGGGCACATCAAGTTCATTAACAGCTGTATGATCCAGGTAGCCATTTGTTCTCACTTCCCTTTGTCTTGGAACTGCAGCACAGGTAAAAGGACAGTAAAAGGGAGAAAAATAAGTTTGTTTTAGATTTAGCTGATTTTGCGTGGAGTTAATATCGGCACACAGAAAAATATTCTCTGTTCGTTTTATTATTATGTTTATCAGTCCGAGGTCAAGCAGTACATTTGCTGTTATTTTTTAAAAACAGTCAAATATAGTTTTAATTAAATTAGCTTAAAGCTTTAATCACACACTGTGTAGCTGAAACCTTTCAGATCCTTTTTCCTTCATACCTTACAGCTTCAGAAATATGACTGTGCAGTGACATCGTTTCTAGGTAAGTATTTTAAGAGCAACAACAGAGGCAATAATGTCCTGGACCTTTAAGTGTCAGGTGTCCGTAAACTAGCTCTTCTCTGGGGAGCTGAAAAGAATGCAAAGGGAAGCATTAACTGCCTTGGCTGGCAGCCTAACCTGCAGTGCTTTTGCCCGTACTGTGGGAAAACTTACTGCAGTGTCACAACCCTGCTACTATCAATTAGTGTCAATATGAACAAAGAACACCAGATATAAGGCCAATGTTCTGGAAATATAACAAGCAAAATGATGTTTTGTAGCAAAGCTGAAATTCCACTTTGTATGTGAAAGAGGATCCAGGAAAGAGAAAACAAAAGCAGATTAGTCATACATCTAAATTTAGGGGTTTTTCCATACATGCTACTGTTTCAGATCAGTCATGGAAACTAATGAGTTCAGTGTTATGAGATGAAAAGAATCTCGTAGTGACCTGATATGAACTCATGGAAGCCTGATAGGAGGATTTGGCAGGGAGTGTAGAGAACCTTTTTATATCATCCAATGGCTCCTTTTAACAGCAACTCCTATCATGTTGTCAGCTGAGCAAATAAAATTGGCCCACTTCTCAGGCCTCCCCTTCAGTATGTTCTAATATCAGAGAGCTGGCTTGATTTTCTGACTCTACTTGAAGGCTGCACATGACTCTCCCCAGAGGAAAAGGGGATCTGTTGACCAGAAGAATTGTTGCCTTGGACTTCATACAGACCTCCTTCTCAAAGAAGCGAAGGACAGCATGATGGACTCCCGCTTGCAGTGCAAGCAACCTAGTCTTTGTGTTCAGTGCAGACAAAATCTAGAAATAAGAACAGCTAACCTCTGGTTATTCCTTTTTCTTTGTAACCTCTGCTCTGTGTCTCTCTGTGCTGTGCAGTTCTGCACTGGTACAGTAAAAGAAGTGAACATAAAGGCCTATAAAAACTGAACCTCAAGGTATACAACTATTCCAATTTACATGTTTGACACTATTAACTGTGCCCTGTGGGTATCAGGGACAACACTGACATAGCCTTACCATCAGTGTGTACTTGCCAAGACCAGAACAGAGATTGCAGATTGGAGACGTTTGGTTAATAGTCACTGCAATCAATTTTCTAGCATCTAAATTCATCAACATGATTAAACAGCTGAAGCCCAGCTTGAAATCCAACCGAGGCTATCAGTATTTGTTCCTCTCTCACCCTGGTGTACACCATATTTATTTGCTTACATTTCTTTAATTCACATTTTTATGTAAAAATGACCTTGTTAGGTGATTTTAATAGGGTTTAGAAATAAATATTTGCCCTAACAATATATTGCTCAGGTGTCCAGTGTGTGTAAATCAGAACCAGCCTGTAATTAATCATAATTTTGTATGCGTGCTTAGAAAATTATAGTGTTGAAAGTGCTATTATTTTTTCCCTGTGCATTGTTCTAGATAATGCAGAGTTCAGAGGACACAAATGTGCTCTCCTCCTCTTAGAAAAAGGTAACGTATGACTCCCTGCTAGTGATAGGAATAATGCACTATTGTGCACAGCTGCCTAAGCCAACACTAAACAATCCATCTTGGACACTGGAAACAGTTCAGATTTGTAGAGCGTTCTGACTGAGTTAAATTTATGGTCCACAAAACTGCTGGTACCTGAGCAAATTCACTTAGAGTTGTCATCAGCATCTCCCCAGGACACTGCAGGACCATCAAGGCAAACTTTGAGGCCCAGGAATTTCAGTCATTGCTGGGCAGCAAACATAGAGCTTTTGAGAACCTAGGGCTTGAGACCATCTCCTTTGTGAAGTGTCTGAAAACAGTGTGGTAGTCCCTGATGGATAGGTGGGCTGCATGATGGTGTAAACTTGTGAGGACCCTCTCCAAGCTGTGGGTTTGGTACCTCTGCCCTGGAAAGCAATGAAAGAAACCCAGGATGACTCAGTCAGAATTTCTTTTGATTAAAACAGTTATGATATGATTCCCTTTGCAATCACCACTCTCTTCAGTTTACTTGAATCTTTGGCAGAAATATTGCCAAAGTGATTATGCAAGAGAAAGAGAAGTTCACTCTCTAGTAAAACCTCAGTATCTTTCATAGAAGTATTCTCCTTATCTGAGTACAGCCATTGGAACTGCCTATGAACCAGCAACTCTTTTTCTTTCAGGTGTTTTGTTACATAAACAAAATAATTATAATAAAGAGGAAAAGGTTTTTTCAGTCAAGGTGGCCATACCACCTTGAATAAAAATAAAGTATTTCAAGGAACAGAAAAAGAGGCATTGACCTTGGGTCAGACTTGGGTCTTCATGATTCCAGTACATGGTAAAAAACTTCCATAACTTCATGGTATTTTTCAAGTTTTGTTTGGTCGTCAATCCCCGGATGTTAGCACCTGTGATGCAGACCAAAATTCTTGCTTACCTGTCTGCCATTATTATCTTCAAATTTTTTTTTTAGAACAGAACTTTCACTTTTCTAGGTTTTATCAGTTTTTCTTGATATGGTATTAGATTTCCCAAAGAAACAATGCAAAGTTGCCACCTCAAATTTTCAAAGAGTATCCCATGTATACTCACAGGTTTGTGCATGTCCGAGTGGCTTATCTTGTGGGCTAGACTCTGTCCATGCTTTGTAACAGAGACCGTAGTTTGAAGTAAAATTCTCTTTATCTTGTAAGCAGGTAAAAATTTGAATCCTAATGTGTATCTCTTTTTGACATGGATTTTTATTTTTAAGAAAGGGGGAGAATTACACCACCATTATTTCTCTTACCATGGAGATGGGGAAAATAGCTAGTGTCTGCACCAGGAATAATGACTGAGAAAAATTTCTTTGGTAAGGTAAGTTCCAGTCCTGTAGTACTTCAGATATCACCACAAAGGTGAATGAAGTGTCCTCATACATGCTCTTGTGTCTACATAAGCTCATTGTGTTATTCCTTAGCTATTTGGGTCAGCTTTTTTCTTTTTCTTTTTTTTTTTTTAAGAAATACATGCACAAGGTTTTTGATGTAAAAAATCAATAATAGATAATATGCAATGGACTACTTCCCAGAGGTAACATTTAAACAGACAGGTAATCATATTATTGTCCTTACTGCAGTAGGTTTGCATCAGGCAAATATTCTGCCTTTACGTGTTCTATTGCTAAATACTTATGTAAACATTAATAATGTGTTCAAGCATGTCTTTTAAAGTTCTTTACTCATTTATGTTCCTCCTTCACAAATTGGAGGTCTGAATATCTTGTCTTGAATAATTCTTTTACCTGTCTCACACTGGTACCTGGAGCATGACTGGACAGAAAGAAGAAGCTGAAGCCTTAGATTCAGCAGCTCAAACAACGCCAGAATAGTCCTAGACATAACTGATGTACTTGAGCTAGAAAACACCTCAGAAGATCACTTAGTCAGTCTCCCTGCCCAAGAAAGGATCAATTCTGTCTATGGTACTTCTGACACCCCATTTAATTTATCCTGAAAGACCTTCAAAGCTGGAGATTTCATGATCATCCCACACAGTTGATTTCAGTGTTTTACTATTTCATTGTCAGGAACCTCTTTTTGACGTCTCAGATTAAGTTCCCTTGTTGAAATTTAAAATCATTGCATTTGGTTATAAAAACACATGTGAAATTTGTAGTCTGGACATACAGACTTTAAAGCAACTCACCACAATTTTTACCACCTTTCCTAAAGTTACACTTATGTACCACTTCCTGCCTTACCTAGATTATTCCTTCCAGTGGTGTGACTTTGGCCTTGTTCTTACAGGGATGACATTTTTTCTCCATGTCATTTCTTCAATTTATCAAAATTATTTTTAATTCTATCTTCAAAAATGCTCTTTCTGTGCTTTGAAACTTATTCTTTTTTCTATCATTCTGGATTTTTTAGTGAAAATATCAACTATCAGGGCCAAGATACATATCCCATAGGCTTCACTAAATAGATCCTTATATTTGAACTTGAGGGAACAACCTGTGATAATCTGTAAATTGAGCAAATTTACTTCTCTCCACACTGAAACAAGAGGATAACCAGTGATCAGGCAATGAGTCAGGTGCAACTGGGCTTTCAATGTTCTTTGAGGCACTGTGATCAGCTGCTATGTTAGGTATGTAACAGTGTGCAGCATAGGTCTTTCCATGGAAGGAGAAAAATGCATGCACTGGAATGTTAAGTAGAGCTTTTGATACAGCGACAAGGAAGATGCAGAAATCGATCATTAGAATATTAAATGAAAGAACATGAAGGGTATCTCAAGGCTCCTTGAGTGTGTGTTAGAGGAAGATTTCTATATTAAATTTGGAGCAATCATGACTACATTCTGGGTTTGAAGCAAGACTATATGCTGAATGTTGGACAGAGGTGCTTTCACAGAGGACAGAAAAGAAAGCAATGACATATACCAAGGTTCAAGGAGTTATCATCCAGAAAAGTGGTTTACCTGCATAAAATTATTTACTTTGCAAATAAAAAAGAAATAATAAGCATCTATTTAATCCTTCTGAAACTCGATCCAGACCCACTGACACCTATGAAAAACTTACACTAACTTCATGCAGTTTGGAGTAAATCCCTTAGAGTGTGTCATTGAAACATTACAGGATGAATTATTCCCTGGTGCAACTTTATTAAAGTAAATCCAATTTATCCTAGGAGTCTGTTATGTTAAATATACATTCCTTCTTTCCTTTTCTGGTTCTTCCTTTCATTCATTCATTCATTTATTCATTCATTCATTCATTCATTCAAATGAGATCTTAGTGTGCTGTAATCAGTGTGCATACTGGAAAAAGACAGGAAATGTGCACTGTGAAGAACATTAGCTAACAAGAGTTATGGTTTCAAAAATTATCTGCTCCAGCACATATTTTTGAATACCTTTCATAATTATGAAACTTAAAAAAAGTAAAACCACAAAAATCCCCCATACACCATTGGGGGACACTCCTCATAGTCCAGTAGATTTGTGGTTCCTATCTGATGAAAACAGCACTGAGCTGGAACAAACAATGCGTCAAGGATGATTATGCAACATGAGATGAAGAAATATTTCTCAACCCAGTGCCAGGAAAGCTACAGGCAATTCTGGAAGTCACATGCTTTCTGGTGGGATTTTTTTGCATTTTTGTTTTTGTGTCTTGTACAAAAAGATAGCCCTATTTCGGAAGTCAAGTTGCAGGAGGAAACAGCCAGTAGAGAGGATCTTTTCTGTATTTGTGAATTCCGGCTGAACCACAATGAGCACATTCTTCCTTTTCTCTTTTGTGTGTATGTTTGGAGTTTTGTTCTTATAGTAGTGAAAGTTTAATGGATAGAAAGGGATCAATGGGGGCATTGTTGAACTGACCTCTGGTGACCATCAGAAAACGAACGAGGGCCAGCAGACGGACACTGCCCTAGCTAGCCACATCTGCAGTGTATGACAGCTATTTTCAGTTGAATTATTGTATACTGGATTCTATACAGTTATGCTTTGCTCAGGGTGTCATTAAATGCCTGTGGGAGACTAAACACTGTATTCTAAGAAAACAGCAGATAAGTGTCTGGGGAAAGAAGAAAACATAGCAAAGCAAAACAACACAAAACAGGGATTTTGCTCAGTAGCATATAATATGTCTGAAAAGTAGTGATAAAATGATAAACAGAGCTATGAAAAATTTAAATACAAATCAAAATGGATTACTGTGATCGTTGTGTCAGTTTCAGCTGTCCCAAGCTAGCAATAACATGTCTGTGTGAGGGAGACGGGGGCTGAACAAATCCTAAACCTCAGTGCAGAATTCGATCAGGCCACAGCTGGGTTGGTTACACAAGGCTGGCAGAACTATCACCCGAAGCAGTTTTGTCTAACCTCATAGCTTGGAGATTGTCCCAACTTCTTCTATATAAGCTATTGCTATAATATGGAGCAAAACTACTAAAATTACTTTTAGAACTGGGATCCTTTCATAACAGCATGCACACACTAATTTTTATCTTGATAAATTCCAAATTTTCCACTAGTGTTACTAACTCCAGTCTGTGAAAGGCTTAATTTTGTTGCCCCAAAATATTGTCACATGCAGTCTGAGGCTTCAGCATTTAGATAGTGAGGGCTGGATGTGACAAAGGAACTATGATAGACAATCTTCTTCTATAAAGGACAACCTGATGCAAGAGCCGCAACACAGAATCACAGAGTCATAGAATCACAGAACGGATCAGGCTGGAAGAGACCGCTCTGGGTCATCTGGTCCAACCTCCCTGCTCAAGCAGGGTCATCCCAGAGCACATTGTACCAGATTTCATTCAGACAGCTCTTGAATATCTCCAGTGAGGGAGACTCCATAACCTCCCTGAGTAATCTGTTCCAGTGCTCAGTCACCCACACAGTAAATAAGTTCTTCCTTCTGTTCAGGTGAAACTTCCTGTGCATCAGTTTCTGCCCATTGCCTCTTGTTCTATTGCCTGGCAGCAATGAGAAGAGCCTGGTCCATCCTCTGACACCTCCTTGCAGATGCAAGATGTCTGTCAGACACTAATGAGGTCACTTCCCAGTCTGTTTTCAAGGCTGAACAGGCCCAGATTCCTCAGCCTTTCCTCACAAGAGAGATTCTCCAGTCCCTTAATCGTCTTTGCTGTTCTCCCCTGAACCCTCCCCAGGAGCTTTGTGTCTCTCTTGTCCTGAGGAGCCCAGAACTGGACACAGCACTCCAGGCGCAGTCTTACTAAAGGTGAGTAGAAGGGCAAGGTGACCTCCCTCAGCCTGCTGGCACTGCTCTTCCTAATGCATCCCAGGACACTGTTGGCCTTCTTGGCCACCAGGACACACTGCTGGCTCTTGGACAGCTTGTTGTCCACCAGGACCACCAGGGCCTTCTCCACCAGGTCACCCCCACCCTGTACTGGGGTGTGGAGTTATTGCTCCCCAGGTGCAGGACCCTGCATTTGCTTTTCTTGAATTTCAGACAGTTCTTCTCTGTCCATCTCTCCAAACTGTTGAGCCCCTCTGAAGGGCTGCACAGCCCTCTGGGTAGTCAGCCATTCTTTCCAGGTTTGTCCCATCAGTGAACTAAAACACCAAACATTCATGCTCTGGTAGCTGAATCCCATTGTCAGCACAGAATTCAAATCACAAAGGAAAACTGCTTTTAGGTATCTAGACATGAGAGATGGCACCTGGACACCTAAGTTTGGTTTATCAGTATTAATCTTTCATAGACAGTAGTGAAAAAACTCAATTATTTGCAAGGCCAGTTTGGACACTTATTTAATGCCTGTACAACTCTATTTTGGTGTCTTCATTTGAGGGCTAAATCCTACCTAAAGGTTCATATGCTGCTAGTATTCTTCATGTTATATGATATATAACATATATCCTAGCCACCAAAATGTCAGATTCCTGAAGAAGTGGATAACTATTGTTGAAATCAGAGTTATAGTGAGCAAAAACATAGGGACAATACTTTAAACAAGCCTATTATCCATTTGTCTCAGGGGAACTACTTAGTTGTTATAAAACAGACACTAAATATTAAAGGTCAGAGAGCTATTTCAAATTTTCACCTTAACCCAGATTCATTTGCCAAGTAGGTAAACAAGATTAATTAGTTGGAGGATAATGTTTTGTGTTGTGGAAGTGAAAAAAATTGTTTAATTATGTGAATCACCGGTAGTATCTAACAAAAGCATTTACTCATTCCTGTGGGTAAATCAGGTGATCAAGAGAAACAAAGACCTTTAAAGGACAGGCAGAGTCGAAGCTTCCTGTCTCTTGCATGAGGAATCTACTATGGGGACAGTAGGGTTTTTCTTCCTTATTTTCCATAATGTCACTTTCTCTTCTAAGAAAAGGAGAAGCAACCTCCTCTTCCCACATCCCCAGGAGAAAAGAGAAAAAAGAAAAAAAAGAAAAAGGGGTGCGGTTATGCACATCTTTCCTTTCATTGTTCTATGTTCTGTTCTATGGAATGACCCTGGATGGTGAAAACAAAAGACAAGACTAAAATAATCCTTTTATTCTCTTCTGTTGAACTCTAAAACAGATGATGTTTTGATTTAAGTTATAGTCCTATATATAAGGAGTGGTAAGAAGTCTATAGAAAACCTCAGGTATTTTCCATGCAGTTTTGCTTCTTCCTCTTTTTGTTAACTACCCTTTATTTATTGTTAATGAGGAAACTGATATAAAGAGAAATATGTATTGTCTTTTCTCACTTGAAATTTAAATATACATAACCACAACCTGGCTCCAATCCCACAAATAATCTAAAAGATATGATTCAAATACATTATGTATCTCTTTATTTTGAAAATCCTTCAAACAGCTTTTATATTTCATTTTTTTCCAGGCAGATGATCCAGTAGCTTGGAGAAGGATGACAGGCACACAGAGTGACTTTCATAACTTCACAGACATCTTGAAAACATCTGACAATGCCAAGAAGAAGAATAATTAAAAAAATTGACAGAGGATATGTTAAACAATCTTGATTGATGAATGGATTAAGCTGGTGCTCTTTTATCTAAATCTGAGCACATTTTTGTTCTGAGGACTTCAAGGCGATAAACACTGTCCCAAAAATCAGACAAAACAGGTCAGATTATTCTCTCAGTTATACTATTATACAGGAAACCTGTATTGAATTCAGTACCGTTGTGAACTGAGACAAATTCTTCACCACAGAATATTAAAACCCTAGACTAATTGTTCTTAGCCTATTTTGAGTGCCTATGCATATTAACAAATATAATATGTACTTAATTTTATTTCTTTTTATATCCATTTCATTTGTACTGTTTGTGCTTGGTATAATAAGCTAAATTTCAGCAATGAGGATTACACCCTAACAGGAATATGCATCTAGAAAATCTTCAAAAGTTATGTCTGCTTTTCTTGAGCCCTTTGGGGCTTTGGCCAGCAGTGAACAGACATTCTGGGAAGAAAAAGGAATAGGGATAAAGTGTAACATAAATGTGTGGTATATATTTGCTACTCCTCTGAGCTTTCACACAAAAGGTGATTGAGATCAGTCACGTGCCTAAAAGGCACCGTGGTGGAGTGCTGGGAGCCCAGCCACACTGTACTCTGGGCACAGGATCATCCCTTACCGTTTCATGGGTCAAAATTAAGTGATTGTTAACAAGTCAATGTCTATTTCTTTCCCTCCTACTTCACCCCATATGCAGATCATTTGAAACAGCCTAAATACATACTAGGGTGTATTACCCTGTGTCTTCAGGAAAGTCTATTGAGAGGAGCCAGCACATAGTAAACAGAACCACTGTTGTGATGTATGTGCTGACACGGACTGCAGTTCAGTTCTAGGGGGTTTTTGCATGCTTGGGGGAAAAATCTTGCTTTCCATTCTCAATAGCTGGGTCTAACAGAAGTGAGAAATCCTCATTCCACAGAGAGGAAGCAAAGAAATTGCTGAAGAAACTTTTCACTGAAGTGTCAGTTAAGCCCAGACCACATATATGAAGTAAAAGACCTCATAACAACAGTCATCTTCCAACCAGAAAAAAACAATGTGCTCCCACAGAACACTTCCTGCTGAGTGACATTGAGCATGACCTGATAGCCCCTTCAAAGATAAATATGTGAACTTGTCACTTATGTTCTTAATATAGGCAACGAAATCATACAATCAGAGAATATGCTGAGTTGGAAGGGATCCACCAGGATCATCTAGTCCAACTCCTGGCCACGCGCAGGACACCCCAAGAGTCACACCATGTGCTTCCCCTGTACTTCCCCTGTAGAAAGTGCAGGATATGCCAGGTAGAAGGTATATATGGTTTAGTCTATTCTACCTTTGCCTGTGCATTAGCTTTCAATTCAGCTCAGATGGAGAGTATTCCAGACTTGCAACTGCTAAACATAGTTCTCCTGTATTGCTTTTATTTAATGTGCAATATAGACAAGTGTTCCCTCTGCTGGACCCAAATATGGTGTGCCCCCAAGTTACCGTGACCAAAAGCAGCACATCCAGGATGAACAAAAATCAAACCAAAGTCAATAAACATAATGGCTTAATCACTGTCATTTCCTGAATCCTTGGGGTGGCCTATATTTTCTCAAGGTCATTCAGATTTGAGGTTTCAGGCTGAGTACTTTTTGGTGCTTGCTACTTAGTGGAATTTTCAACCTAGTTTTACCATTTCTAGGTGTGTGAAGAGAATTCAACACCTGAAAAACTAGTGGTCTGGAAAAGGTTTTAACCAATATTTGAGTACTGTGCTTGCCTTGCTCTCACAACACAGAAGACCATCACAATTTTTCATTGTTTCTTCCATTGTATGTTTGGAATTGTACTATAAAGGCTACTTTTTATTTGTTCAGAATTCTAAATATATTGGTGAAAAACAGTATTTTTTATATTATAAGTGAGCAGACATTTCTGACTTCTAGTGAATTTTAAGTTCTAAGTAACATCCTCAAGTTATTCATATTAACATGAGAAAATAAAACTCCACTATGATTTAGATTTTTTTTCCTTAAACATGCCAATATATCAAAACCAGAGAGACACTGAAAGCCTTCATTTCTACCTCCTCTATTGATCATCCTGAAGCAGTTAAAATGGAATTCAGGTTTCTCCCTAAGGAAGTAGAGATGCACTCAAAATCTCTCACTCCAGCTAACAGTTTGCTACACAGGAGTAAAATCAGAAAACTTACTGAATTTATATGCCCTTTCAAGGACATGTTCCTGCACACAGCGTGATCTGTGACCTGTAGTAAATCAAGCATGCACAACTATGAACCAACCTACTGCTTTTGCATGGTGCCTCCCTCCTATTAAACAGGTGTATGGTTTGTCTCAGCAAAGACTGAAAGGATTACCCATCAACAGGAGTTGCTATCCTTCTCTTTCTTTTAGCTAGAAACTTCCCCTTCCCCCAGAAATTATATTACTATATCTTCCTAAGTAAGATACATTTTTTGCATTATTTTCTCATTACTTATTGCTTCTTTTTAATTGTACTAAGTTCCAACATAAACATTCATTTCATGTTGCTTTCCTTTCTATACATTAGAACAATGATACATTGCACCTCAAAGCTCCAAAGCATCTCACAAACTCTATTCTGCATCCTCAGAAGAAAATGGGAAAAAAAGAGAAAACTGCATCTAAAAGTTGATGAGGAGCAGAATTTGGGAAAAGAAAATAAAGGAAACTTTTATCCAGGAATCTTAACAGACTCGAATGTCAGGCACATTCTTCACAAGTACTGCTTGCATGTTTGAAGGCCATTGCAGTCAAAATAGGACATTCAAATCCTGTTCTTATTTATATAGTACTGGAGTGTATGAACCCTGGATGTATTTGTTCAAGGCCAACAAAGCTCTCAGTGGTTTATATTTGAATTTGATTTATGTATACAAGAAAAAGTTTATTTCTTCTATAAAAACATGTGAGAGGTTTCTCAGAGGGTTTTCCAGGACCAGGGTACTCTAGGCCACTACGGCAACATCTGTAAATACCTGTAATGCAGATGCTGGCTTTAGTCACATGTACTTTTGCAAAAATAAAACATTTGCTGAGGTCAAAATGCAACTTTAAAAAGTTTTCTAAAAAAAATGGAAAAGGATTGTGGAATCTGGTGGATGGATGGAACATACAGAGTGACAGTGTAATGAACAATAATCAGCTAGATGGGATGGATTTACATCAGTTGAATTTCCTCCTCGACATCTAAGAAAAAAAAAAAAAGAACTTTTTTTACTACCTTTAGTAATCCTTTTGAGTGAGACAAGGAGATCTGACATTTGCAGTGCCAGAGCCTAAGTTAAAAGGCTCCCTTTTCCCTCCATATCCTCTCCCACTTATCCAGTGGCAGCAGCAATTTGGAGCTTTTCCAGGCTGCTTCTGTTTTCTGGCCTCCCTCACACAAGCAAAGTTATTATTAGCCTCTAAGGAAAGAAAGAAAATGTGCCTCACACTGGTCTGGGGCTCTGAGCCTCCTGTGCACATTCCTGGGGCTGTGCTTGGTGCTTGAGTAGCTCTTCTCCTTGTTTCCCAGGACAGACAGGGGTATCAGATGCCTGTTCCTGCAGCTGCAGGTTGCTAATGGGGCTATGATGAATAAGGTAAAATTCATCTTAGCACAAAGAAACATTGCATGCCTAAACAGACCTGCAAGACTGAAGAAGGGAAAAGCAGGCATAAAGTGAGTTATTATGGCAAGTGTTGGAGAAATAGGATCCATGGCCAGAGAAATGAACCTTAGGAAGGCTCAGCAATGTGAAGGAATGAGGAGGAATTCCTGCTCCTCTGCGCTTTCTCCAGAAGTAGGAAACTAAAGTAAAAAGAAGTTTTACTAAAGTAAAAGAAAATTAGGGTCAGGAGATGAGCTGGTGAAAGAAAAAGAGTTATTCCTTCAAACTCAGCTCCACAACTGGATCAGGCCCAAAAGCTGTGAGGCTCCTTGTTTTTCTAGGTCTTGCCATCTTGCTGGCAAGTGACAGGCAGTCAGAGCTGCCATGTGTCACAAATAACACATGGCACCTGAGCATCTGTCATGCCTCCTCCTCTCCCAGGTAGAAGGTCACTTGTTGTGCTCCCACAGAGCACTATTTGTCTCACAGGAACATGCTGCAGGCCGAAAGTCAGGCAATCATAGGCTCCAGACTCAGCTGACTCTTGTTAATAATTCTTTGTCGTTCACAACCTTTGTAACGAGCCTGGGCTTCATTTCCCTTAGAAACTCGTCAGGCAGCTATCAGGAGATGTGCAAAAACAGAGATAAACCAAATATATTATTAAACAAATAGCCTCACACTTAGGAAATGTGAACCTTTCAAGCTTTAAAAGGAACGTGCTCAGGTTCACCTTGTGATTCAGGACCTCATGCAGTCCTGTCTGGTGTGAAGGGTGTGTGGAGCACAGCATGCTGGAACCCCTCCAGCCTCACCCAGAGTTCTGAAGCTGTCAGCTGAGCACAGAAAAAGGAGTGATCCAGCGTGGCTTCTCAGAATAAATTGATCCATACAAGTGAAGTAATCCTGAGAAGACAGCCTGAGCCATCAATAAAACTGAAAATCCTAGAAACCAGGAAAATGCTTACTGTGCCTATCTGTGACCCACTGGTTGAGTGAAAGATCAAATCCTTTGGGATTTGTCCTAAAGGACATCACGAAGCTCTTTCTCTTCTTAAGAGGCTGTAGTCTGTTGAGGGTAAAAAAGCCACAAACAATAAAAACCAAGTTGCTCCCATTGGGTCAGCTTGATTGCTATCTCTGCTCATTCTGTTTTCAGTGAAGTGTGCTGTAGCTGTAACAACTGAGCAATAGACTAGAATGAATGTATTAATTGCTAAACTGTATTAAGGGTTTAAGTAAGTGATAACTGTGGAATTTCCTTTAATGGCTTATTTACTATACTTACAGTAATGTCTTGAAATATGTACTGAACTTTTAGATCTGTCATAAGACTTATTTTGCCTGGAGACACATAACATGTCAGCCTGCTGCCATGGGCTGTTTTGCTGTGCATTGCTGGGGATATTGTTCACTCTCACGCAAATCAGCACAGACCAACGTGCATTTACAGAACAATTTTGTTTTCAGTAAGCAAGAATGAAAGTTTCAGGAAACAAATTCAGGTTTCTTAATGTGAGATAAATTTTGCCCTGTGAAATCTTCTTAATGCCAATGGAAGGCCTAATTTTCCTGTTCCTTAAAAAGAATTAAGAAGAATTTAAATTACGATGAATTAAGATTTGCGGTATGGGTTGCAATAGTACTAGTGAAGTAGAATCTGTGAAGACATAAGGACAAGGTGTATAGAAAGCTGATATATTTAGAAAATACAGACAAGCTTTTAGACTTCAAAGCACCTTTTCAGAAAGAAGAACTTTCTGGAGTTTTTTATAGTGAGATATATTTGCTGAACTCTAACACAGGAGGTGATAGAATACAGAGAAATTTCTCTGAAAGCCTTTGCAGACTGACAAGACTTACACAGGAGATGCTATTGTCTCAGTGATCTGTCCGGTGGGAGTTTGACTGTGGCAGAGAAGGGGAAATAAATGCGTGTGTGACAGCTTTCTTGAGCTTTAAATATTTGCTTTGCCCCAGTGTAATTTTTGCATAATGGTCTATAGCTTTGGGGCTTCAGGAGAGGTTACAGGAGGGCTTTAGTCAAACAGTAATGCAAGGGTGGCACAGCAACTTAGGCAAGAACAGTTCATTAACTAACTGAAGTCACACTGCTCCCCTGACTGCTCTGGTAACCAAAGAGTCACAGATCATTTGGAAGCCTCTCTGTACAGCTACCCTTATGGAAACTAAGTTGCCACGAGTGGCGTAATGCAAGTGTGCTAAGTCAAGCTAACTCTTCAACTTTGTGAGTGGGTATCATGCATGACAGTACGCAACACTTATTTTGTAGTCACAGACATACTAATTCATCCCAAAACATTTACTAAGTCAACTGTAAAATTAAAGTATCTAGAGTAAAGAGAAGTCTCAAAAGAAATAAGCTCAACCGAAGGAACTGTGCCATTCCGTTGTGAACTATTGCTTCAACAAACCTGTTGGCTAGCTAGGGTAAGAGTAATCTAATCTAAATATAAATGTCTGAAAGTTGGTCATTTCAGTCTGAGGTGGTCATTCTAGCTTTTCAGTATAGCAAGAAGTGAGAAACAGGATGAATCATGTGACCTGTCTTTTCATCACTGTCTGAACGTGAGATAAATCTGTCTCTGCCTATTTCTCCTCAATGACTATAAAGAGTTTAGGGAAAATAGTTCTTAGACGTTTACATTTTAGATGTGTAAGTTAATGTAGATTAAACTTTATCCTTTCCTTTCCTTTCTCCTTTCCTTTCTCCTTTCCTTTCTCCTTTCCTTTCTCCTTTCCTTTCTCCTTTCCTTTCTCCTTTCCTTTCTCCTTTCCTTTCTCCTTTCCTTTCCTTTCCTTTCCTTTCCTTTCCTTTCCTTTCCTTTCCTTTCCTTTCCTTTTCCCTTTCCCTTTCCCTTTCCCTATCCCTATCCCTTCCCTTTCCATTTTCTATATTATTCTTGTGTAATAGGACCTCTAAAGGTTTAAATTAGCAACCCATGCATTGTGTAATTATTGGAAAAATACATAATAGTAACTAAGCTTTCGTTAGTACAAAAACCACAGCAGTAGTTTATTAATTTTCTCACCTCACTCTTTGACCCTCGGCTTTAGTTTGTGGGAGCTTGTTCTAGGCATGAAACAGGAGCTCGGTTCTCTTGCTTGTTGAATATTTGAGTATTATATTTTGTTTGAACTAAAAGCCCAGGCAGTGGCCACTTTGGAAGCATTCAAATAACATAAAAAATGAGGAAGGGAGCATGCATAGTGAATAAAATAATTCATTTTCACACAATCCACTATGATATAGAAAATCATTACTAGTCAAAATTTTTCAAAGATTATCACTAGCAGCACGTACCAGTCTGCCTGACTTGTGGCCTTAATTTACAAATCAAAGCAACACAAAACAGTACAGAGCAAGCAACTTCATCAAGCATATATTTCCCTCTGTTTTTACTTCTATCTTAATATAAAAGCCCAAAATGCATAGTCAGAAATTTAAATAGAATTCTTCAATTTTACTGCTTTTGCTTTTTGGCAATTATGTTAATTTGTTATATGTGAAATATGTTGTATTTATTATATGTTTGAACTGTATAACTTTCCACAGTTCAGTATGTGTTACAGTATGTGTACAGTATATGTTACTGTAAGATCTGTTAATGACACAGTAATTGTGTTTTTCTGAGCTGGATTGTGATAACCTGTCTGGGCTCTGTGGAAAGGGTGGCTCATATGAGCTCCCACCAGGAAAACAAAGAAAAGGAAGACAAAAAAGAAAACCAAATTGCAACAACAGAAAATTATGACTATCATTCCAAAATTACTTATAATCCGTGAGAACTAATAGAAAGCCAGGTGAAAATATTGATTATCTACAGGGAAATTCTTGTTCACTTTCTTGTTCTATTTCTACTCTGCTCAGCACAGTTCTCAACAAGAAGTTCCACAGACCTTGAACAGGATATGGCAGTTTGTTATTGGATGTGTTAACCTAGAAAGCAATTAAAATGCAGCTCATATAACTCTGTAGTAAAACTGCTGAGAAAACTGCAGGCAGCTGAGGAATATGCAGAGTTCTGTGGTGTATTCTCACCAGTTCTGTGCTGAACAGAAGATGTAGGTTCTTCTTCACAGCAAACTTCGGGTTTGCTGGTTAAAACAAAATATTTGGAACACATATTCTCAAAATGTAGTTGTACCAAAACATTGGTCAAAATTTTATTATTCGAAAATCTCACTGAATGCCTCTTCAAAAGCTGTTCAGCCCCATTAATGATTCAGCTTAAATGAAACAGCACCTTTCAAAAAAATTCAATTTTGTCAAAAACTGCCTGACCAACTCTGCCCTGTATTTACAGAAGCCATTTAAAAATAGGTTTAAATGCATTTTTAGAGTGGCAAATTAGGGGAAATCTATTTACTTGAGAAGTGTAGATCCATAAATAATGCTGAACTTCTATCTTCATCTAGCAACAACTGGTATTTCTGACAAGTTGTAATCACTATCCAAGGACAAAAGGTACACGTTACTGTTCAGGACAAACCCTTCAATTCCTGCTCAGAACTCAGCAAACTTTCTGACTGCTGATACAGAGTTATCTGTCCTTTGTAGTTTTTGATCAATTACCTGACCTCTGCAGAAAAAATAATAATACTAACAAGCAAGAAATATACTACAAACAGAATAGCTTATAGATCTGCCCATAAAGCATCTCTCTGCTACCAGTTTGTGTCTCTGCTCTTTATTAGTAGTTTCCCTCTTCTCCTCTGCCTACCATCATCGGTCATAATTAGGTTGTTAATGCTTCCAGAAAAATTCCCCTCTGGATAATACTCTTGTGTATTTACGTATCTGAAGACTGTCTTTCTCACAGTTGGAACATTAATAATAACAGAGGGGATTTGACATACTCACCAGGATTTCAAACTGGCCTTGCAGAGGAATGGGGCTTGTCTCTGAGGCAAATTTACAAGGTGTAAAAAATTTTAAAAATTCAGAATTGATTTAGATTCTTTTGTGAGACCCCTGCTTTCAGGAAATGGATTGAAGAGTGATTGAAGAGAGATACACACTTCTCCCTCTGACAGTACTAACCAGGCAGCTCTAGTCTACACATAGCATTCATTAGGTCACTTGAAAAAAACAGGACCATAAGTACCTCTAACCACATCATAAATATTTCATACTAAGCTATTCTCTCACAGTTTAAGATAGATCAGACCAAAAAAATTATGGATGACTTTTTAAAATATAAGCAGTTGGGGTATGAAGCTACAGTTCTAAGGAATTCTCTCTAATTTCTGTGGGTGAGAAGATCATGGAAAAAGAGAAGGAGAAGCTCACGTAAGACTGGAGTTAAATTGTCCACTCTATGAAAATTCCCTTAAGGTTTCAGTCCATGTTTCTTAGCCAAAATGAAATAAGATTGCAATTTTCTGTAAGAAGGTAAGTAAGCACAGTAAGTACTTGAGAGATTGTGAAAAAGGCTGATTTTAAGAAATTCATTCTGGTGGGTTAAATAGCTCCATCTGAAAATAATTCCAGATTCAGAATAATGGAGTTGAAGAGACTATCTTTTCAGCCAGTGTATGTTTGAATTTAGGAAACCTAAGGCACTTTTTGCCATGTTATTTTCAGACCTTAAAAGTATTAAAAGTACAATATCCTTCAGATGACTTTTCACTATTAAGTGGTTTCTTGTTCTGAGATAGCTGGACACAGGTCTGGTTTTCAGCCCATTGTCTGTTTAGCCCTCTGTGAAAAATGGACCAGAGTGATGTTTTATGTGTTACAATCTCCTGAGAAGTGCAGGCCATGAGGAAAGGTCTTTAGGTCTGCCCTCACAAGCAAGTCCCAGGGGATAGGATATTCAAGATACACAACACACCAGTGGTTGGACTGCCGTGGGATTGATGGCACTTCAAACACACAACACCTGAGCACAAGAAAGACTGATCAATAATTCAGGCAATGCCAATTTGGAAGTGCTGGAAAGCCTCCTATATAAGGTATTTTGAATGTTTTGGACCTGACAAAATGGAAATCCCCAAAACTTTGGTTTCTGCTAAGTTTTCAATATATTCTAATTAGAATGATCACCTACTACTAGGTGATAACTCAAGAGATATTCAGGGAAGGAGCACACTGTTTGACCTGGATAATTAATTCAATTGACAACACAGAAGTAATTTAAAAAAATGATAAATCTACTTTCTCTGACAGACAAATTCCTACCTCATCGCTTTTTTGAGCAGCCTACGTGTGATTGCAGATGGGAGGTTTTGGTGTGCTACCATAGATGTAATTTTCTGAAAGAAAAAATAAGCAAGGTATGCTAATGCAAGAAAGAAAAATATCGATTACAGATAAGTGTACAATGTATTTTTCTTTATTTCAGTCTGAGAATCTTTAAAAGCACTTTAGAGTGGTTAATATTTTGTCACTGATCTGTGCTGCGTTGCTCAATATTTATGATCAAATATGGCATTTTTCAGAATCAATAGTTTGCTGGTCAGAAAGGATTTCCTCAAGCTGCCTGAAGATGATGAACACTTTCCTTCTCTGCAGCAAAGAACCATTGCAAATTTTATCATAAGGTCAATTACTTACAGGTGGATGCAGTTTTCAGGTCTTTTGCACAGCTACTTTTCTCTTCATTTTCTGTAATCGGGAAGGAACAGGAAATCCATATGTCTCAGTAATCTTATTCAATGTAGGGGTCAAATTCCTGCTATAAATTGTTGCAACTCAGTTTGTTTAAGGAAGCAGTTGTGATTTACCTCAGCTGAATATACACAAGTAGCTGTTTTCTGTTTCCTTGCCCTTGCTTCTCAAATGCTATGTTTTAGCAAAAATGTAGCATTTTGTATTATCTTTTCCATTTGCTGGGGGGTTTAGTTTTCGTTGAAATCTTTATTGCTAGTCTGTATAGTTATTTGCTTATTCATAGTCTTCTGCCAATTGATATTCCTCTGCCAAATAAGATTCAGCCAGTGGTCAGAACTGCAGGGATGGGGTGGCGAGGCGGCTTTCAGGTCTAGAGGAGAGCAAGACAGCAGCAGTGCAAGAGTGTGAGAGCTCTCCTGTCCTCCAAATACCCATGCTGACCAGAGAAAAGCAGGGTTGGGGTTGCCACATCCCAGAAATTTGCTTGAAGAAACACAGTTAATAATCTCTGCTGCCCTTACTAGTTTTTCAGTACTCAGCTGGTCATATATGTTCTCCATGAGCTGCTTTGTTATGTATGAAAGTACACTATAATATCTGCCTTAAACACAAAGGATTGAATTTGTCTGATTTTTAATCACCTTATATTTCTTCAGTTGAGTTTGTCTTACACACCCTGAATTCCCACTACAGTAAAATCTAGGGTATAAGGAAGGAAAGATTGATCCTTGCTAATTTTCTCAATTTGGATTTTGTGCAATAAACCACAGAATATTACTGAAAATAGCAGTTCTACTCAGGACTAAAATTTATCAGTTAATGAATACTTTCTGGTCTTCTCCAGTTTGCTTATTTCTCTAATTTGCAATTCTGTAGACAGGCCTGTGATGCTGCATCATGTCACAACTCCTGTATATCTTGTTCATCTGTGTTTTTATGTGTTGTTTAGTGTGCTAGTAAAACCTTCCTTAGTACTTGTTTTCAGGGAAAATCTTTGTGTTTAGAAAAAGGAAAAGAAAGAGGGATGGAGGGTCTTCTTTCCAGGCTGGGACATTGTTTTCCCAGTGCTCTCCATTCTGTGTTGGGGAAGGTCGGATTTTCCCCTCACCAGGTGGTCTTCTGAATCATGTGGCATCTGCATCACATTTACAGGTGCAGAATGTCCTGTACTCAGCTCCCAGGTAGCTGCCAGTTACACAAAAAAGCTTTGAGAGTTATTAGCAACTTTAATTAACAGCACGTGAATCAGGTACTCACATGTCTTTAATTATGACCAGTTACCTGAAACCCTCAGCTGTGTTACAAACTAACAGCACCCAAGAGAACACGCTATGTCAAAACATTCATGATGTGCAAAAGAAACAACCTTTCCAGAGCTATTATTAAATATTGGAGAGATATGTTTCCATTATCAACTCACAACTCGTGCACCGTCCGTTCAGCCAAAGAGGCACCCGTTTAAATGAAAGACAGCCATACAGTTTATTTACATGGATGCTGACGTAGTTCAAATAGGTGCTGAACTGAACTCTTTTAAACTGTTTCTGCTAAACAAGCACAAGCAACTTACCAGTAATACATACAGCTGAAGCATAGTGAGGTTATTTTCCTTAAAGGAAAAAACAGTTAATGACATCACTAAAATATTTTCTGGAATGTCTGACTAGAAGTGTCTTTTATTGTATTTCCTATTGTGTTCTCTTATATAATGCCTTTTTTTTTTTTTTTTTTACCAAAAACCTTTTACTGGGATTAATAATGTAAATCTGACACTTGTGGATTACAGATTCCAAGAAATGTCTGAATACCCAATGGTATATTACTTCTTCCCTAACTCATTTGTACTATGTTAAAAGCAAATGGTAGAGTAACTAAAGAAAATACAGATAATAAGGAAATAGAAATCCTTGTTGCTTAAATATCTGGTTGGGAACAGAAATATTTCAGAAAATTTCAGGTGTTGCCTCTGTTGATAGACATGATTAAGTGCCCTCCAATGGTGCATGAAAGTGAGCAGCTGATGATGTGAAATCCTACAGGCACCTCATGCCTTTTTGTGGGAAGCTCTGTGAGGAGGGCTCAGGGAGCCTGGGGATTTCAGCTTTGTCCAGTTTCTCATGTTGGCTCTCACCGGTGGGGAGAGGGGTCTGTTGGTTGAGAACAGCTTCCCCCGTCCCTGCTGACCCAGCTGCTCCGGGGAAGGTCAAGCCTGTGTTTTTCCTGGGACTTCTCCTTTGCCCCAATTCCATACCCTTTATCTTTTCTCCTGAGAGCCATTCCTTACTCTTTCTGGGCCTGATCCCAGAAGCACTAGGATGACATGAAATTGCAGAAGAGATTTGCACTAATTTTAGTAAGCTTGGGAACACTTTCTGTGGAAATCAGAGAGAACAAGTCCCCAAAATACCTAAAGAAAATGATGAAAAAGCTATTGATGAAATCCTATTCCTCACTGAATTGAAAGGAATATTTATTATTAATGTAATTTACTTCAGTAGTGTTATCATTTAACTTTGTATATTCTAAAGTGTTTCTAGCAACCAATTAAATATTATAGTAAACAGAAAACATTTGGATTACTTCACCATAAGAAATTTTCAAGTCTTTTGTGGAGTTATATTTTTGTCTTTATTCTCCTGCAAGGAATTCAGTAGAGAAAAAAAAATAATAACACTGGGATGCACTAGGATCCAAGCATTATATGATGTTTTCCTTTCCTAGTCTTTGGGTTTTTACTTTTCCTGGAAGAAATGAATAATGTGATTCCCTGAATAATTGTCATATACTTACTAACAATTCAAAAAGGATTAATGCATCAGAATAATCTCTTCAATAACATGGTCTGTGTTACAGTAGTTATATATATAAAGGGATTTAAGAAACTAAAAAGTAATCATCACAACAATGATGTCCTGTTCTGTTCTTCTCTCAAACAGGCACACTCACACATATATATGTACACATTTATGTATATATTTTTTTCCAAATTTGTACCCAAAATGGTTTTGTCAATCATAGATCACTTAAAATAACTTTTCAGTGTATGAAGATCTCACTGAAGTGAAACTAGCTTCCATAGATTGGTTTTACTGCTTGCTGTGGATGTTCCTTTCTTGCCCATGGAAGGTGTGGCCAAACTTCCACACCCAACAAGCCACATAAGATTTCCCCTAGCAGGCAGTTGCACCTCATTGTTTGATGGGTCAGAAGATGGAGGTGATTATCCACTAGTCCATTTCACTGTGGATGGTCAGGTACAGCAACTACCAGGACAGTTTGCTGGTGCCTATCAGAGCTGATGTTTCCAGTCCTGTTGTGCCCATACTGGAACAAAGCTGCTTTCTACCACCCACACATGTGCCATCTGGGATACTCTTAGGTGAGACCTCCAAAAAGTCCCGCTGCCTATATGGTAGGGACTTCTTGAATCCCCCGGAGCTCAGGAGTTCCTCATGATGGTGACAATGCACTGAACATGTATCTGCTTCATGGGTGAGAAGACCCTGAAATTATTCTCTATCCAGTAAGTTTTGGTGTACAGGGCAGAGACAAAGGGTGATGCTTTCACAGTAACATCTATTGCTGAGAAGATGGTCTGTTGTGTTCTGCACTAGTTGGAGCTGTTTCTGAGTGTGTAGTTTTTATTTCTATGCTTCAAAATGCTTCCACTATTTTATTTTTCCATTTATTGCAACTGGAAGAAATTACATGTAAATAAATGTTCAGGAAACACTTGGAAGTCTCTCTGTGCCAGACCAATCCTGCTTGGTGGAATACCTGCCCTCCAAGGTTTTATTACTTGGCAGTGGCAGATCTCACCTAGCTTTGCTGATGATGGTGATCCCTCTGAAATAGAATACCTGCCACCATAAACACCAATATTATCTTTTTTCTCCCCTCCTCCTGTACTCCTTTATGAGACAGAAATGGGGTCCCAGAAACAAAAAGAAAGGTCTTGGGATTTGAATTTGTGAGTATCTCTCCTTCTGAGAGAAATGTTTGATCTTGTAGTCACAAAAGCAGTTTAAACACAGGATAGGTTAAGGCGGGAGTGGTAACCACACCAGAGAAGAACGAGTGAAACCTGTGGAGACCTGGTTATCTGAGAGAACAGATCTGTTAAAGAAAACAGATTTGGTCAGAATATACAGATTTCCTCAAATCCAGTCATATCACAGGAAAATACAGTTTTGGACAAAAAGTGGATAGGGGGAAGAGGAGAGCAGAGTTTCTGGTCAGACTAGGAGGACTCGCTCCCTAATTGTGCTTGTGGGTACCTGTCTGGTCAGCAGAAGAGTGAGAAAACACAGGCTTGAGTGTTTATCTCTTGCACCCCAGAGAAATGCCCTTACCATTGACATGCTTCCCCTGCTGAAATGCTTTGAAATGTTTTTGTTTCCTAGTGATATGGAAATGGAACATTTTTGTCATGTCAAAATATTTCATAGGTCAGACAGTTCACTCTTAGCTTAGCTCTGTTATGCCTGTGTTTTATTCAAGTTCTGTTCACTAAAATAATTAATCCAGAAATAATGCATATAGAGCCAGCAAGCACTATCAGTAAAAATGCAAACAAGCTAACTGCTCTGTCAAATGATCACTTTATTCTTCTACTGAACAGTGTATAAATAAACCTTAGCCATATAACTCTTACGTACCATCTTTTGTCTTTAGATATAAAGTGTTTTGTAACCAGTAAGCTCCAATTCAGGATGTCATTTAAGCACATGTCTAAACTGTTCTTTAGAAAAAGGCCTAACTGAACACTTGTTTAAGTGCTTTTCTAATTAGGAGTTAATTAATGAAACTGCCTGACTTTCCTGTGAAGGGATATTTTTCAGATGGAAAAATGGAAGCCAGACAAGTTGTCTTGCCAAAGACTGCACAGAGAGCTACAGGCAGAGCAAAGATTTGAGCCCCTATCACTTCTCTCCAGACAGTACTGTTTTCCCAAAGATCCGCGCAGTCTTATTTCAAGCATTTATACTGCACTCACAGGCTAACTGGTGCACCACAGACTTTGAAGTCAGGAAGTGTGGTAGACTACAAGGATACAAGCTGACAACTTTTGAAACATTCTCTTAGGTATCTTTATGGGTCAGGACATAGCAGAATAAATGAGAACCCAGGTACTATTTTATTGACACCTTTTCTTTGTAATTCTCAGACCCTGTAAATCACTCAAGAAAAAAAAAGGTCCACTTTTCTGCAAATCAGACAAAGAGAAAGGGAGAAGAATTTTATTTGACAGAGAAGGTCAAGGATGTTTTCCACTTTCATCTACAGTTCTGGCAGCCAAGGGAAATCCAGATTCATGAACAAGGAAAATTGCTCTTATGGTCAATTAATCTATTGCTTTAATTCTCTCCAGAGTGTTTGCTGTGATCCCCAGCTGTTTTTACCCGGAGCCTGGTCTGCCTGTCTTAGTCTTTGGTGACAGTCTGACAAATTCCTTATGGACAAGTGGTCACTTACGCACATGTTAATGCATCAGCCACACAGCAAAATATTGTTAGGTTAACTAAAAGCCTAATATTAACTGTGTGTAAAGGCTAATGCTATAATTCTGTAAATAGACCTGGGTCTTGTTACAGCTGTGTAAAAGGAAAATTATACCTTAACATAATATTTTCTTAAAAATATTTAATTTCAAGCTATACTTCTGTCTTTGACAGCAGCAGCCTTTCTGAACAAAGCAGGGAATACTGCAGTAAATTTATAGGAACATTTATCAAAACCTAGCTACACCACACTACTAATTTGGGATTCAGCACTTTACTAAATGTGCTAGAAAGTAGCAGCAGGAGATGTTCCCAATTTGTGAATGAATTCAGTGCTCAGAGAGGTGAATGAGCCAAGAACAGCCTGGGCAGAGGGACGTGTGTGGTTCCTCACCCAGCTTTCCCTCTTCTCCACATGACAGTTCTTTCTCAAAATTGGACCCATGGATCTTGAGAGTTGGTTCCATAAATGAGTCACTTTCTGAGCAAAAATAACTTACATGAAAATTAGAGTCTGAAATGGTTAGACTCAAAGGAGTATTTGGTTTATAAATATATTTGATTAAATAGTACCCAGCTGAATAGCTAGGACCTGGAAATTCCTGGATATGCCTTCTCACATGGTTTGAGTAATCTTTTTGATTTTGTCCTTTTCTCAGCATCAGAGACAGTAAACTAATCTTTTCCACTCACTGGCACATTTCCTGGTTCTGTTCTCTCCCAGCTGCTCACCGAGCTTCTTACTTCACCTTTGTACTGCTGCAGCATTTGTGTTCAGCTTTTCCTTACATTTCCACATGCTTTCTCCTAAGTCCTCTTCTTTTAAAGGACAGTCTCTTTTATGCCGGTTTTATCTTAAACCCACTTTTTAATCTTTCCCTTACTGCAGGTTAGATTTTTTGTTTGTTTGCTTGATTGCTTGCTTTTTTGTTTTTGTTGTTGTCTTATTTTGTGTTTTTCTTAAAAGAGATACACTGAATGGTTACAAATAGTAATAACATTTTTTAAAAATCACCTTTTTTAAATGATCTCTCTCACTTGAGGCTTGCATGAGAGCTGTTTGAACACAGTCTCCAGCAGGGCCATCTAAGGCTTTTCTGCTTTTCATTTTTATCTTGATCTCTTTTTTTCTTGTTTCTCTCTTTCTAGTCATTTGCACTTCAGCTCCAAAACAGATGAAAACTTGTAGATTTAATCCATATACATACACTTATAAAAGAAAAGAAAGAAAAAGAGGGAGTATTTTTCTTGAAATTGTCTCTACTTACGCAGATATTTAGCTGATATTGAACCACAGATAGTAACCACAGAGTGACTCTGTGCTTTCCCTCCTTCCCAGGAGTCCTGTTAATCAAACCCCCTCTTGCATTAACTGGTGCAGTTCTGTTAAATCAAAGGCAAAGCACTGATTAACTACAACTGAAATATCTCCCTGAAACATTACCCTTCTCTGGATGTGTTCTTTGCATTTTCTAGTAAGCATATCACATCAACAAATCCATAAAAATAATTGTCACATAATAAAGCAGCATTGCAATAGATCTATTTCTCACCTGTGCATAGAAGTGTGGTTCTTCTGCAGTGTAAATGGGGCCAACATGTTTTTCACTGACACATAGAGAAAAGCTCATGTGCTGACAGAAAAATTCCTGTGCTGACAGAGTAATTCAGAGCTGAGAAGTCTATCAGGAAAAAGGCATGGAGAAGTTGTTCTGCTGAGTAGCAATGTACACAAATCCACATGTATTTGTGCTGCTGGATCACCATCTCATCTGCTTTCTTGGATTTGTGTATAGAGTATGTTTAAGTTCTTATGCAGGAATCCAAAATGGTACCCTTAATTTTACTCACCTTCTTAAGTCTGCTTCCCTGTCTCTTATAAACATCACGGGTTTTACCTCGCTTAGCTTTGGCCTTCTAACAGTTAATCATCTCCTTTAAGCTAATTGATCACATCTTCTCCAAGGCTGATGGGAAGAGCTTCATTCCATCCAAAGCTCTCCATATATGTTTCCACGGTTTACTACACAATCTAGGTAAGCTTGCATACTGGAATTATAAATAGCCAGTACTGAGTGAGAACATTCTCATCATTTGTGGCTGTATCTTGTATAGCACAGTTGTTGTGCAGAGTCAAGTATTTTGAGTATAAAAAAGAAACATCACAAATCAGAGCTAGGATGCTTCTGTAATCCACAGATGTGTAACAACACATTTTCATGGTTACAGACATATTAATATATATGCACCTGAAAATCACAGGAATTGTTGTTACAGTCCATATATTAAACATTTCCTTGTGTTCTTTCATTTTAATGGCCTGACTTCTGTTTGTTCCTTCACTTTCCCAGTGAAAGGAGGACAGTCTCATCCCAAGCAGTTCATGAACCCACTCAAACCCCATCTAAAAACTGAATTTACTTGTAACTCCATGGGTAGTAGAAAATGCAATCTGAGATCAGCAAGCTGAAACTGATTGACATTGGTTGACTTTTTTATTCTTTTTCTGAGTCCAAACCCCTGTATTTCCATGCTTTAATGTAATGAATTAGATGGAATAATTTAATTTGTTTGATTTCATACAGTATTTTTAGTACCTTATAAATATACCAGTCATAGTGAGGGGCATGCTTATTTGCAAGGAAAAAGTGCTAAGTCAGGTTCAAATACCAACAGTTTATTTGTAAATAGGAATTATTTCAATTACAGTCTGAAGTTGTTTTTCAATGTTCAGGTGGAAAAGGCACACAGCTCCTTATTCCTGCAGATCTGGCCAGGTAGATATAACCCTGGGAGTACCATCTGTGACAAACTTGAGGTTTGGCATTTTTGGGGAGTGCTAAATGTATCCAATGGATTTGGGTAATCACAGCAGGAATGACACAATATAGAGACACTGGACTCATGTACAGATCACCTTTACCTTGCAATATTAAGAACATTTTCCCATATTTTTTAAAATCTAGAAACCTGAACTGCTGAGTGGCTGTAAATCCAGGGAGTCCCTAGCCTAAATTGTAAGATTACTTTCTGTGGAAAGAGAAGTGCCACACATTGGGATGAAAAAGAAATATCTGAATGAGCAAGGGAAGAGGTACCGGTTCATAGAGAAAGAATCTGGAGATACAGGTTATCCAATGAGATCTTAAGGCAATGTTGCCCTACTTTTGCTAAAAGGTGAAACTTGTTCTAGGTTAGGTGAACATCAAGTAATATAAAATAATCTTTCTATACCAATGGACACTTGTAAAGTCTCAGCTGGATTACAGCACATAGGTTTGGGTGTAACAGCTCTGAAACAATGGAAACTAATTGAGGAAAAGTTACGAAAAGCCACAATATGTGGTAGAAGATTTAGCACTGTTTATTGCACAGAACACAGGAAACAGAATGTGAAAACAGTTTTCCAGTTCATTTGCTGCGAAGCGGACTTGTGTGTTCCCTGTGGTGTCCATTACAGGACAAGAAATGGTGGCTTGCATTTCAAAGTATGGAAATCCCAGGGAAGGAGCTTTAATGAAAAGGGTCAAGAGGCACAGGAATTGATCATTGGGCATGAAGGTGGAGACTCTGGGATTTTTAAAACAGGTTCAAAAGACGTTTCTTATGTATGACACAGTACAAATGCTCCTGCCTGGAGGACTGGCCCTTGTGGCCTATCCAGCCCCCTCCATGGGGTCTTCTCTAAATATGTGCTGGAAGTGTACTCAGTCAGCAAAAGCATCAGGGTCAGCACGTATCTCATGTATCTGTCTGACATCAGCTGAAGCAATGTTCACGCAAAGGAGTCAGAGACTGATGTCAAAATGAACATGGAATCAAACTAAAAATACCCTGAAATACCCCATTAATCCCCATTAACCTTGGCCCCTCTGCCCCCGATATGGGTGGGAGGGCTGGATCTTGAGGCACTGGTTGCTGCCAGACTCTGCCACCGCGCAGCTCCTCTCAGCAGCGTTTTCTACATAGCCCTGCAGGCAAAGCCCCACTTCCATCTAAGTCCCTTTTTCCTTCTGTACAGACAGATCAGCTGCAGACTCTCCTACACTAGGTGCAGGCAGCAGTGCCAAGGATGGCAGGGGGCAAAGTGGCATTTGCTGATAATGAAGAATACAGTGGGCTTCTGTGGAATTATTATTACACAGGGTAAACTGCTCTTAAAATTTTTTTAGAAGCCATACCTAAAAACCGTAACAAACTCTAGAGCTGGCCTCAATAAATGCTTTTTATTTTAGAGGCTACATTTGATTATGTGGCATATACCTCTAATTAGAGAATACAGGGAAAAAAATAAATTAAAAGGCATGCTCTTCTGGGATTTAATTTTTTTGTCTTGTGAATGTTTGTGCCCTATTTAATCATTCCAGAGGTATGAATAAGTAATAACATTTAAATTGTTTGGAATTTATTTTTCACATGTAGGAAAAGAAAAAACGAATTGATTTCCACTTCCTTTAAATGAGATATAATAAAACACAAGGAATCTGGAAAAATGTAACTTTCCCCAATAAAATAAATAATGTGACAACTATAATTGCCTACAGAGGAACATAATATATCCTTGAATAATTTTGAGTAGTACCAAACAAAATTTATTCCTCAAGACCTAGTACTTCTATCCAGAAGCAATAGCCATTAAAAGCCTTCACAACTTTTAAGTGATACAAAATCAGTACAGGTGAGGGGTTTTGGCCCTGTGGCAGGGCATATACTTCAGGGAAGCTTTCACTAAAACCAATACTTTCATTCATACAAAAATGTCATCAACAGAGATATCTCTTATTATCAGAGTCTTCGAGTCTAACCTTGTCCTTCCTGAAACTACCATTGATTCTGGTAGAGACAAGGTGTGCCTCTGTATTTTTTAATACTCAAAACATTCCTTCTATCATGGATGTCTTTCATGTAGAGTAACACAATATGAAAAAATTTCCTCTACTAACTCTTCATGTCTGCATACCAACTTAAACACAGCCCTGGCTGAGTGTATATGATGCATTTGATATTAGGGATGCTGAATGGATAAGGAATGTGACCGACAAGTCACAAGTAAAAAAGATTTGTCACATGTATTTTAAGCTAAAAACACCCCAACTCTATAAGAAGTACAATTCATCCTCAATGTTAAGCTTGCTAATATTTTTCCAGCAGTAAGTGGAAATAAGGAATGATATAAAACATAGATGATCACAGAACAAGAACATTGTTTGCTAATTAACCTGACTGGATCTGACATGATTAACTTGTGAGAATCAGGGCAGTTTCTATCGGTATTTTGAGACTATCTCAGATCTTGTTCAGTCATAAGGACTCACTTCTTCAGACACAGGATAGACATGCTGTCTCTGAGTGGATGAAACTGGTTTCTCATCTGCATGTGACTCACAAGTCTTTAGTTCAAGAGGTTCTTCATTTTCTTCTTTTTCTTTTCTTAGAAAAATGGAAAACAGTACCATGAAAAAAGTGAATTGAAGGACTGGCTTGACATGTAAAGAAGATAGCTGATCTGTATTTCTTTGTAAAACGTTCTGCCATGCTGCTTCTGCCATGCAGGACCCTCAGCATCAGCAGTGTGTGCTGTACTACAAAGAAAGCAGGACAGCTGAAGTTACACAGAAAAGGATTCAGCTGAAGAAGCTAAACTGATTTCTACATCCTTCTTCAGTAGAACCCACTGTGAATAGGCTTTAGGAAGGTGTAACTTTGGCCAGCTTGGGGCAGTTTTAGATTTTTTCTGTTTGCAAAGTGTGCCAGACAGCAGTTGGGACTTTTTTTTCCACATATATGTGCCCAACAATATCTTTTGCTTTGTCCTTCCTGCCAGTATCTTGTCTCCTTAAGGCTTGTCTGTGCTCAGAAGGGATAGCTCCCCTACTAGATCTAATGCTATCCCTCCTCCCTCCAGTGCAGAAACAGCTCAGACAAGAGAAGGAGCTCCTTTGCCAGTACCACTCTCAGAATAAGCTGCACAGAAAAAAACCCTGCTTAGTTATTAAATGGAACCTGTTAGGGTTAGGGTTTGGAGGTTTTTAGCATGTTTCTGTTGGTTAAAGCCCAGAGATATCTTTGTTCCTAATAGACTTAGTTGTGCCTTCAAAGATTCAAAATGTGGGCCTGTCTTGGGAGTGTAATTCAATGGCTAATTCAGCAATAACAAGAAAAGTTCTGTGGGCCTTAGTCTTCTGCTTAATACCTGGAATTTTTCAGTGAATATACTATGTTGTATTAACAAGGACCCCCCAGAAAATTCTCAGATGGGTTATGCCTTAATTCTATGCAGCCTGCAGCCACAGTTCTTTTTTTTTCGTGTGTGTGTTATTATTGAGTAAAGATGTGGATCACAAAAGGTATATGTAAAGCTTCCTTGGCCCTCAGGATTGAAATGGCTTCTTTCACCTATTCCACCCAGAATAATTATGTTAATTTTGTGCACTATTAGAAACATTTCATATGACCTTTGAAAAGTCATATAGGTTCAGAGCACTAATTTCAGGGGAAGTCAGACACAGAATAACTTTTAAGGATGAGCCTCTGCTGTACTTCCACCAACACCATGAACCGACATAAAGCTCCTCTGGTGCACATTGTACTCTGGCAGCTCACAGATCACAGCTCCTTCCCCTCCTGCCCACAAGCACTCTCCTCCCTTTCAGTTACATAGGAGTTTGTGCAACTGTGTAGTGAACTGGAGCACGAAAGTCATAAGGGTAAAACTAACTTGCTAGAAAAGTGGGAAATTTGAATCTGAATTAACTCCTTGACAGAGCTGACCCCACGGCCTTCCTGCACTAAGTGTGGCTATGATAGGTGGGGAATGAGGCCCCTGTGAGATGGCTTCTGACAGAGGTCCTCACTTGTCTGCCTGGTGCTCTGGGAGCTGCAGTGTAGGCATGTGCACATGCCACCGTTTCTCCTCCACAATATGGGTAAACCAGTTCTTTCTCACATCTCACTGATGCTGTGAAAACAAAATTTTACAGACTCTGATCTTCCGTTTAACAGGTGTTATAACATATGTTTTGCATAGGTAAATGAAGGTGGTAACTCCAAAAATAAAACAGAAATATATCTTCAGAAAAACAGATAGAATAGTCTAAAGAATTTCAATCCTTTCACTCACTTCACAACTGGAGAATAACTCTGGCATCACGTACCTGATCCTGTGCTGTGCAGAAGCATCTCAGGAGTCTCAGTGTGTGCAAAGCCCTGGCACTTGAATGGGAAAACTCATGCTTTCATGCATTCGTCGAACCTGTTTGAATAACTCCATTGGCAAAAACTTCAATTGTAGTGGTTACTTATGAGAATAATTCACAATTATGCTGAAACAAACTGATATTTACGAGAAGAAAAATGTGTCTTCTAAAACATCCTTTTTTCTGGAACACCTGAATCTTTGTGAAGCCTAATGCAAAATACCCTTTGGGCAATTGGACAGTCACTGCTTATACATACCAATACAGGGCTTCTGTAGATACATTCTGTAAAGTAGGTCCTCTAAAACTGATATGGTAAAAAATGCTGCTTTTAAATATTTTAATTGATTTTGGAATGGTTCTCAAGAGATGCTGTAAATATGCATTTCAGTTAAACATGTATCAGGCTAATATTGAGTTACTCACAACTTAAATGTGTGATTATCAGAAAATATACTATTTCTCATTAGGTGTAGAGGGAACACAGGTTTAAAATCAAAGGACTCAGTGGATCCCTAAATTCTCTGAGGCTATCCTGTCAGTAATGAACACCATATGTTCTACCCTGCTGGTCAAGATCCCAGAGGGTAGAGCATGTATTAGGCATTTGAAGGAGCATTTAACAGCAGTTACCAAGCTGCTCAGCTTTTCAGAGATAAAAGAATTATTCTTAAAAACTGCTTCATGACAGTTTTTCACAATCAGAGTCAGTCAGGAGACAGTCAAAGATTTCTCAATTGCATATACCCATGTACTGCAAATTTTAGTGGCTTATTTTACCTGAAGATCAAGTATATATAACTCGCTTTGCTCCTAATAGCAGTGAAGGTTATTTGCACTTTTGGAGAAAGCAGTAACCACAATATAATTTCTGACAGGAAATTATAAAGAACTTGGAATATTTCAGTACGTGCTGAAACTTTAATCTCAGCACTGTATCATAGCTGGGCCTCCCTTTTTTTGAGGAAAAAAAATTGCATGTTTTTTCTAAACATAGTGAATGACTAGATCAACCAGGGAAAACCTCTATTTCTCAGCAGTAAGAAAAAAAATGAAAAATGTTATGAAAGGAAGAAAATCAAGGCTACCTTTTATGTAGCTTTAAGTTCATGGCCTGTCAGGTTATTGTTTCCTCACTGATTTTGTCTATAGTGAGTCAGATTCACAGAAGTATCAGGCATTCATTTTCTGTAAAATCAAGCCAACTGAAGCCATACCAGTTGGAGTTATTAAAAAGTCTTCCTGTCAAATATATAGTCAGATATCTGTACACTGATGAATTCACTGCAATACAATGCAGATTGCATATTTTATGAATATTCTCAGAATCTACTGAAGCTCTTGTGTGATAACAGAAAGGATACCCAAAAATATCCTTTCTATCTCTTTCTTCTTTAAAATAACAAAGAAATACATCTCCATCTGAGGCAATCATGTTACGTTTTCAGTAAGACTTCATTAAAAGTCAGCCAAAATAGATGGAAAGACTGTTGCTTACCTAAAAATGCTTTAGATAAGCCATTTGTGTAATAGAATTTCACCTCTATGAAGTCTTTGCCATCATCTGCAGTGCCTAGAGCTGAATTTTCAGAAAACCTTGAGACAGTTGGAGGAAGAAATAATGTTAAATGGTAAAACCCAAAAACAAAAATAAGGAATAGATCCATCATCTTTCCCTGAAAAAGGCTGAATTAAACCAGGTAACAAACAGGTTTCCTTTCTACAGGAAACAACCATTTGAGCAAGTCTGGATGGTGGAGAAATATCTAATGAGTATGAATTTTGTGTCCGTGAGGGAACATCTAACAATAAGTGTTTGGCTGATGATTTAGTGATGGAAACAAATAAACAGATAGATAATTTTGTACCTGCTCATGATCAAATACTCTCTTTTAGATTATTTCTATGAAGCTATCTGCCAAAAATTGTCAGGTCACCTTCTGAAGGAGCTGTGGATAAGCCAAAAACCTTCAATGGCTATGCTGAGTTAACCTTTGAGTTACTACTTCCTTGATATATTAATTTGTGTGTGTCTAGACTGATTTTCACAAGATTGGTAGTTGTCTTTGGAGGTGAAAATATGATATTTAAACCATTGTTTATTTCTTGGGAATTGAACAATAAAATACTTGATATTGCACTATAAAAACTTGATTCTGTAATATTACTCAATAATCTGAGAAGGAACAGATTCTATTTTCATGCTTCTTCATTACTAGTTCCATGGAAATAAAGAATCTGGATATTGTGAACCGGAAATCAAGATCTAATCCTACAGTCTTATGTTGCAATTACAGGATGTTTAATTCAGAAATTGAAATTATAAGGATTTTTTGCTTTGTTTTTTTGTCAAGTGTTTCATTATTTGTGTAGCATATAAAATACACTTCCAAACCACAGGCAAAAGAGATATTAAGCTTCCTAAAAAAGCATACATTTTAGTTTTTCACTCTCTTCTTCATGTCAGCTAATTTGCTTTTAATTTACCAGTCAAAATTAATTTCAGAATTCAAACCCAACACTGAAGTCACCAGTTGATGTATTAAACATACCATGTCACGTCATATCAGTCCCTATGTTTGTACTACTAAAAATCGGTATTACATGTTATTGAAGATCTTTAACACACATACCTTGCCAAGCTCTGAGCTTATTACTGACACGGATTCTAGGGTGTTAAATGATGATGCATATTACATGAAACATACTATAGCTCATCTTTCCAGAAATCAGTATCTGGCTATTTATTTGTGTTTTGATATTGGCTACAATTTTAGTAAATACTTACTTTAAGAAATGGGTTGCATTCCAAATAATTTTTTTTAATGAATTGATTTGCTTTTCTAATAGCTCATATATCCTTACAAGCATGAATTTGATACATCTATTTTGTTCCAGCTGATAAAATAAAATGGTCATTAGAGTTTCTATGAGAAAATGACTTGTCTACTAGGAGTTGAAAATCCTGATCATTTGATTAGAAAACACTGGCACATTCTCTCCCTCCCCAAAACACATATTTGTTCATAATGGATGATGAAGCTAATTATACAGTATCTCCTTGCATGCTGACTGAAGCTGGTTTGCATGTTAATGTGGAGAAGAAACAGCATTAAGACTGTCAGTGCTGGACATGCTTCAATGTTGCCTTTTAATTAAAAGTTCAAATTTCTGAGAGAATAGCTGGAAAAGAATGTACCGGAATCTTACACAAGAGCTCGACTTACAAAACACAGCAGTCACATGGGTTTGTTTCCTGTCACACACTGTTAGCATCAATGACACTGCTGCTGCCAAGTTCACTTGATCTATGCATAAAAGAGATGCTTACTTTTCAAGAGTTATTTGCCCAGCAATAATGAAAACATCCCAAATTCCTTCATAGTTAACATGCCCCCACCCCCAGACATTATTAATATGTGGCCATACAGATCAAGAAAAACAAAGTATTGAATTGCTGACCTCAGGACTTTTCCTGTGGGGTGGGGGTTGCTTTGATTTGAGGTGGTTTAAGTTTTCTCATCAGGAGCAGAGTTTTCTTTTAATGGCTGTTGCATGAAAGCACATTTTCTCTACTTACTGGCTTATCTGTAATGTTTTTCATGGATTTCTAGATTGAAGTTCCTCTCATTAATGAAAACTGAGATAGCTGGCAATTCTCTCAAAACTAGGTTTATGTCCTGAAAGTGTAACAGCCCAAGGAAAATAATGCCCCAAGTTTGTGATTTAAATCATTCATTCCTAACAGCAAGTGAATATCATATTTTCAAAGATAACATGTCAAAGTTTCCCAGAGATATTCATTCCAATGGCTCACATCTGATTATCTGTTGCGCTGGGATAAACACAAAGTAATTTTCCTTGCACAAGTAAATCAGCTCTGTCATCACACAGCTATAAATTGAAGCACAATTGGCCCACCCTTTTTTGATTTTCAAGTGTGATGGCTCGGCTCAGAACAGCAGTAGAATAATATTTGCATATTTGGTCCATTTAAAAATCAAATACCATTATTTAAATGATAATTGGAATACTGTCTTTAGTAAAGACAGCATAAACAATACATATATGAATTAATCATCTTCCCTTATGAGCTTTACAGTTCAATGAAGAAGATCATTTAGCCAATGAACAACTACACTGATCGGCATAATATAAGTTATAAAAGTTGCATGAGATAGATGAATAAAATCCTTTTAGTGAAAACAGGGTTGACCTTGGTGCAGTCTTGTAATATTTTTGCAACATAAACTCCATTTGATTGTTTTTAAAGTATTTTTTTTAAGAAACAAATATCAGATCAGAGGAAAAGGCGGTCTAAACCAATGTCCTCTCTCTGACTGTGAGTGAAGAGGATGCCTAATTAAGCAAAATCATATAGACATATATAATACTCTCTCAATCTGCTAAGTTCTTATGCTTCTTGTGTTCTGTGATACAGCTTTTCCAGTGGACTTTGAAGGCAGATAAGGCACTTGAGACACCACCCTTCTGTTAGCCATTCAGAAATTTGTTCTGTTGGTTTAATTTTTAGGGGTTTTTTCCCCAAAAATTTCATAATTTTTACCTCTTCCCTTTTTCTGAACTTCAAAAAGTGTGTACACATTTGTGTTGTATTATGAATACATGCCAGACTGCTTGATCACATGAAAAAGAAGTATAAGCCAAAGCCACCTTTGGCCTGGTGACCTTTCTAAGATTTTGATCTAGATTCCTCTTCAAGAGCACTTATTCTAGACAACCAGATCAGCTCAGAGGCTAGCTCCTCCTTATAAAAGAGCCTCCAAATGCTAACATTTTCTGTTGCTTCAGTTTTGATAGCTAACAAAAAACTGCACTGGGTAGACAAGGAATAAAGTAATAGAGAACTAAGTCCTCACAGCTGCTCAGGTGTTGCTTTAAAGCCAGGACACTGCACTCTGTGCATCTGTTTGAACCTTCTCATTGTGAGGCTTGGATGCTGTAGGCTCTCTACACATCCAGTTCAGAGGTAGAGGCAACCCATGACTGCAGCTCAGATCTTGGGTGATCCAAGTCACTTCCAAGGGGGAAAAGCTGTCGGTACTGACTAGTCAGAATAGATGTTCCAGTTATGGACACATCTTGTTCAGGTGTCTGAATTTGGGTAAGTCCAGGCAGTATAGCTGAAAGACAAGTAATGTTAAACAGTTTAACAAATACATGATAATGAATTTTATTGAGACTTTTTGGTGGACTCTATATAGGGTTTTTTTCAAATTCATTTCCTACACAAGTTTCAATAGAGTTTTAAGTTGAAATAGGTATTTATGAAAAGCAATTTTCAAAGCTTCATGCTCACAGAACACTGAAACATATGTCACCTGTGCATGTGGGAAAGTCCTCACCAGACACTCTCCCATGCCCAGACAAACATCTCAGAGTGAAAGGATCCCACTTGAGTGATGTGAGCAACCACCTCTACAGAACACACCCTGATTTTCAAGTGTCCATGAACGATTACAGCATTAAATGGTTCAAAAAAGTGATTACTGGAAAAGTTGAATAATTGATTGTTTTCTCAAAACTGAATTCTCTACATAGATATTTGACACCATAAAGATACTAAATTTATCAAATAAATCTTTTGTTTTGATTTAGTCACTCCATGACAGCTACAAGCAAAAAAAGACATAAACACACATCAAGTATTGCTTTGTGAAATTTGTCACAACTGACAGCCTTCTGTTATGGTCTCTGACAGAATGTAAATGGGGTTTTTATTATTTGAATAATGTAAAAAAGAGGAATATGTTAAGTCTATTGAATTTATTTAGACTTTATCACTCTGGGGCCTTCAGTTATGCTAAAACAGCCAAGTTCTTCCTACAAACATTTTACCAGAGACCATATTTTACCTCTAGCTGGCAAATAACAACTAATAACCTTTAAAAATTTGAAAGATTGTTTTAACTGTCTTCTATTCCGTCTTTTTTTAAACCCCAAAATAGAGGTAAAAAGATAAACTGTATTCAGAACATAGCAAAGGAAGATTAGCCAAAAAAATTCTCTTTACCCAAAACCAGAGAAACTATTTGGCTTTATTTATTTATCTGTTTATTCATGTTCTCACAAAACATGCCAGAGAGTTAATAATGTATTTTGCAAATAAATTATGATCTAAGACATCAGTCTGAGAAAGCACATATGCACATGCCTGATCAGGGAAGTACTTAGCCATATGCCCAGCTTCAGTAGGGCTCAAGCATATTCAGTGGGATCTTTTCCAAAATTAGGACCTGAGGCAGTGAGATACTGAAGGAGAATATTAACGCAAAAAGTCATGGAATCATAGAATCATTTAAGTTGGAAAAGACCTCTAAGATCATTGAGTCTGATCATTAACCCAGCTCTGCCAAATCCACCAGTAAACCATGTCCCTAAGTTCCACTGGACTAACTTATCCTGCAGAGTCAGACTGACCAGTAAATGTACTGAGGTAAAAAACAGATTATTTTTTAAACTGAATATTTCAAGGATCTCATTCACAGCACAGGCCCCAAGAAGCTGTGGTTGCATGACCAGGTTGGTGATGTTTCATGGGAAGAGGGTGAGTGGTGTGGGAAGACTGAGAGCTCGTGTTGGGGCTGAAAGATGAAATTGAAACCACCACCACTTGGCTGGAGCCTTACACATTCCCTCCAAGATGAGGATGTAGTGAACGGCTTTTCGGAACCTCCACGTTCAGGCACTGTTTGCCTTGATTTGTTGGGCAACCTTTTGCGTGTTCATTTATTCTTTTGTTTTCTGGGGTGTAATGTTTGGTTCTTAGGTTTGATTCTCATTCCTGCACTTCCAGTCTCCATTTTTGTTGATTTGAGGAGTTTTACATGCTCATGACGCTGTTTTTGGAAGCATTAAGCCTTGTCTTTATTAAACAAATGTTTGATAGCTCTAGATGAAACTTTCTACTCATCAGTCATAAAATTTTGCTTCAAACCTACTCCTTTCTTTAATGCAGCAGCATTTATGTGGGTTTACCTTTCCTCCCCATTTTTTTTGTCACCAAGGATTTTTCTGTGAGAGCTACTTGTTACAATGGTTGACTCTGAAACACTTTTTTGCAGCTACTAAAGAAACTGGCTCTGTCACTGATTTGTATTGAAAATAAGACCAGAAAGCAATAAAATCAATTGTAGAAAGAAAATTGCAAGATTCCTGAATTCTGAAGTCAAGCTCAGCATCATCCTTATAGCAGAATGTGTTGCATGGGGAAATAGCATTTGGGATTCTTGGCTCACTCCTTCCCTTCTTCCCTTGGCATATGCTGAAAACTGAAGAGGCACATTAGCAGCGAGACACTCACTATCCTCAGGGGTCCCATTCCTCAAGCATACTTAGTGCACTTAGGCTCCAAATGGAGACCTTTTTTTCGGTGCTCAGAGGAAAATTGTGTGATTTAGGTATTTGAGAACGTGGTGCTGACAAGTTTAAAGTAAAAGAGGAAAGCTGACAATCCTGATGCTTGATTCTTTTTGAAATCTCTCTGTGAATTCTTGTGAACAAGGCAAACCTTCCAATATCTTTGAATTCTGTAATATTTTTCCAGTGTGAGATGTTCCTTTGTGAAAGTTTGTTTTTTTTTTTTTAAAGCTACTAAGTCTGCCATTTGACCCATATTTATTTCAACTCTAGTGCAGCACAAGCAATTCGTACTACTTCATAACTCAGGTTACTCATTCCCACTCTTCCATCACTCCCTCATTTTGTCAGTACAACCCTTTGAAGGGCTTTGAAGAGAACTTGATTAGATAAGTGACCCAGGTTAAACATAAATCTTTCACATTTACTCATTTACAGAGTTATTTTTCAGCCATATCAACTCCTGATCCAGATGACCACATGAGCCCTAGTCCGATGTGCATGTGAGGTGGTGGAAGAAACCCATCAGGTGCCTGTCAATGCAGCTGGCACTGTGAATGGCTTAAACAAACTGTGAAAATGCACCAAACCATCTGCTCTTCTTCCCATCTCTTCATGGCTGTCAAACACGGACCTGTTCTTTTCTACCCTCCAAAAGAGCTATGTCTTTAATTTGGTTAGTTCTTCAGCCTGTCTCATGATGTTGCAGCTGGAGAGGCTGTGATGGGACAGCATGTGGGACTGTGTTCGGAGGATCAGGCAGGATCCTATATGTTGGACCCCAGTGCGTGAGCTGGGTGAGCAGCACTGCTAAACTGCTACAGGTGAAGGAACACGTGGAGATCCTCCACCTACGGGACAACGTGGGAACTGGTGGTGAGGTGAGGATTGAAAGGCAGAGTCAGGGATGGCAATGAAATAAACATCAATTTTGAACACCTCTTGATTTATTAGCTGACCACTTTTTATACAAAAGCCTGAAATCAGGTTAAGGCACATCATTCTAGGTAGAAGCTTACTGCAGTTTAGCTCCCCCATTCAAATTTTTTGTGTTTCAGTTAATTTCTCTTACTTTTCTTGAGAAAAACCATTAAAATAAACCCCAGAAGGAACTGTGTGCTTGAGTCTTGTGCACCCATGTGACTTCAGTGCCAGGTTTGTACTGGAAGTCTTAGTTTACGCACTGGTCTCCCTTTTGGCAGGCCCCTGGCAGCCCTGCTCCATCGCCTATGAACTGGCTGCCCACACAAATGCACTGAGAAGCAGAAGAGACACCACGGTTGCCAGGCAGCCCTGGGCTCTGTGTTGGTTGCTGGGGCAGATGATTCAGAGCAAGGCCACCAGAAGCCATGATGTCCTGCTGCAGCCCTAAGATGTGGAGGTGACAGCCTGTTCTCCAGGTATGTTCCCAAGGTATGTTCACCATGAGGCCCCTGACTCAAGTGTACCCCTCTCTGGCCCTCCATCTCTGGTTTCACAGTGCAAGGCAAAAACACAATAACAAGACTTTTAGTTCTGGGGGGATGCTGGTAGGTGAAGGAATTCAAACAACTAACAGTTACACCGGAAAATATGTTGCATATTTTTGAAGATAATTGAGCCATGAGCTCTCAAATTTCTATTGGAAATTCTTGCTAGATATGACAACCATGGTTTGAATTTACACTAGTTTCGTCAAGGATATTCACTCATCATCCACCGACATTTTTTCTCCCCGGACAGCATTTACCAAATAAGATTTCTTGGGCTTTCTTCACATTTTAAGAGTTATTTTCATTATTTTCAGTTAAATTCAGTGATGTTTAATTTAACTCATTTAAATAAATAATTCATTTCAAGATTTTTGAACAGTTTTTAAATCATCAGCCCACAAATTTACTTACTATATGGGATTTTCAAAACTCTTGGAGTTCTAATTAAATCACAAAGCCTGTTTGGACATGATCATCACAAGTATTAAATTAACTTCTTGAGAGCCATTAACTAGACATGATAATGTCAGGTGTTTTTCTTTAAGTGACAGGAGAAATTCAGCTGCTGCGAGCTTGAGCTTAAAAAACATTAAACTGAAATAAGTCGCTGTTAAAGGTTCATTTCTTTAACCTTTTGTTCGATAAAAACTCAGAACTGGTTAACTCAACAGCTGAGAACACATTTAATCTTGATTGCTTCATTCTAGCATTACTTAATTTAATTCTTTTATCTTTATCCCTAGCTTTGGAATCTTACCAGCTCTTTCCAAGCCACCGTGATTGATAGTCATATTAGTCTCATGTGAATTGGTAGTGAAGATGATGTTTCTCTGCTTTGAAAGCAATGCCACAAATGAAATTGAAAACCATACTTTTAAAAAGAGAAAGAGTACTTATGATTTGGGTAAAATTATCAACCTTGGTACCAATACAAAAATTGAAGTATAAGAGTAGCCTCATTTACTCATATCCTACATTTAATTTACATTTTATATCAACCCTTAAGTGCCAATTTTAATGCTAAATGAGCTGTTACTTTGTAAATAGATTATCTGGTTTGATGGAGTGCCAGACGCTTTGACATCTGGTTCAGCACAAGGATAGCTGAAGAAAGCCATCTTAAACACAACAATTGTCAAGGACAGTGGGAGTATACTGCTCTGTTCAGGAAACTCTGCATGCTGGACACATGCTGTTTATGGCTTATACGGACTGAGAGGTGGTAAAGCACTCCACAAGCATTTACCCAACGTTTTCATTACTTAGACAGCCTTGGTATTAGCTTGTCCAAGCACGTGGATCTTTTAAGTTCTTCCAGCTCAACTGATTCAGAGATCTAGTTTTACTACAATATATTCACAGCAAGAATAGCAAAGACACTGGGGGTCCACACCGAGGTTCAGGTTACTGATTTTGTGTCAAGGTTGGCAATAAGGCAACACTGCAGAGCTGAAGCCTCAGAGAGAAGTCTGGGTGGCTTCTGTAGAAGTACCTGAAATCAGTCCACTTTGGAGCTCCAAGTCCACCCTCCTCCTGCCTGGGCATGTCCCAGTTTGTGCATTTGGGCACCTACCTTCCAGCTAAGCAGTTCAGAGATGTCTAGGGAAGTACCTAAATGTCTCCTAACTTTCCTAGGTGAACCATCAGGCATGTTCAGTGTGTGTCTGATGTGATGGACCAGGAAAACCTAAAAGTTATTATTTTCATTCAGAAACAATTATTCACCATCATTGTGGGAGCCAACCAGTTCAGTCGCCATCCTTGATACTCTCCATCTTGAAGGGAGTGAGTCTATAGCTCCGACTGGCAAATCACTGTGGTGGCCACCAGCCATGAGGTGGCTTTCCACAGAGGCTGGGCTACGTTGGTGATTACCCATAAAGAAAGCCTTAGACTATCTTTTGCTTCCACAAATGCTTGTAGATTTATTCAGTAATTAACTTTTTAATGTGACATTCTTAGATTAAGGACTATAGAGGAAGTCATACTTATTTCCATAATTTGTAATATATTATCATCCAAAGTTCCTAACAAGGTTGATTTCTAATATTCAAGGTATTAATTTGTTGAGGGACAGTCCCTAAGAGTTTACAATTTAATAAAGAAAACACAGCAGTCAGGGAAGGATGCAGGTCTGATGATGTATATGGGTTTAGACCATTATGGACCCTTTCCCCTTCTGTGAATTTCACTTAAATTTATATGCTTTTGTCTCCCTTATTTTTGTGATGAGCTGAAAGGTTCTGTATGCACTGAAACATCCAAAATGTTTTTAATATCTTCCATCATGCAGGTATTATTTCTGAAGGGCATTAGTATGACACTTATGACATACTGAAACTATTCTTTCTATCAATAAAAACAGACTCTAAATGAGGTGCATAAACTGAGCCATGTTACATTTTGCATTTGAAAGATTTACAGGCTACTAAGCATGCAAACTATCCTAGATCTATGTAAAGAGCATTAAATATATCCCTCCAAACGGAAAGCATTAACACTTCTGGGAGCTTAAATTTGATTAATGATATCAATGGCTGTAAACATTTGTTTCTCAGATTTTGACCCTAAACAATGCATAAGCCACTGAAGAACCAGCACTTATCACATGTAATTTACAGCCCTGTCTTTTTCTGCTCTGTCTTTTCAATACTGCTCAAAGTTTTGTCAGAGTTAGACCTAGCCACTTTTTTTTTTTTTTTTTTTTTGGTATGAGGCTTTGTAACAAGAAGAGTTGATTTTGATAGTTCATAGAAATTAAATCAGTGCTGAAGCAATGACCAATTTACCTTGGAAGAAGGGGTCACAGTAGGCAAGATGTAAACTGAGGCCTGTCCTGGTTTTAGAGGCACAGGGACAGGTTTTCACATTAGTAGACTTTCTACCTACACCATGCAAGCTATGCTAGTTGGAATTCATTCAAACTACATGAAGCCAAATCAGCGTCCTGCATGCACTGCCCTTGAGATTCACTTGGAATAAAAAATCTGTATCAATGTGTGCACCAGAGCTCTTCCTCATTCTCTTCCTTCATTCTTTGTGCACACTTCAAACCCTGTGGAAAAATCTTTTGACAAGTAGGCAATCTGTCCCTTTGGTTGTATGAACCTCTCTGGGCGCAACTTCAAGAATCATTAGAAGCAGGTGAAATTTTGTTATCAGTGATGTAAAGATTCTTTGAATTATTATGTTGTCTGAAATACTGTCTCTCTATATAGATTTTTTTTTTTTAAAGAAAAAACTAAAGAAACTCATTTGTTCAACTGAAGATCTTTGTGGGTGAACTGGAGGAAAAGTGTCGTGTCTCCTCTGTAATGCCCAGAACTGCACACAGGATACAAAGTGAGGCTGCACCAACACTGAATACAGAGGGATAATTACTGTTTTTCACCAGCTGTTTATGCTGTGCTTGATGCACCCCAGGATGGGGTTTGTTTTCTTGGCTGCCAAAGCAACTGTTGCATATTTGCATTTGTATTATTGCACTGTATTTGTACTCAAGCCTTCTAGTTCTTCAAGGATCCAAGAAAACTACTATACAGAAGACCATTAAGTAATAACTAGATTGGTCCTGAATCATGCTGGAAAAAGGAATATGTGGTAGGAGATATTAACACAAGCTTTTGCAGATATTAACTGGACGTCATGGTAGGCAATGCAAGTTTCTTGCTTTGTTTCAGAAGTTTGATATACTACTATCATTAAGCCAAATATTGTGGCTACACTGAATGTAGCAGAACCCAGGATAGGTTAAGATTTTAAAAAATTAAATATGAAGGTGGGAAAGATAGAGTTGTGGAGTATTTTCTAAGAGCAGATATGTAGAGAAGGATCCTGATGGGAGAGGACAAGGATACTAGGCCAGATCCCTGCCTTTCAGCCCCTGCCCTCCCTCCTTCTGACTGTGCAGGGGGGCTGCCAGGAGCCGTGGCCACCCCTCTGCTCCTGCTTTGCTCACAGCTCTGCACCCTCTTGGCACTTCTCCATGCACCTCTGCCCAGCCTACACAAATGGCTTTCAAACTATAGGCAAGCAGAAATGTGTCACAGTTGTGAGGGAAAAGACCATGAGAAGGAAAAAAGTAATTTAGGTGGAGGAGATGAAGACTTTCCCATCTTTATAGTCTGCAGACTGCTTTAATTCTTGTCTGTGAGTAGCTCCCACAGAGCAAGTAAAATTACAGTGAACTATGACATAATTGAGGGGAAAAAACAGGATCTTGTTTGATGATGACCATATACTCCCGTCTGCCAATAAAATTACACACATTTATTTCTGCTTTCACTGTAATCACTCATCCCACTTTTCTACTGCTTTGTTTTTAAAAGTTTAACGAGTCTGAAATAGTAAATTACTCTATCTAGTCAGAATTGTATATGTACTTCAACACTGAAGGCACAAAAGGACTGTTTTGACAATTTGCTGAAAATGCTGTTATAGTTTCTAGCTGTGAAACTGAACTTACATTACCTCAACTGACCGGACCCGTAGCAGACTCTCAGATGGAATGTATGCATCACTCTCTGCCAATTCAGAGGTTATTTAATACGGTATGTCTGGAACCAGCCTTTTTGTTGAAATTGTTTTGGCTAAGAAACTATCCAGATGAGTCTACTGCAAAACTATGTGCTTTGACTGGGATTTTCAAAGTCGGTCTGGAATCGCTCTGCTCAAAAACAGCAGTGTTGGAGATTACTTATTTTGGAGAATATCTCCAAAACCAAAGGTTTGGTTTGGTTTTGCTAATTTTTATTTTATTTATTTGTATATAGGATCAGTGTAACTCATGTATACATATATTACTGTATACAAAACAACTTTACCTTTTTCACTGTCTCTGCTAAAAATATTTAATAAAATAGCAGCAGAGATAGGCTGATAAAGGTAGGGAAGAACTGTAATTTAGTCATGTGGATGGAAGATATAATTTCTCAGTATTCTGTTTAGCCATGAATCATTTTATCCAGAAATGGTTAGTAACTATGTTAATGGGAATAGCTGATGTATTGCAGTTAAGTGCTGGCATTTTTCTACTGTGATGGTTTTCTATTCACACTAATGAGCATTTTTCTTTAAAATTAGTTGCACTGTTTAATTCATTGTCATCCTCTTTGACACTCCAGAACAAATTTTGCTCAATCATACTAGTGCAAATCTAGGATCAGCTATCTGTTCTCATCAGTGATAGACCTTGATTTGTACAGTGTTTTAAACAAGACTTCAGGCAAATTTCCATCACACAATGATAGTTAAGAAGAATCTGAAGAGTTGGGCTTTTATTTTTTTTTTTGTTGGTGAAAGAAAGAGACTTTGGTCTTATGTAGTTAAATGTACTATTTCATACCCAAGTGTACAGCTATGTATATCACAGGCTGTAGTAAGTAATGTGTCTGAGTTACGCTCAAAAACAGCAATCGCGGTGAGTGAAATATTAAGCCCAAGTCAATAGTCATTGCTGAGAAAGCAGAGCTTGTTAGCCTGGGCATGACAGCCCCTCTGATGCTGCTGCTGCTCTTTGAAAGGTGACTGAAAGGCTGTGTACTCTGTCAGGAAGGTGTTGATGAATTTAGTGGAGGTGACCTTAGGTACAGCCTGACCTGCCCCACAGCTGGGACATAGTGAGAGGTGGCACCTGTGGAAGGAGCAGAAAAAACGAATGTGTCAGCTCCTCCCTCAGACCCTGGAGTTCACAATCTGGCATATTAATTTGAGTAGCTTTTCTTGGACGAGATTTTTCTGGGTGGTTTTTCAAGTCCTGCGAGGTAGATTGAATTCAATTTTTCATCTTACTCATCATTAAGTGTGTAATGGGCAGTTTCAGGCTTGTAATGAAACTAGGTCAAACAGTAGCTGGCTTGTATAAGCTCCAAATATCTGGTTCACTAGAGTCTGGTATGTTTTAAATGAGAATAGATGGTATTTTGATGTACCTTAAGAAGCAGAAAAGGATAAACATATATTAGCCATGCATAGATTTTTCTTATAAAATATGCTGGAAATCAATTATGTCCCAAGTCCAGCATTTCCCTCTTCAGGCCTTTGGGATGTGGTCACAAAAGCAATTTCAAAGTCCAAAATTCCAGTTATTTAGTTTAAATCCTGCCAGCTGTCACTGCACTAATTCTAAACAACATCGCAGAAAAGATACTTTGAAGTCCAGAATTTAAGTTTATATGGGAATATAATGCAAAGTAGCATAAAATCTTTATATAGCCTCACACACACTCATTCAGTGTTACAAGTACTTTGTCCAGCTTGTGACACAATAGATAATACACCATGCAACTATCTCTAACAAAGTTAATGAAAACAAAAACCCAAAAAGCCTAAACGAAAACAGTTCACCATTCTCGTTTTTGAAATATTGAACAGGTCTTTCAGGACCACAGATGAAGAAAAACATACAAATTATGATTTGTAAAGGTTGCAAATGCACATCTTTTGTACAATGTTCATAACAAAGGAAATAAAAATGAAGAAATGTATGCTAGACACTGAAATACCAGACTGCAAGGCACAGTCTTGGGGTTCTCATGTCAGTATTCCTGCTGAGTCCTCAGCAGGCCACCGAGACAGGCTCCACCTTTTCTCTTCACACCTTCTATTTCTTCTGAGCTTCTTTGGAGCAAAAACTGCTTTTTGCCCTGTGCTTATAAGAGTAGTTGATTTAATCAAGAACTAGATGATGAATTATGATAATGGCACCTGGTTGTGATAGATAACAGGCTACGATAGATAACAGCACACTCAGTCAGTAGATAGCATCAAAAAAACATGTAAATATCAATAATGGCCATGATATTTACAAATTCACAGAAAATGTGAATGAGGAAAGTTTTCAGAAAGTGCTGGTTGCCCATCTTCAGAGTCCTAGAGTCCTTTAGTATAACCCACTCTTTGAACCAAAGTTTGTGCTACTAAAAATTGCTACAGGTGCTGCTGTACCTTTCCTGGACTAAATCCCCCTCTGGATCAGTCTTGCTCCAGTGCCCTAAGTCTCACTTTCCCTTCTGCTCAGCATCACGCCTTTGGTATCTCCAGGGGTAGGGTTTATTCTTCATCTTCAGCTATTCCACAGCCTTGCAGGAAGAACACCTTCTTAAAAATGGGATCTGCAGATTCAAAACTACCACAGGGCAAAAAGAGTCAAAAGTGTGGGTTTCCCATGTTGTAAATGTTAGTCTATTCTGTTAGACTATTGTGTGGAACTCAGTGCATGACCTGAGCATGTCTAATGGATCACGCTTCTCTAAGAAGTTAGGGTAGGTTTAGCTGCCTCCTGCCTTTTATCAGCTTGCACTGGAGTGTAGAAGCTTTATACCCTCAGCCAACCCATCTCTGAGTAAGTGATATGCCAGTCCTTAGGAACTTTGTGCACTGAAACAGAGGAACAAATTGATTTTAAGCACCTCCAAGGCTTAGACAGAACCTGAGTGTCAGCAGTCTGAGAACTATGACATGGTACTGGGGACATGAGGAATATGAATGAAACATAATTAGAGGCAGGCAGCTGGTCCCTGGGCTTGGGGTAGCAGTTCAAATGAATACGTGCACTAGCCATTCACATTCTTGCCTTTTTGTTAGGAAAAAAATCAATGTATTGTTTTTTCTACCCTGACCCCACTTATTGCTTGAGATGAGTGAATAATTTACAGTATACATCTTTCCTGACAAACAGAGCTGATTTTTCTCTTCTTGGGCATGAAACCATCTGCCTGTAGCTATGAATAGATTGTAGTTTCCTCCTGTTTATCTATCTAAAAAATGCAATAATTTCCACCTCCCCCTCTTTCACCTCCTTTCTCCCAATCTTATTATGTCTATGGATTGATCCTGACCTGACCTCTGAACTGTTTTCTGGTCACAGAAATCATCAGGGTGGTGTCTTTCAGCCACAGGTATAGAGACCTCATGTATGTTGCTATTTGCTATTCATATTTTGTTTGTTTGTTTTGATAGATGCTCTCAAGATGAAAAAGATGTTATGATGAACACTTTTACACATTTCTAATCTATTCAATGTATTAAGATCTGGGGAAAGATACAAAAACAGGTGCGGCAAAAAATAAAATTGAAAGAGGTTGGTTAACAGAATAAGAAGTTTTCTGAGTAATTTCTAGACCTAAACCTGACATGGAAATTTGAAGTCAAACATGTTTGAAACCTTAAAAATATTACTCTAAAGTGAAATTTTTTGATATCTTTTATTGTAGTAACATGCTCTGACGAGCAAGTACAGTAGTGGCAGGGTGCAGGTTGAATGAACCATAATAAATATGAATATATTAAAAAACTCACAAGTATTTTTGGAAGGACTTATGTTTTATTTGGGATGTATTTTGCTATAGTCATTTCAGCCTTGTTTATGCTTGATTAATCACTGCTAATTTGTGAACTGACTAAGACAAGGGTTACTTCTCACTGCAAGCATGTGAGTCATCTTGGTGGATCCAAGGCATGTCACTCTCTGTCTGCTGTAAAATTATATTTTTCTGTCTTTCTAGAAGCTTGTTGTCTAATTCAGCCCTACAGCTGGATCAACAAAACAGCAGCAAGTGAATCATTCACTGTCATCCCTGTAAGCAAGGTTCTTGCAGTAACTCTGAGTCAAGTCTAGAACTAATGCCAAATTTAAAACATGGCCCCATCTAAGCTGTTTCTTTACAAGCAAATGTAATGTCTGCAGTTATCTTACAGATTTATTTTTATTCTCTGGAAGCAAATCTGAGAAAAGGGATGGGAGAGACCTGCTACTGCACTAAAATCATGTGAGTCTCAAACAGAAATGCTGATAGTAACAGATATATATTACAAGATTTTATTCCCTTAACATGCTGGACACCTCAAGGTATATTGACTGCTTTTGGTACACTGATCTCAATGGCAGTTTAAAGCATTTGCTGTAGCAGGAGATAAGAATCATTTTACAGGATGGAATGTACCAATATATGAAAGACTGTTATGTTAACCAAGGCGTCTTGGGTTTCACACAGACTCTTAATACTTATTTAGGCTACTTAAGTGCACCAATCACTGGCTGTCAGGAGATGGATCAAGGTGTTCAGAAGTGGCTATTTAATTTCTCAGATTTACATTAGACACTTAAGCATGTAATGAATCCTGATTTTTCAATTACTCCAGCTGGATGAGCAATTGTTGTTGTTGTTGTTGTTTTTCTGTTAAAATTATTGCACCTTTTTTATGAAACCTCTAAAAATTAAATTATTTTCATAAGCATTTCAGTAATAGTTGCTTTCACTCTTGAGATGCTTGAAAACATTTCAGTTCTTTTATGTTTTTCTATATTTAAATTAGGAGTTATTTTATTTATAAGTGGCCACAAGTTATAAGATATTTTCTGATTAGCTAATCTAGCAAATTATGGTCAGGAAATTTATCAGAAATGGTATTGACTTTTATTTCTTTGGGATTATTCCAGCACAATGTGATCACTTCTGAAAGGATGAAGGGGAGGTAGTCTACCTGAAGCCCTGTGGACTGCAGCAAAATTAGGGAGAGCAACTTGTCATTTCCTGTCTATTAACTGTCTGAGTGTATTCCTGATCTATTCTTGTGACAGTTATCTCATGGCCTGTAGTGCTGTACCTTTCTTCCTCTGTAGGAAAAATGGCATAGGATCCAAATAGTGATACAGTCTAGACAGATTTACTGCATGACTTATTTTGAACAGCTGAATTGTCTATATTCTCTGCTAATATAAAGGTACTTTTGGTGGTTAGGTTGGCTGGTTTCAGTACTTGTTGGGATTTTTTTTCTCTTTCTGTGTATGAGGACTCTGGTTTGCAATATGCTCTCACTTCCCCTGTGTCTGTGACAGTTTTAGGATTTGCATAGTCCCTGTTTTTATGCTTCTTATTTTTTTGCACCCTTATATTACTGCCATGTCAGTAAAGACTCCTTTGTCCAGTGCAGTGAAAAGTCCACCCCAAAGCACACAGATTCCAAAAATCACTCGTTTTTCAGTATTTGAGTTATTCTGGAATCAAGGTCATAACACCTTTACCACATGTAAGTTTCTTTGACTCTGCCGAGAGACTCTCAGCAGCTCCTGTCCTCATCCCCTTTATCAGGCTTTAGCAACACAGGTTTCATACACCAAGATCACAGAGCTATGTGGACATATAACAAACCTCTTGTATTTTATTTTGTGTGTACTCAATTCCTATTTGATATCAAGACAAGGAGAACATTTACTGACCTTGCACCTTGACTTAATGAGATCCAATACTATAGCAATTCAGAGGTTAAAAATCCACCAGCTACTCTAACAGATGTAATTAAGGAGCCAATTGTCAAATACCAGGGTAAAAGACTGAAGCCAAGACAGACCATTTCTGGAAAAGCAGACTTAGTGGTGGAGTGGGAAAAGCTTCATAGGAACATGAAAACTTTACAGCTGAAACAGGGATTCTAAGCAGAGGACAGTCCAAACATGCAAGCAGGATTTCTGCAGCTGCCTAGCTCAGGGTCTCTGGGGTAAGAGCAGAGGAAATTTTTGGACTGAATGTCTGGATGCAATTTCTCTCTATATTTTCATTTTATTTGAAATCCTTATGAGAGGAAACAGCCAAATGTGCCATAGAGAAGGGACGTGAGGTGACAGAAAATTTCTAAACTGCTTTGCTAGCTGGAGTTGAGATTGACTCATATTCTCACCTGAGATATATGGTTACGTCTTCATAAAACATATTAGCACCTACTCTTCCCTGTTTGGAGATTTAATGGCTAGTACCCATCAGCAGGGGAATCCTCCTTTTGTTTCTCACCATAAAGTCTACCATATATATGGTGACATACAACTGTGTAGGAACTGACACACCTTTCTCAGGGGAATCTAGTAATTTTTCAGACTTTGACAAACATAGCCATTCATGTGTATGTCTTTTGGGATTTTTTTTCATAGAAGGTTAAAGGTTAATATATACTTGGCCTATGAAATTACAGTATAATTCTGCTGTGGTATCAAAGGCACATATCCATCAAACAGAACTAAATTATCAAAGTCCTTATTTCTTCATTATTTACCAATACAAGACCTGAAGGACTCTTTGTATAGGAAAACTGCTGCTGGTGAGAAATTTTTTATCTGGAGAAAGTGGTATAACTGTTTAGACATGCAGACACATAGTCATGCTTAAGAGTTCACGCATTTGGGGACATTTTTTTATTTCTTAAGAGTAGAATTATCTAAACATCTGGCATAACAGCTCATCATCCTGTGAAGGTAGCTCACTGATTAGCATTCAGTAAAAATGGTCCTTCCACTTCTGTGACGAGGTATCTGTAAATGTTTACAGGTTAAAGAACTGTTCTACGTGTGGTTAGAGTGTGAGAAAACTTTAATAAAAATTCTCCCTTAACATTTGGTAAGCAAAAAATTAAGCAAAAAAAAGCTTCATTTGGAAGCAAACGAATTAGATGTATCAAAGAGCTTTCCTTTGGCCTTCTGCTGTAGAATTAAAAAGGATGACTTTAAAGAGCTTATGACAAGAGACTCCCTCACAATAAACATTTCTATACAAACAGCATCTTAAGTGAACTATATTTAATTGGGTGAAAAATATATAAAAAGAAATTTTAATCAATAATGTGAACAAGGTTAGGTCAATGGTAGGAACTCCTAAAGAATGATCCTTTAAGCTTCTTAATCTCTTCTTGAGAAGATGTCAATATGGGCATCACATTAAAGAAATTTTAACAATATAATCTTCAGCTGACACTAGGAAAGGCATCCTTGCCCAGTTGAACAGAATCATCTCTTTATAAGTTTAAGAAGTGATTCAAAGTTTGAGTTACTAGGACAGTGTATTGTAATAGAAAATTTTCAACTGTAATAGAAAATATCTTTGCAGAGCACAAGGTGAGGTTGCAGTCATTTTGCACGTCTAGATGAGAAAATTATCGTGACACTGAAATCACAAGAAACTATATGGTTTGATATTTTAAAATTTTCTTTTGAGTTTTAGGGTATTTTTTATTATTTACTTATATTATTATATTATTCACTTTATGTTTCTACACCTGTTTCAGCAAACTTGCAATACTTGTATAATTCAGCTTAATCTTCTCTTTGATGGAAATGTCACGGTCTCTATGTGGATGACATATTTAAATATGGACATCAAATTAAAAAAAGAAAATGGTATATCCCTGCGATGTAGGAAGAAAGGTTCAGGCTTAGTATAAAACTCCATGTTAGAATACCAGAGTGGCTGAAGGAATTATTAGTACCTACTTCTAATGGACTTTATTTTGTTCATGTGTCGTTTGTGCTTAAAATTTCCTTGAAAGAGATATTTCCTGAATTGGGAGCCAAGGGACGACTGAGACAAGAATGAGACAAGAAACAAATAAAAAGATATTAAAAAAAACCTCTTATATGCCTATGACAGAAATAAACTGCCAGATACTGCATTAGTCAGTGAGGGAGAAGAATAAAGCAAGATGGAAAAGAAATTATCTTTTTGTGGCAGTTTTTTTCTCCACAATTCTGACAATTCAATGACAGATGTAATTCTAATTTGTCTCCTGTTGAGGGTAAAAGGATTTAAATACTTCACTTCTGAAAACTATACTCTTGTCTCAGCCTCTTGAGGGATTTTGAACAGTGGAATGAGGAAACTCTGGGAAGGGTGCTCATGGTTTAAGGGGAATGAGAATATTTAAGAGATGCTGATAGGCATCTTTTACCTCATGCAGAGGATGTTAGCCTGTGGAATTATAAAACAGAAGTTAAAATGCTTTTTCTCACAGAAATGAAACTTTGAAGCATTCTGAAATACAGTAATAAAGAAAAACTGTCTTTTCATCCTTTACCTAGGTCTAGATCAGTTACAAGCTTACATTTTTAAGGGGTTCCCCCATAGGAGATCACATCCTGATTGAAATCTAAGAAGAAAAAGCAAAAACTCAGACTACCAGAAGATCCATAATTAATCTCTAACAAAGCAAGAGATTCACCAAAATCCAATCTGTACATCGGTTTATTTTCAACTTAGAGTTCAAAAGAAATAACAGCTCTGTGGTTAAGCAATGATTGAAGAGGTTAGTAACAGATCAAAGCAAAGGATAGGAGAGAGATGGGTGAGCATCTGGGAGGGAAAATGGATAACATTTTCCTTAGTCTGGTCTGAGAAAAAAATGAGAATGTGGGGGAAAGAAGGTGAATGAAAAATAAGGTCAAACTTCTAAGGGGAAATACTTTTGCTAAAATGAATTGTGAAAATTTACAGAGAAAAATGTGAAAGATGCTACCGCTGTACTTTAATCCTTCAAAATGATCTCTGCTACTAGTTGCTCATTTGAAACCTCTTACTTTGTTTCAAGACTCATTACACTATTAAAATGCCCCAAAACTCCAAGCCAAAATTATTTTTCCTCCTTAGTGCTCTGCTGTGTTGCACTATATTATGAAGAGATTTTTTCCTTCCTTTTTCTTCCCTGAGATTTTTCCTCTGGAAATGAAAGCATCTTCTGTATTAGCCTTAAAACATTAGGTCTCTATTTGCATAGCATTCCTATAATTTAAGGATATATAGTTCCCTGATTTTGTTCATAATTTAAAATAATTTTGCTGCTATTTTAAAGTCAGAGGGCAAAAATAATCCTTGCTGTTTACCACATTATCTACAGGCCTATAGCGTTATTCACTATTAAAAAGTAAATTTCTTAAAAGAGTGAAGTTTATTTAATTTCATTAAGCAATTAATTGTTCTATATAACCCACATCTTTGCAAAACAACTTTGGTTTTGGGATTAAGGTATATATATCTTTGTACTACAGTATACACCTCTGAAATACTAGATTCTTAGCCTAATTCCATCTTTCTGTTTTATCTAGTGGACTTTTATTTATATCCCCAGTTCCTTTTGTTGATGGTGCTCCTGACCTGCACATGATAATCGTTTGCTGCTTTCTTTGGAAGAAATTTGTGTCTGTCAGTAGGGCTGATTGTGATTTCACAGTGTCTCAAACATTTATCTGTATATTAAAGATCAGAATCAAACCAAAAGACAATACTATATGTTTGACTCTTAAAACATGAAGGAAAGTATTGTGTATATCCTAGTAGCAGAATACAGGCTCTTCATAAAGGCAAATTCTGTGGGTGGAACAGGGAATATGCTATAGATACATAATTACTGAGAAGTAAACATATGCCTCCCTATGGTCCAGAGGAATTTCTCAGGCCATTTGATAGGGATAATGCACAAGATAATAGACATTTCTGTAGGAATATTGTACTTCAGCATTTTTAGGGAATGAGGTACTTTTTCACAGGATGAGGGCTCTAATCTAATGAAACACTGAAAAAATTAAATTATCTCCTTTGGATCAGTTAAACAACCCCATGTGTCTTCTATTGCATTTTGTACAGAGCCCAATTCCATGGTTATGGCTTAGGTCTTGGGAGATAATCGCTCTGTCTGAGCATTTGCCCCCAGGGTTGGCAGCAGTTGAGCAGTGGGGTTTGAAAGTCACAATTTTGGACTTAGGCAGAATTTAAGTACTAATTTGTGGGATTTGGAAGTTTTCCCAAGATCAGAAGCTGTGGTGTAGCACAGAATGAAATCCAGTTGTCTTGTGTTGCAACCCATAAATACTTGGCTCTAGAAAGGACAATGAAATAATTTGGCTGTTAAAACATTGTTTTAATGGAAAATGAAAAGATTAAGAGCTGGTGGCTTTAGAAATTTAAAGATCTAGTTGCCAGGGTTTTTTTTGTATACTGATAAAATAGATGATATTCTGATCGTGAATAATTTAAGCTAACAAGGTAACTACTGTGGGGGCAAGGGGGGGATTACTGTAGTCTCTGTGACAGACCTATCAAAGCCTTTTCATAGTTATAATTTAAAATTACGTTTTGCAACTAAACAGAAGAGGGAAAACAATTCAGAGAACAATTACTTAAAGCTAGGCTTGTGGAAAAGAGCAATGTGTGTAATAGTATTTTTAGAATTCTATTCTGTGCCACTTTGCTAAGATGACAAAAAGCAAGAATTCATTGAGTTTAGGAAGGTGGAAAAAATTTTACTGAATGGATATTTGCAAAAAATTCTGCTCAGCATAAAGAAAGAGTTAGTGCAGGAGGTGTCTCTGACTTAGATACCCTAAATTCTCATTCAAGTGCATTGTTATTGCAGAACAAACTCATATCCTACTGTGCCTTGCTACTTAGTCATGACATTCATCATGGTTAGAAATGTTATTTGCTGGAAAGGCAGACATGGCTTGGTAAATCAGTTTACATATAAATTACATAAGGGAAAAAACCCTTACATCGACTTCAGTAAGGGGAAAGATAGAATGTCAGATTTTTCATAACAGGCTGTTATTCAGCATGGGTGGATTAGAGCCATACTGCTGTAAAGTCTTTTCTATAATCCTTTTTATTATCTGGGAGGCTGTATAATCAGGCACCTTATCAGTCTCTCTAAAAGGGAGAATAATTGCATCTTCAGAAGTCACATAGTGGAGACATTATTATTTTGATGAAAATCAAACACTCACCTTTCCCTCACTGAAGGATCTCCACATGTGAAAGTGCTTAACCAACCCAAAAACATATTCCACAATTAAAGCAAATTGGAAGAATTTAAATAATCAGTGACAGGTTTGAAGTATGTCTGGTACTGAATGAGGGACCCAGGCTACAGCTGTACTTAGCAAAGTGTAGTTAAATGTCGGCTAAGGGAACAGGAGACTATTATACCTCTTTCTTCCTATTGCTTCTATATAATGGTTGGATATGTGATGGTTTGATATTTCTAAAACAAATTTCCCACCCTGATAAGCACTGGAAAATATATTTGTAATATTAATTGGCTGCAGTTTCAGTTTCTCTGGAAGAACAAAGGGTTAATAAAATCTTCTCCACTCTTCAAATCCTAAAAGCCAAGAGTTTTCACTGCTTTCATTTGTAAGAAGAGCCTGATTGAATTTACTTCTGTTTCACTTTTAAAACTTCCTGGCTTTTCATTCACAAATCACACGTTTGTCCCCTCCCGGAAAGGCATTGCTTTTGTTTTTGTGACCTACATTTGTAGGGCTCCTAATTAGCAGGCAGCACTGGGATCTGCTATCCCTCAATAGCTCTGCTTTGGGATCCTAAGCTAAAAAAGAAAACATGTTGCTGAAATCTCAGTGAAAGTAAAGATCCTACTATGGGTCAGCACCTTTATGATGCAAAAAAAATGCATCATAACTTCAAATTTCCCCATATATTGCATTCATGTCCTAGTCTGGCAGCTGCTGGAGTTAATATCAGAAGGATCAAGCATAAATGTGAGGTATTTTCATTGTCCTTAAAGTACAAGCATTCTGTTTGGCAAAAAATTCTTCTCTGAACTGGTGTTCTCAATCACTTCCTTGTTTCTCTCTCTCTTTTTTCTTCCAAAATTCTTTCTTTGGTTTCTGCAGATAAGCTGACCATTATTTTTACTTTTGTGTTCAAATGATTGTTCTGGCTTGTGAGAAAGTGGCACAACATCCTACTTAAACAGCATTAGACCACACAAGAACTAAGTCTTCTCTCTTTCAGTTGTCAAAGTAAATAGGAATTTGGCTGGAATTGGAATGCAGCATTTGACTCTTCTTTCTGTATTAAAAAACTTGTTATGTACCGTGGTAAATTGATATGAACTGCTACATTCAAACACACCAAACATCCAACTCCTCCCATCAGGAGGATCTTGTTACTTGCTAGACAACATTTCCAGACTCCTGTCATGTCTGTCCTCAAGAGTGTCATGTCAGTAGCCTGGCATTTTGTCCTGCAGAATAAGTAATGGCATTACCAATAGAACAACAAAAGTTTAATTTCCTTTGGATTTACCTTCTGCTTGGCTGCATCCTCTGAATTTTGTGTTTAAAGACACTCTTTTTCTCTTAGAAATTTGCATATGATAAAGGCTTTTCCTAAATCTCACCAACTACAACATATTTCAAAATTTATAGGAATTTTAATTTTGTGGCCACTACTTCTCAAAATCAAACTAAGCTGAAATTTGATAGTATATTCAAAAGCTGCTGGGAGAAACAAGTGGTGATGCAGTGACTGCTGTTAGCCTGAGAATTTAGGCTCAAAAGGCTTGTACCTGGAAATACCTACAATTTCTTCTACAGTAATGTCTGTGCAATGCAAACCAGACAATTCAAGGTACAACCACAAGGGCAGGAGACCAGTATCAAGACACCTAAATTCTAAGCAACCTCCCACCTAGAATATGAGATGTTCAGTCTTTCCCTGTTCTAAGATTATGTAATAGTGCAGCAGAAAATCTGCCAGTGAAAAAACGATGTTGTTTACAGAAACCATTTACCTTGGGGTTTGTCTACTCTACCATACTCCATCATCAGTCACAAGAGTGGAAGGAATGTGTTGTGTATCAGGTAGCCATTCTATATTTATGCTGTTGTGCTTGCACTTTATGGGAAGCTTTAGAATTCGTTGCATATGCACTTTAAATACTAGAAATTCTAGAAATAAATACTTTGCATACTAGAACTTTTTGCAAAAGCTCTAGTCTTCTGTGTCTACCTGGGAGCTCCTGCTTCCCTTGCAATACCAAATTTTCACTATCTGATCAGCAGATTTGGAATACCTACAGGCTGTGTGACATATTGCACAGGGTCAGAAACAGAGCAGCTGCTGTGTACGGCCCTCCCCCAAGACTTGTGAGAAGAGCCATTTGCAGCCTGGATGCATGTATGTGTGCAGTGACTCATCCAGTCAAAAAGGTTGCACAGTGGAGATGGAGGGGAATTAATGCTCATGCTGAGGAACCTCTACAGTGCCAAGAGAGACTTGGCCTGGATATCACTCCCAGGGGAAAAAGGAGGAAATGTTCTTCTTTTATTCAGTAGTCATATGATTTCAAGAAGGGGAGATGAAGTTTCATCTTTGTTTAAATGGAGATTTAAATGTCTTTAGCAATGCAGTAGAATCTCAGTAGCAGAAAATTAAGTATGTTCTCTTAAAAAGCAGTTTTCTTGCTCAACTGGACAGTTCAGTACATGGACACAAGCCACCCCTTCTGTCGTGCTAACTCTGGGGCTGTTAGCTATAATAGGACGATTAGGCAAATACTGGCTTCTCCTGCCCTGCATTCTTCGGTACATCAGATGGACTCTTCCTCACACAGGAAAATCATCTCCTAGCTTGCTGTGGTTGAATTGGCTGCTCAGAACTTTCCTTCTTTAGACTTTCTGGTGCCCACTTTCCTGCAGAAACACAGAGCACGTTTATAAATCATGGTGGAGTTAAAGGTCTCCAAACTGACGTGCCTGTATTGTGCGGTGCGGTGCCAGGCAGAAATACAAAACCAAAGTTTAGAGAAGCAGCGTAGTGTTACGGTGGCACTGCAGTCACACTGGTGCACCTTCTAGAAGGAAGGCTGGCTGGCTCAGACCCAGCAGTGCTGAAGTCAGTAAACTGCTTCAGTTTCTTTAAAAGACTCGGTCACCACCAGCTCCAGGCTTTTTGTGCCATATTTAATTTACATAAGCATGTGCTTGTTTGCACTTTTACAGTCACTTAGGGCCCTTGGACTTTACTGATATTCATCACAAAGCACTTTGCCAGTGCCTGAAAGATATTTTAGCAAATGCTTGCTGCTGAAAGAGAGCTGCTTCTTGAACTTTGCTTGTTCTGTCAGCTCCTCAGAGCATCTGTGTGATGCACATCTTGGATGCAATTTGTTTCTACGTCTGCAAAGCACGCAAGCTCTCCTTCTAGTCAATGGAAATAGAGTTGTTTCTGGGGAGTACAAGGAAATAAACAGCTGTCCTGTAATAGATACCTATTTTAGGTGATCTGATTTGACTCTCCATGTAAGACTTTTAATATGCCAACCTGCAAATTGTCCCCTCATGCCAATTTGTTCTCTGAGAGCCGAGGTGACAGATGTCACAAGAGCAATGCAGATCTGTGGTTACAAGAATTTCCACTGCACAGAAACGATGCCTTGATGTTAGTTGTTTGCCTTGAAATTTTTCTTTACCCTGAAATCACCTTTCATTCAACCCACATTACAGCAAGAACAAGCAATACTTATCTGTGAAGTCTGAAATAGCACTTGCAAAGGTTTAGAAAACCTGATGTGTGATAGATATAAAATGATCCTTATTGGACTCTTTCCTTCTGTGTGTCCAGCAGATGAACTGTGGATGCTCAGACTCCATTCTAGGGACTTTCGTACATGTATGTAACCTTATATTTTCCTTCTTCTGCAGATTCACCTATAGATTCAAGAGAAATCTTATCTTCTCCTTTCATATGAATTGTTATTGGGCCTTTTTTATAGGAGAAAAATATAAGCCTTTTTCTTATCTTGTGTTTACTGACAATTACCAGCACTTCAGAAATCATAATGTCTCAGTGCAAAAGCTAACATCCCAGTATTCTCTCATATAATCCAGAGGGTTCAAAGCTCTTCATTGCCTTCTTCACTTCCCTCCTCTAAGAATATCAAGCAATTCTCATATTACATTTTCTAACCTGAAATGTTATTTTGACAATCACACAAAATCTAGTGCATAAATGGAGTTCTTGCCATGAAGTCTATTAGTGATTCTACACTGAGATTAGAGTGAACAGGAAACAACCACTCTAGAATAATAACTGACTTGGCATGGCTCTATCCCAGCTTATTCTCTGTAATGGCATGTCAGCTTCTTAGATGATCACTGCAGACTTTAAGCCCTAGAGGTCTCCCGAGTGGAGGCAGCTGCCACCTTAGCAGTGAGACTGGGTGCCCAAATGCATTAAACAAGTTCTGCATTAGAGTGAAAGCAACTGTGGGTGCTTCTGAACTGCATGCATTTCTTTCCTCACACCTTTTTTATGCCATATGGAACACGACTAGTTTTTACTGTGCAGTAAAAAATGCACCCTTTTAAACTCTGCAAATAAAGTTGCTCTCTTCCTCTCATCAAGACATTAGTAGACACATATATGAGCACACTTGAATGTAATGCTAACTGCAATAACAAGCAGGCAAGTGAAGCCAAATTGTCTAAAAGACTCCCAAAATCAGCAATTTACAGCTGAGTTGGAACTTGCAGGTTGATTTCTCCTGTTCCACATAAGCTCCTGAGTCAGGAGCTAGTTTGGACTCAGACAGTCCCTTTTCTAAATTACTTTCTGGAAACAATCAAACTCAGTAAATGCCCTTCTTCCCTTTTGTCCTCTGGTTCAACTCACAGCACCTACTTGGCAGTGAATGCCAGCTCTCCTAAAACACTGACTCAAATAATCACAGAAAAATATCTCTATTTTTTTGCTCTTGTTTAAATAAAAAAAAAAAAAAAAAAAAAAAAAAAAAAAAAAAAAAAAAAAAAAAAAAAAAAAACCCCAAAAACAAAAAAAAAAAAAAAAAAACAAAAAAAAAAAAACTTCCAAACTT